>CM041628.1:18597959-18611339 GCA_023333625.1 Bothriochloa decipiens
TATCTATATCTATATCTATATCTATATCTATATCTATATCTATATCTTTTATATAAAGCTAATTTTCACTACAAGTTCAACCTTATCTCATAGTGATCCACGACATCAACTCTTGCAAGCTAGATCTATCCATCTGTTGAATGCCATTCGTTGGCTTCCATTTTAGTAGCAATCATCACATCATGTTCCTACTAAATGTCACAGAAATGAAGAGAGGCTAAAAATTTTCTTTTACCAAAATAACTGAAACGTCATCTCATAGCTTAGTATTTAAAAGATAAAAAATAAATTAAAATAGATTTTGATTTATTGCTAGATACAAACTCTTTCTAACCCTAACATCTGATGATGTCCTCATTCTTGACTCCTTGACTGTCATCGAGTCCGCATTCGCTCTCTTCTCCTCTCGACATGCTATCCCCTCCCATATGTGCTCCCCATCCGCTGCCATCGGACTAGTACTCCAGCCTCTGGACATACTTTCTCCATCAATCAGATACACTCTCTTCCTCGAATGCCACCAATTATTCCACTACTTCCTTGGTATTTCATGCATCACTTCTCCAGGTGGATCGGTGCCCATCCTCCAATAGAGAGTCTGCAACAGGTGGCTGCAGTGAGCATCGACGAACGAGTTGATTTTTGATTCTCCACTCCCTATGCTTAAGTTCCATTGATTTTATGACTAGGATGTTGATATGTAAATATGTACTTGTGATCAATTTTGAGGATTTGTAATCTTGTTTTCATTATCAAACAGATTAAATGGCTTTGTGTTCTCCCGATAATAAAAATAGTATGAACACAATTCACAACTGCGCGGACACAAATGCAACACACTGCACTCTAGCACGTACGCAGAGAGCGAGAGGCAAACACGATGAGGTGAATTCATTGAACGGTCAAAACGCCAAATGGAAACACCACACAGTTGTCTCGCATGAAAAATGAACCACTTAACAAACATCAGCACAGAGAAAAATGTAGCAATTCAAGTACTCGCCTACCACATCAAAAACCATTTAGTACCATAACACCATTTTAGATCCTTGGCCAGCATCACAAAAAAAATGCACTAGCCATGAGTAAGTGTTAGTAACAAGTTTTGGATGGAATAGTGCTAGTAAGTAACGGGAACGAAAGGGCTCATGGACTGGTGAGTATTGTAATCTACAAGTAGTTAGCTCTTCCAAATCTCCATCCAGCTCTTCTAAATGAGAAAAACATGCAGTAATAAATATTTATTTGATTATTTGGTAGTATTTGCTGCCACATCTAATGGTGTATAAGTGTAGAAATGAAAAAAAAACATATAATACTATCAGCAAACGTACCTAATCATCAAAAAAACAGTGTCGTGGATACAAGAAATTCAGCATTGAGCCATTGAAATTAATCAAAATGAACATGAATAAAACTTTCCACTATTTTACAAGACTCAACATAAGTGAACCCCCTCATGCGCATAGAAAGACTTTTTCCAATCTCACATCAAAACCAAAAACCTAATAGAAGAAGTAGCCATCTTATTACTAGCATTAAGTAGAGACCCAAATCATTACATTAGTAACTTATCATCTAAATCAAAACCCCAAAACATAATAGTGTTGTTCCTAACCGATGTCTTTGAACACTAGTTGATCAATGAACTATCGCGGACTAGGACAAAAACAATGTGGTAGCAAAGATGATGTGAAAGTTGGATGAGATGATAAGGATATCACTATTCATCATCCTCTTACAATTAATGATGTCTGAGGGCAATATTAATAGATATCAATGAACATTACACATGACTGAATTGTCCTCGCATATGTCCTAGGTGTGAAGCATATTCTTTAGAACTGAGTACAATTCAGTCAAGTAGTCAAATCAGCCCCCACTAGACACCTAACAACTTCTCACAACCTGGTGACCAGCTGTGTCAACCCGATGCCGAGCCTTACTGTTGACGCAAAAACGTGACTCTTCACGTCAACGGTCTCTCACAAGCCAGGTAGACCAGAGCGTGAGCATCTCTCCGTTCTCTGTGACTTCACTAGCAGCTGATCCAGTTGATTGAGTCTGAGGCGTGCCAGTCAATTTGACCCCAAAATTGACAAGGAGGAAAAGAATAGTCAAATTATGGAATCTGCCGGTGTGATTCCAGATAGTTCCTCATGTATAGCCAAATAGCTGATCAGATCAGGGCATTGAATAGAAAGTCAACATCCAACATGCATTTGTGAATAAACAATTGAATAGACATGCATGACTTAAAGCAATCGATCATGACGCGATATAATAAATCAACAATAAGAACAAGTATAAATCATTCATGATACGTGTCGAGATAGCTAAAACAGTAAAGATTTAACTCAATCGGCTATTTTAATACACGTGAGAAAGCATAAAGCCATTAGCCGATCTAGCCTAATCGATACGATACATCAGGGTCCAACATGCGTTGCAATAATCTAGATTAAAACTAATAGATCTACTAAACCTATGAATTTGAAATCCTCAGATTAAGTAATCTTTAGACCAAGTCTCGTTCAAGCAAGCTCAACAAATCCACTAGCATTAAACAGATACATGCACGCAATGTTACGGATAAAGCTCTGGTGAATCGGCTAATTTACCGATACCAACATGAGAACGAACTAGGTGTACAAACGATCCCACCAGCAAAGCTCGCTAACCGACAAGTCTGAATCCAAGTAACTCTAACAGTGGGGTTTGCTAGAATAAAGCCGTAATAGAGCTTCTAGAAAAGATTAACTTACTTTACTCATGAAACAATTTATACCCTAGAACGCACAACATGTCATGAACAAGATTGATACAATCTAGCTAATGCAAGTACGAGATCAATCATCAAGGCACAGGAATAAGCATAATGAGCATCGATGACAATTGAATCTAAAGAGATATAAGCCAAATCTACCAATCTTGATCGGGCAATGATGTTGATATAACAAATAAACAAAATAAAACAATCAACATTGGTAACTTAATGAATCTACCAGGTTGCCAAGCCTAATAGAGCCGATAACTAGTTGTGTCAATGCATAATAAGAGGTCGAACCGGCCTTATCGAACATAAACACAAGCCATGATGGTACTTACAGCAAACCAGAGGTCGGATGACCCGATGTTGCCTAGCTTGATGAAGGAACTCGCCGAGACCTAAGCTAAATCCTAGTTCTAAGGGGTTTGGCCGGAGCCGAAAGATTGTTGTATTGATTGTCGAGAGAGGTTACAAGGTGCCGGGGGTTTCATATTTATACCCTGGGCTTCGACCAAGTCCTAACCTGACACGACTTGCAAAATAAGGAAATAAACTAAAAATTACTAAAAACTTGATAACTGGGCCCTATTATTCCATCATGTAGAGTCCCGTGTCATCAATGCGTTGTCCCCTGTTGAATCAGATCGGAGTCGACGTGGTCCGTATGCTTCTTCAGATAGCCGATTCTAATTAGCCGATTCGCCTTGATTTAGCTGATTCTCTAATAAACAGCTGTTACTGGCATTTGGCCGATTCCTAATAGAGTCTTCTTCGAGAAGCTTTATCTGCGCGCCTGTCAGTCCAAATTTTGGTGCAAACACTTATAGTTGTCATACGACCCCAGTAGGCAATTAATTTTCACCGAATTTTATCTGATCCATAGTGATCCGTGTCATCAACTATGTCAGCTAAATATATCCATCCATTGATTCCTATTGTTTGGATTCCATCTCACTAACAATCACATTCCTACTAAATGTCATTAGGAAATGAAGACGCACTGAAAAATTCTATACACCAAAGAATCAAGAGGTTGTCCATAGTATTCAAAAGATAATCATTGCTAGGCATAAAATCTCCCTAACCCTAACATCTGACATCCACGTTCTCTTGACTCGCGGTCCCTCCCATCTGAGCCCGTCCAGTGTCGCTGCCTTGGTACTCCGGCCTCTAGACACACATTCTCTATCGGTCATAGCTACACTCACTCCCCGGCCACCAATAGCCACTCCTCTACTTCCTTGGCACTTCATGCCTCACTTCTCCTATTGGACTGGTGCCCCTCCAACGATAGAAAGTTGGCAACATATAGCAGGTGGCGACGGTGAGCATGGAGCTGAACGAGCTAGTGACGCTGCAGTCCCTGTCCCCACCGGCAGAGGCGAGGACCTCAGCGACCGAGGCGCCCCTGCTGATATTCCATTATTTTCACGAGACAATCCCTACAGAGTTCCGGGTTCTACATGGTGTCATGTGTCTTGTTTTGATTCAATGCTACCCTAAAATGAAATATTTAGCACAATCTCACTCTGGCTAAAATGAAATATTCAACACCACTTTGCATTGGCTAAAATGAAACATTTAGCACAACCTCGCTCTAGGTAGATTTGCTTAAGGAAGATGCAAATTTTTAAGACTAAGTGCAAACGAAGCTTAATCCTGCTCGATTATTTTCAATCTCCACTAAACATAAAAACCCTCAATGATACAGTAACAACTAGACATCTTAAACTTCTATAAAGCTAATGCTTACTATCTATTTCTCTAGAATGTGGTGAAGCCACGTCATACTAGAGGCCCATAGCCACGTCATCATCCACCCACATGTCCACTGCCATTAACTGAAGCATGCTAATAAATACATCTCCATCCTCCATCCAATTGTTTAGTGATTTACGTTTGATCCTTTCTCATTCCACTATTATACGACATATGAAACATACAATTCCTTTCTCCTATCATTATTTCTCATTCACAAGCACTTTAAAATTCCCTATAGCAACGCGCAGGGTATTTACCTAGTTACAATGATTCGCAATGTGAATTCAAATCATCCAGTGTTGTCAGGTCATGTGTCAGTCCACATTAACAAACCCATAAATGTGATTCCCCAAACAGCACTAGAGATATCATGCATGCGCATGTTCTGCATATGTTTAGGCTGATAAATGAAGCTTATAAACTTGACTTCAGTAGCCAAATAAATAAACCTAAATGGTAAAACATGTGCATGCAGGCGGTAGCCCAACAAACTGCACACCGTCCCAACCGTCCGCTCATGATCAAACTCATCTCACCCGCACCCTCCGTCCCTGTCGCTAGTCCTCGACTCAGACTCGTCGTCTCCTTCCCACCGCACGTCTCTATCTCTCTCTCAGTCTCCGGCAAGCACCTCACCGGCGGCCTCGTCACCTGCGCTCGTGACCCACCGGCTCCTCGCGCCCATGCCCTCGCCCCACCGCCTTTGTACGCCGATGCCCGCACCCCACCGCCAACCCCACGCGCGGCCATGGCGGATCTGCCACCAAGTAAGCCTTCTCCTCCTTCTTCCTCCTCTCTTCTCCTCCTCCTCCAACTCCAGCAACCTAGGGTTCCGGCGAGCTTCTCCCCCTTTTTCTCCAACTCCAGTGGGTATAGATTGCCAGACGACCAGGGGGAGGAAGGGAAGACAGGCGGTGGAGATGGTTGGCGGGCGGTTTAGGGTGCCCTGGCGACGGGGGCAGCGGCCGGGCCAGGTCTAGGACGGGGACGCCATGGCCGGAGCTGGAGAAGTTGGCGGCGGCGAGCTAGCCGGAGGTGGAGAAGAAGGTGGTGGTGGGGGCAACGGAAGAGGTCGGCCGCCGCGGTCGCTAGGGCTCGTCGGAGCTCCGACGATCCCTAGCGACCGCTCCGGTGACCCCTAGCGACCATGGTGGGGTGGTGGCCGAGGGCGGGGGTGTCATCACTGGTGCTCGGGAAGAAGACCTGCTCATGTTGTTGTGCTGGATTCAAGTGTGCATGCCGAACTGTCAAATCCTGCATATGCAGGCCTTAGCAAAGTCCATAAATAAACTATCTAATCTTCAAATGTTGTACGTATATTAGAACGGTATCCAAAGCTTATATAGACAAAGATGATCAGTTGTTGCCAGCATCATCGTCCTCATCGTCAGTAACCTTGACCTCACGCTCGACGTATCCAAAGCTGTCAAGCTCCTCCCGGACGTACTGCTTCTCCTGCTTGTTCTCCTCCTGCGACTTGTAGTAGACGTCCACCCACTCCATGTACCTCGTGTGCTCCGTGGGATCATGGATCCTGGCGAGAAACTAGTCCGCCACCATCAGAAACGGCTTTCTATGCTCGGGGATTGACAACACGCGGTCGATCTCCTCCTTCGTCAGCTTCCTTCTCACCACTTTCGTCCTCTTCTTAGGCTCCCCTGTCTCGTCCGGTTCGCTCATCCCTGTGCAGGGTGTGGCCTCGACGGCGGTGGCAGCCGAAGCATCGCCTCATGCATCTAGCGCTTCCTCTATAGAGAGGACATCTCACTTGGCAAAACAAACACTCTAGATAGATGCGATGTGGCGCGTCGACGTCTGTGTCGGTGTCGGCGTCGGCTGTGGATTGCGAGCGGCCTAGCGGAGGACAGTGCAGAGTTATATACAGCCGCCCAGCCGTGGCCTTCCCTTCAGAGATTCAGAATTGCACATGACTTGTCACGATCTTCTACGACGCGTCGTTCGGCGTGGCTGGACTCATTGCTGACATGGATCCGAACTCTGAGCTTCCAGTTCCGGGCCGACAACCATGAGCACCGCCTTTCAACACAATAAGTCTGATGAAAAAGTTTAGGCCTATACAAGAACAAATGATCAAGATTGACCATACCTTTTGCATCTGCTTGAGCGACATCATCAACAAAATCAATCATTAGTAGACACAAACAAATAAGAACCAATTCTCTATATGTCAATCACTGAAACATTTTGATTTACCTTTATTGTCATCTGTTCAAAATTTATACCTCCAATGCCATTTTGTCTGTGACCGCCCTATCATGACTCACGCGGAATGTGACATGTTACACTCCACGTCTCCACGTGTCATTCCTTCTTCACCGCTGAGCCGCTACGACAACATAAAAGCGGTGACACACCGCACAGCCTTCAGCGATGCAAGCACGACGACCCGCAAGATAGAGTTCCCAAAACTCCCCGAGCAGCCTGGGCTGACGAACACCGGTCGGGTGTTCCACACGGAACGCGTCGTCCCGAGGGACGCCACGGAGTCGGTAACCAAGAAGCTGGCGCACGACGGCAGCGACGACGACGACGTGGTCGACGAGACGTACGACAGCAGGGTCAAGATCGGAGAGGCGCTAGAGGGGTCGGCCAGGGCCATCGGGGACAAGCCGTGGAGCGGTCCGACGTCGGGATGATATGCTGACGAGGACAGAGTCACCATCACCGACGTGCTGACGGTGAGCCAGTGACCATGCCTTTGTCACGGCCAGTTGATTTTGAGTTTTTTGTTTTATGGCGTGCCGACGTCGTGTCTGTGTTGTTTTCAGTGGGAGGCAACGATGAGGCTGTCGATGGGCAAGGCGGTGACTAGAGAGGTCGCTGCGGCGGTGGCCGAGGCAGAGGCGGCGAACGATCCCCGAGCAGAGACGAACCCCGGTGGGGTGAGCGCAGCACTGGACATGGCGGCGAAGCACAATTCTGAACACGAGCGCGCGACTTGAATCGGCCTTTTCGGATAAAGCAGCTGATAGAATTCATGGATCGTTCTAGGTGTAGATTCGTGGGTTGTTTCACTTATAATTGGCATAAACGAGTAGATGATCATGGTGCACCATCTTGGTGCACGAATCAGAGAGAGAACAGAGAGAAGAGACCGAGTAGGAGTCCATACCATCGTTGGAGAGCTTCCCTTGTTCTTTGGTAGAGTTTTGTGCTAGGGCAGCGATGGGTGGTGAAGCGATGGAGCAGTGGCGACGCCGATGGAGCTTTCCGTCGCTGGCAGCGCCTCCCTGATCGGTAGGGTTTCACAGTGGGGTGTGGCGGCTGAGGTGAACCTCGTGAATAGAGCCAGTGGCCCCCACCTCTTCTTATAGGCACTGTGTGACGGGGGCCCACCAGCCAAGCGTTGGGCTGGGCACTCTCGATCAGGGTGCAGGTCAAGGGTCCAGTTGACCGTTTGGCCAACTAGTAGAGAGATCAATTCCAACATTCTCCCCCTTGATCTCTCATCATTCTTATGATTCTTTAATTTCTTGCTTTCAACCTTCAATTTCCATCTTTCTAACTTCTATCTCATTCCATTACAGATTTGCATATTGAGCGTGTCTCATCGTCACAGCAATTAGTGGCATTAGACTAACAGCCACAACACACTTCTCTGTTTTGGAACTAAACTCTCTTTTAGGCCCTTTATTGTCCAAAAATCATAGGCTATACCATAAACCTATGTCGACTGTGTGTCCTCTGAACACACTGGGTGGTAAGCCTTTAGTAAGCGGATCCACAAGTTCGTTCTTATTACTTATATGTTCAATATCTTTAAAATGATTCTGGACTTTCTTCTTTACAACGAATACATTCATGTCAATGTGTTTGATAGCACACTTGACCCGTTGTCATAGGAGTAAGATACTTATTTAAATGGTTATTGTTGCTGTCAACCATTATCTATTCCGGGTATAGGTTCTCTTAACCATTTCGCCTGTCCTCTAAGCCTCATAACATACCATTGCATAACTTTGTTTTATTCATCATATCATAATTATTTCTTTGGAGCTTTTCCATAATAAAGCTCGAACAACGAGTGTTAGTGATTGTGGATTTCACTACACATCTCGCTGAACTTTCATCTTTGTACCCACAACTATTTGAGAGTACTTGATCTTTATTATTCTACACGAGGCTATTAATCTTTTTCAAGACATTCTTTATTCCAATCCAGTGATTTATATCTGGACTCAACTTCTGCCAAAACATCCCGAATACATGAACTATGTCAGGGTAAGTTCTTATTCAATTGATCAAGCTTCCAACAGCTGAAGCATATAGGACATCCATTTGACCGATCTTATTTCGGTTTTTCAAAACATTTCAAGTTCTCAAATCTATTACCCTTGACTATAAGAATAGGCATAGGTTTTCTTTGTATGCATACTTTATTTCTTCATAATTCTTTCTATGTATGCCTTTGCATAGTTCCAATACCCCTCTTCTTCTATCTCAGTAAATTTCAACGAATCATGCTTCAACGAGATTATTCTTATTGAAACTTGAGGACAAAACTTCTTTTCCTCCAAAAATAGATTAACATCACTACTAGCAAGCAAGATGTCATCTACATATAAGATTAGGAAATGAATTTCACATTCATAAACTTTGCATAACTGCAGTTGTCCTCTGCATTCTCTGTAAAACCCAAACTTTCTTATTGATTCATCAACTTCAAATTCTATTTTGTAGAGACTTGATCTAATCTTCAAATGATTTCTTCAGGCAACATTCTTATATTCGTTTCCTTCCATGACAAAAGTCCTTTAGGCTATGTCATATAGATTATTCACATAAATCCTCATTAAGGAATGTCATCTTTACATCTATCCGATGTGACATTAAATCGTAATGTGCCACTAACATTCATTATAATAGATTCATTCTCCTCATGTGAATCTTTCATCACAAGTTGCGGTATATATCTTTCATCGTTCCCTCTAGAGCCACATTACGTCTTGTAGACCCATTACAGCCTACTGTTTTGGCTTCATTAGGAATTTTTTCTAAATCTCAAATATCATCGGTATTATTGGTTCATTTCATCATCCTTTGCTTCTTGCCATTTGAACGAGCGAACGTCTCTCATGGCTTCTACAAAAAAGATGGGATCATCTTTCTTTTGAATTTCTTTATTAATAATGACTTCATAGTCACCAAAACAATTATTTTTTTCTCACTTTTTGAGACCTACTAGAGCCTCGTGGCACTTGTTTCATATGGGGCTGTTATTGCTCTTCATTGCCAAGAGGCAAATATTGCAAGATCCTTATTTACTTATTCATCTTCATAAAAAGAAAACAACAGATGT
Organism: Bothriochloa decipiens; assembly: GCA_023333625.1. Lineage (NCBI taxonomy): Eukaryota > Viridiplantae > Streptophyta > Magnoliopsida > Poales > Poaceae > Bothriochloa > Bothriochloa decipiens. The sequence goes on from CM041628.1 coordinate 18,607,811, forward strand.
TGTATATGTCATACAACATCAACGGGGATTGAGTAATTTATCGCTTTTAAAACATAGTAGTGGGCATTCAATCTCACTTATATTCAATTCTTTAGGTATCTATATACCATGCTCCCCCAGATTACTCCATCCTTTATAAGGATGGTGTATCTTTAAATTTCTTATTTGGGTTTAATCTGTCATAACTTCTTACGACGCTTTGAACACCATTTAGTATCTCTCACTGTACTATCTTCCTCAACGATCACATTTATCTTTACTTAGGGGTATTATTATTGTGACTGTTGTACTCCCTCAATGATCACATTTATCGTCTATAGATCACTCTTCTTCATATCATATTTATCTTCATATCATATTTATCTCTTGTTGATAATGTACATCATGCATCATATTGTCAAAAAATATAGGGGGGAGTATCTTTCTTGATTTTCTGTTTCTTTCTTGATTTTCTGTTTCTTTCTTGATTTTCTGTTTCTTAATTGATCTCATAAATCTCCCCCTCAAAATGTGGCAAGAACTTTTCTGCCATAATTTTGAAACTATTCAAAATTCTTATAAATGAGAAAACTTTTATTACTTACTTCATCCACATGACTATGTCATATAAATAAAGTTACTTCATAAATCTTTTGGAAGTACACTTTCCTCATCCCACTTCAGAGTCATTCAATATTCTGCAAGTCACACTTGCATTTCATTCTTATTATTTGGTTCATATGCAACTTTCTTCTCCCGTCGTGCAGGATAATTCTGTCAAAACCTCCACTCCATGCGGGATAATTCCCTATAAAAGGGATATCAAAGCCATAATTGGCTCTCAGGGTATATTCAATTATTAAATTCAGAAATAAACTCAAATACTCTTTAACACACATACTTAATCTGACGTTGGTTAAATTAAACATGCGTATAACTGTAACATCCCAGATGTTAGTAAGCAATTAAAATTATAATCAAGTTCATTATTAAGAATAATCATTGAGCATCATGACATAAATGCATTCATGTTTTAGTAATGTCTTTTATGTGGTGCATTGTTTTATACATGAAATGATGAGTTGATTGCTACTTAAAAACTATTTTCAAAACCTTGTTTTATCCCTTTTTTATATTTTAAAATCTATAAGAAATTTTGAGATACTCTCAAAATATAGTTTGTAGATCTTGAAAGGAGCTACAATATTGGTATTCAAAGTTTTTCAAGTTTCCAAAAATAATTTTGAATAAAAGTGAAAATACAGTTTTCCAACACTTATTCCCTTTTCAATTTAAATTCATATTTCAAAAATTATTCAAAATTTGGGAAAAACTTTCTCTATGAAAAGTGTTTGGGTTGATAATCTGAACATTTCATAGATTGGAAGATTTTCAAGTTGTTTAGAAAAATAAAAAGTAATTTCAAATGTTTGCTTCTAGAGAATTGGCCCTTTTCGCATTCTTTTTAAATTTGAATTTATATTTCAAAATCTGTGCAGAATTTGAAAATGTTTCTTAAATGAAAAGTGTAGCTCTTGAAAAGTTATGCAAATTATATTTTTGGAGATTTTTAAGTTCTTATATAAATTTGGGAGTAATTTATATTTTATACCGAGTGGCAATTCTATAAATAACTTAAACAGCACCTAACCCTATCGGCGTACGCCATGGCCGGCTTCGCATCGCGCGCCGCCGTCCACCGCCGCACCTTCTCGGCCGCCCGAGCGCTCACAGACGCGCGAAGGTTCACCGTCGTCGTGTCACCTGCTCCTTCATCGGCCCCGAGCTATAAATACCGATCGGACGACGCCGTTCTTTTCCTTTCTTCCTCCCACCACCGTCGCCGACGATCTCCCTCCGCCGCCGAAATTCGCCGTCGACGCTCAACCTCTGTCCAATTGCTCTCGCACAAAGTTCCGCAACTTCCTCACGGTCCTTTTGGGCCAGTCCGTGTTTTGTTTCATCGCCCGAGCGGCCTGCACGCAATCTTCTTCCTCGCGGCCAGTCAGTCGCGCCGCCGCCGCCATCTCCGCCGTTTGCTGTCGCCGGAGGTGAAAATATTTTACTTTCGACCCCTTAATCGTGCTCTCCGTGTTATCCTGCGTCTGATGTGCGCCTTGGTTCGAGCAGCGCATTACCGGAGGTCACCGTGCCGTTGTGCCATCGGAGCGCCGCCGCCGCCATCACCGCCATCGACCGCAGCTCAACCCAGCCACTCCGGACCTCTACTAACGTGCGCATCAATGCCGTGGTGAGCTCCTGCGTCTATTCGTGTTATCAATTTCATCCATCTCGCATCGGGAGTTGTTGTAGTGCAGTTCGAAGTCGTCGGAGTCCTGCTCGAGGGCTCGGCCGACGAGTCGAGGGGGTGACGGTCGAGGTGCGGGCTCGAATCGAGGGCTGGAATCGAGGGGTGCACTGTTCTCGAAGGTGTTGAATCGAGGGGTGCACTGTTCTCGAAGGTGTCGAGTCGAGGGGTGCGCTGTTCTCGAGGGGTAATCGAGGGTTGCACTGTTCTCGAAGCGTTCGAGTCGAGGGGTGTACTAGTCTTGAGGGGAGGCTCGTTCGTCGGGCGGAGTTCTGTTCTCGAGGGGAGGCTCGTTCGTCGGGCGGAGTTCTGGTCTCGAGGGGAGGCTCGTTCGTCGGGCGGAGTCCGTCCTCGAGGGGAGGCTCGTTCGTCGGGCGTTGTTCCGTCCTCAAGGGGAGGCTCGTTCGCTGGGGGAAGTTTCGTCTTCGAGGATGGTCCATTCGCTCGAGCAGAGTTCCGTCTTCGAGAGGATGCCCGAATTGTAACCTCGAGTGTACAGTACTTAACCGATCGATAGACCCTCGAGCAGGCCTTGGCTTCGAGCTGTCATAGCCCGTCCGTGAGTTAGCCCGGCATGCTTTAGCCTGCGAACCCTCGAGCGTCGTTAGCTAGCTCGTTAGACTCCACGTGTTGTGCTGAGACTGATGGACCAGACCATGTCGCCGGAAACCTCACCGACGGCGAGAAATCGGCGGTCAACCGCCGCGCGGCCGTCGGTCAGCGCGGGGTTACTGTGCCGATTTTCTTTTTCTATTTTCAGAAAATGATTTAAATGCTATTTTCTTTGAAAATTCATAGTAATTCATTTATAGCTCCAAAAATTCTAAAAATTTTTGTGAATGTTCCTTATGATGTTATCTGCATAGGAAAAATATGAAATACCAAAATTGAGTACTTTTTGCATATGTTAAAATTAGCCTTTTTAATTGAAAAATGGACCTTCAATGATTTTTAATAATTAAAATAATTGGCTTTTAATTCTGAAAATTGTTTTGCCATCTATTTAGTCTAAGAGCTTTCTAAAATAAAATTTTGAGATCAATTTGGTAACTATAATTTTTATGTCTTTATTTAATGCTTTTAAATAATTTATCAACCCCTTAACCTAATCATGCATCCATCGAGCATCATATTTATTATTCCATCATGTAAAGCATATTAATTATCGAGTAGTTTCCGTTAATGGAAAGTTAACGTTATCGCTCAGATCCTAAGGACGAGCAGATTCAAGAATCGGGAGCT
>CM041628.1:18611439-18621455 GCA_023333625.1 Bothriochloa decipiens
CAGTTCCAAACAGGGCCTACATCTGGTGAATGGTGATTTGTGTTTGTGTGCGCGCGCGCACGCCCGTGGGGTGGGGGTTAATGGATCACAAGATACATCATGTACACAGTTGTTTCTATATGGTTACTGCTATTCTTTTTCAGATTGCTTCGTTTATGCTGCTCGTTAATACCTAAGTATTTTCAGGCACCCAGCAAGTGTGGCACAATGAACCCGAACCTGAACCCGTGGTGGCTGATCCAGGTGGTCTCTGCAAGGCTAGGAATAGCTCGTGCAATCTTGAAAGAGAAGGTTTTGTTGAATCATCACCAGCACGGGCTTGTAATATCTGCTGCAAAGAGCCTGGTTTCTGTCATGAGTGCTGCTGCCTTCTCTGTAACAAAACAATTGACTATTCTTTTGGAGGTTACAGCTACATAAAATGTGAGGCAGTTGTGGAAGAGAACTTAATATGTGGGCATTCTGCTCACCTTAATTGTGCTCTTAGATGTTACATGACTGGAACTGTTGGGGGAGTTTTTGCCTTGGATGTCCAATATTTATGCAGGCTCTGTGATAACAAAATCAACTTAATGACACATGTGGAGAAACTTATGGAAACATGCCAATCTCTTGAATCAAGGGATGAGATCAAACCTATGCTGAATTTGGGCTTATGCCTCTTGCGTGGCTCAAAACAAATGAGAGCAAGAAGCTTGGAGAACCATATGAGATCAGCAATGGAAAAGGTATACTGTGATGTTGTGATCTATTTGATCATCTGTTAATAGCATGTTGCTGATTGTCATAATTTAGTGCTCCTTTGATTGTTGATGTTACGAACGTTAGTTCATATGGTAGGTAGGGAGGATAATGGTGCCAGGGTTGTTGCCTGGCTGCCGAGAGAAGAGGTGAGATTATAGATTGAACTAGGTGAGGAGACTAGAGTTTAACTTCATTCTTCTTCATTACTTAATTCATTCCATTGATGCTGGTTACAATATATAGGAGCTGAGCTCCTTGCTAGGCGCACAGACTCTGGCCCTTTCATACTTGAGGCCCCTTCAACTGCTCCTTAATTGCTATTAATAGCCTTAATGACAGCCACCAGCCTCCTCGGGCTGTGCCAGGCCATGTGCTGCCTTGGGAGCACCCCTATCTGCATGCAGCCATGCACATGACAGTTGATGAACTGGTGATACCACAACACTGTCTCTTTTGGTCCTAAAATACGCTAGTTGGACTTATCTTGAATAATTTAAAAGTCATGGATTGATGGTTTGTTGCTTAATGCAGCTGGAATGTGGATTTGACCTTGCTGAAGTCTGGAAATTGGAAGGTGACGAGGGCAGGGCAACACCCAATGCAGGTAAACTTATTTAGGAGTGCAACTAATTGTAGGAAGATAGAACTCTATTTAGCCCCGACCATTTTTAGGACTTAATGTCGGTCCAAAAATCTCAGCTAGTTGCAATACTTTGGCCTTTTGTGTTTGCAATACTTTGGCCTTTGGTGTTTAATGTAATTCTTAGAAATTTCAACTCCATAGATGTTACAGAACTTTGGGATCATGTATGCCAAACCTGTCTGAAATTGCCTTTGGTTGACGCCTATGATTGCTATTAATTTAAGTTTGACATAAAGTTGAATAACTAGTGTATTGGCATTAGGACATGTTCAATTTATTCTTTGTTCATAATTGGGTTATTTTCTTGATATGTAATGCAGGAGAGAATTCCCCACCTATAAGTGGTGTGACTGTGCTTGGGGCTCAGCAAGCTCCTGAAGCGGGTGCACTTACAGGGCATCCTGATCTGATAGATCCACTGGGTGATAATGACTTCGAAGAGAATCTTCCAGTGTTCATTACCGGAGATCAGAATGTTGCGTCTGCCAAATTTGAGGATGATATAGATCTTGCTCTTCAAGGACTGATGAAATCTCAGGAAATGGAATATACCTTGGCAGAGCAGAAGCTTTACGCCCAGAGAGACCACATCCTCTGTCTGTACAGGCAGCTTGATACTGAAAGGTCTGAGCTTGCAGATCCCATGCCCTTGTCTGATGCTTCAAATTATGGTGCAATGCTTGCTAATGTTCTAGTACGTGTGGACCAAGTCAAGCGTGAGGAGGAGAAATTCAAGTCCATGCTGAAAGTTTCTGGTGGATTTGTGAAAGCACCACAAAGTGTCAAGGAGCTGTTCGGGTTACCTGCTGACAAGTAGTTCTAATATCAGAGTTGCTTGGAACTTAGCTATCGGTAGTTTACCATAGACTCGGAACTTGGTTGTGGTGTTGTAGTTGTATGGGTTGTACATCCTACAAACGGGTTACTGCATGAGTCTGGTTTGGACGTAACCAGCAAGTGCTGACTGCTGTGGATGCGCAGTTTTTCTATGGACCTGCTTGTATTAAGAGTCGTTAAATGTGACATTCTAAATGGACCGAATCTGAACCATATAATCTGTTGTGGATTCAGGCGATAATTATGTTAGACTTGTCTAACCTGTGTTTCCTCGACCATATAATTTATAATGTGCATTAACAGGTTGCTGCAATACTTCCTCACAGCAAATGCCTGGGCATATTTGCAAATTTGACAGAGGAGGCTGCTGATGCGCTGCCCAGTGCAAGTTTTTCAGGGATTTTTGTGAAATTGCCAGAGGCAGGCGATTTCCCTATTTGCAGTTGTTACTTGTGAGGCTCCCTCTTAGAATGTATGATTTCATACGAATTCTACATGAATTTCATAGGAGCCTTAGTGATGTTTGGAATTGTTGGATTATGGAATGTGCGAATTGTTAAGATATTATCAATAGGAACATTTTGGGTGTTAGCCTGAGTTAAGGCAGTAGCTGTTGCTGGAGCTGCTCATTTTCCTCTCAAGTCTCAACAACGAAGCACCGTATTTGCTACCTGAACAATTTATTAATTCCTGAAGGACTATGGAGAATAGCACAGGCCCTGCGCTGCGCCAAATGAAGTTATTTGCTCTGTCAGAACTCTGGTTCAACACAGATGATAGGCGCACGAACAAACAGGAAATGATTCGCAAGATTTTTGTTTATGATCCTAATAATAACTAGATTCAGGTCCAATAGAACACAGAAGCCTCGATCAATCTCACAGGAAATGAGATGAACCTACTAGTGCTAGCTACAAGCCATTCTAGAGAGCAATTTGATCTCCGGCTAGAAAGCAATTAGATATCCGGCGAGCCCGATTCAGGTCGGAATCGCCTGCGCACCACCGAAAAGCCGCCGCCGACCCAGCAGCCTGCGCCGAGCTCGCCGCGCTATCGTGGAGCACCTGGACGCGATCAGCTCCGCGGCGGCCGGTAGCAGGCGTGTGCCCTCGAACAGCGCGCTCCTCTGGTACTCCAGCACCCACGTCTCCGGCTCCAGCCGCACCGCCGCCGCGCTCTGCCTCCGGTGGGCCCAGGAGCTGCCGTTGCTCGCCCGCACCGTCGGCCACACCCTGCCGTCGGACCACTGCACGCAAAAGAAACACACACGGAAGGGGGAGTTTCAGCGAACTTGCGGTGCTTAGTTACGGCGAGGAAGGGGGCAGGTTCTTGGCGGTTCGTTACCTCGGTGATCTCGCCGGAGAGGAGGGTGAGGTGCCGCGCCGAGAGAGCTCTTGGGAGGAGGCCGGAGGTGTGGAGAGGACTCCCCCAGACGCTGACCTCCTCCGCCACGGACTTGTACACCGTGCAGCGCCAGTGGAACACCTGCTGATCAATCTGCACAGACAGATTGCAAAAAGTTTAGTCGTCGACGAACATCTGCACGCCCTAATCAAGAACCAACGAGAAAGGGCAAGAACCGCAAGAATGGCGAACCTGGTGGAGTCGCCAGGTGGAGTCTCGCGAGCTGCAATTGGCGACCCCCTCACCGCCGACAAGCTGCCGGACCCTGCGCTCCAGGACGCGCAGCTTGTGCTCCAGGCCGCCAGGCGCGAGGCGCGCATCGGCCCCCACCTGCGCCACGGCTTCCGGCGACAGCTTAGGCCCGAACCCCCTGGCCGCGGCCTCCGGGACGAGCCCCGTGTCGACCCACAGCAGGAGCAAGAACCCAAGAACCGTGGCCGCGTACAGCGGCCAGTCGTGCGACCAACCGCCGCTGCCCTTCCCCGCGCGGGCCCCGGCCGGGGCCGGCTCCCGCCCCGGCGCCCGTCTGGACTTGGCCGTGGACCGCAGCGGCGGCGTCCACGGCGGCTCGGCCGAGTCGGATCCCTCCCCCGTCCCCGCGGGCGCGCGGTCACGGAAGAAGAGCGCGGGCCTCCGGTCCCTCGCGGCGGCGCCGGCGAAGAACCTGCGCGCGGAGGCCGCCTCGGGCCCGCGCACCAGGTCCCGCGTGGCGTCGATGCTGGCGAGACAGATCTCGCAGGCGCAGTTGGCGTCCTTGCGGCACCCGGGGTAGTAGCAGCTGTCCCCCGCGCCCGCGCCCGCGCGCGCCGCCCACGGCACGACGGCGGACGACGGCGTCCCCGTGGAAGCGGAGGCGGGTGCGGACCTGTTGGAGTTGGAGGAGCACGAGGACGGCATGCTGGAGCCGCGCGACGCGGTGGGCGTCCCGCTGGCGGTGGGCGCCGCCCTCCTGGGCGCCCCCGCCGCCGGATCCATCTCCCTCCTCTCGTTCATGGATGGGCTCGTCGGCTGCTGGTTTGGTTCTGGTGGGGTGTCCTTCTCGGGTTGGGATCGGTGTTAATACGACGGGGGGTTCGAAATTTGAAGCGGCGTGCCGGCGCAACGGCTTCTGCGGTGCAACGGTCGACTCGGCTCGGCTTCACATTTTCCTTTCCTGTGTGTAGTCTGTGGTGTGTCAGGCACGGCAGATCTGATCTGGGGTCCGGAACTGGATTTACCAGCGTGTTGGATTGAATGGACCGACCCAACGGGGCCGCAGACTCGAGCCAGCGACAATAACGTGGCCCAGTAATCGATCTGGGCCTTGATCCACTTCGTGGTAACCGGCCGGAAAAAGTCTATTTTGATCCCTTAACTACCACGAAAGTTTACTTTTAGTCCCTTAACTTCAACGTCAGATAAAACATATCTCTTAACTTTTCAAACAATGCATATTACGTCCATCGGTGGTTTTAGACGGTGGTTTTTCTGCTACAGTATTAGTGGTTTTGTTTTTTTATTTATTTCGGTTGAATCTTTAAAAAATTATAGTAAATCATTGAAAAATTATAAAATAGAAAATCTAATTTTGTTAGACTCCATGTGAGTAGATCTACATAGTAACTATATAATATAATATACTTTACTATAAAGTTTTTGCTATAAATATTTTGTCTTTTTCTTTTTTCTTTATAGACAAAATCTTACAGAAAAACTTTATACTAAACCGTACCATATTATATATTCACTGTATAGATCTACGCATGTGAAGTCCAACAAAATTAGATTTTCCATTTTATGATTTTCAGTGATTTACCATGATTTTTTGAAGATTTGGCCAAAATAAATAATAAAAACAAAAACAAAAACCACTATCACTGACAAAACCTTCGGTACTGTAGCAAAACCGTCCTTCAAAACTACCAAGATGTAATCTGTACTGTTTTAAAAGTTGAGGGACATGTTTTGTCCGATTTTGAAGTTGAGGGACCAAAAATAAACTTCCACGGTAGTTGAGAGATTAAAATACTAACCGGCCCCATCCCTGCACGTGTTGATGGTTTGTTTGTTCAGCGTTTATATACAACCAAACTCTCGGTGAAGAAAACGTGTGACTCTCACTAAGCACTTAGATGTTGCTAAAAAAAAAGTAAGAACTTTGATAAATGCCCCATCAAGAACCAAGGATATTTTTTTTACGGTGTGGATGATTATAAGCGGGGAGGCACTGGGTACGCCCTTTAGAATAGCACGGATCGCGACGGGCGCTCAACGGGCGGAGGCTTGCCACAGTCTGCGTCTGCGACGGCACGACGGTGACGGGCCGCGAACGCGACAAGGCACAGACGCACACGCGTCGGCGGACAGGCGGCAACCGGCAAGGCATCCGGACGTGTGCAGCCGCGCCGCGCACCCGCACGCTCTAGCTGGCTGGGCTAGGCAGGCAAATCGTGTTCTCCACACGTACGATCCGGCGGCGTGTATCTGCGCGTCGCCGATGCGGAGCACGCGCGACTTGCTGGTTGTCCAGACCCGTCCCTCGGCGATGCGCACGCGCGCGCGACCAGGGCAAGCATTAGCATAGGCCTCGCGCACCGCATGGGACACGAGCTGGATGGACCCCCGCCCCGGCCCTCGTGTCTTCCGCCATGCCTCAGTGACGTCGCGGCGGATGGGACCGAACTGGACAGAACATAACAGCGCCCGGCTGTGGGCGGCGGCCCGCGTCCGGCGACCTGCACACGTACGTGTGGCACTCCAGATGACTGACTTGATGGGGTGTGACGCCGACCACGGCATGTCATTGTCGGCTCAGTATCTTAAGATCTGCTCCGTCCCGTGCCAAAGCGCCGACTCCTAGGTTAGGATCGAGCAAGTGTCAGGCTCTCGGCCAAGGTAATCCCAATGTTTCGGGTCCGTTTGTTTTAGCTCCAGCTCGCTCTGATTCTACTGATTATTCACTATTTCTCTCTCACTATTCATCACCTGATTCAACTGATTCATCTGATTCTGAAGCTGAAACAAACGCACCGGTTTGAAGCGTTGGGTTTGGTTTGCTCCATCACATCGGAACCTTCTTCTCTACTCCGTATATAGTGTGGCTTCTTAATCAAGATTCTACTGTCGCTGTCAGTGAGGCACGGTGCAGCATTTGCTATATGCATCAGTTTGACTGGGATCGGATCACATAATAATAAAATCACATACTTTGCTCTGAAGGAAGCGATGACTCACGGCTCAGAAAATGGTTCGGTCGGGCTAAAAAACAAAATGTCGACGTGTTACGTGTGCACGACCGCGGCCTGCTCACTGTCTGTACTCTGTACTCTTTTCAGCTCCGTCCGTTATCCAACTCTGCTACGCTTTCGATTCCAGGCCACAAATAGATTCTTCGGACAGTCATTTTCGTATCTCCGATTACGGGTACTTGGACTACTTGCAGGCTGGCTTTCCTTAGTATAAATGTAGAGAACACTATCTAGTACTATCATTTTGTGAGTGCTGCAGCTTCTTGTCAAAAAAAAAAAAAACATTGTAGGCTCGATTATTGGAAGGTATGCCTTGAGGCATGATCATTAGTGCGTACTGAGGAGTGAGCCGTCAAAACTCAAAAGCATGCGTGCACTTTCTTCAGGCTATTACAGAAAAGCATGCCTTGAGTCTTCAGGATCAGACAAGCTTGCCGCACACACATTATCACCTCGGAACCTGCTCATCCTTTTTTGAAAATCCACACATTGATCCGATGATGAGTTCAGACAGTACGGTACGTAATAGACAGCGCTACAGTGTGGTGAAGCGCAGGAATTCAGAACCGGTACAGTGTTGGTCCAAAGTGTATGGTCAAATTCAGAAGCAGCACAATCCTGTTGTCGACGTCAAGACGTAAATTTAGAGAGCGCTTGGTTTCCTCGTTGTTAATATCAATCTTGACTGTCACTAATATGCTTTTTATGTCGTAGTGTGAGTCATAATCAATTGCCCATACCACTATCACTCTATCAACTGGTTGATTAACAAACAGCAATCGTCCATCAAGGAATTAAGAAAAGTATGTTCAGACGTTCTCTTGGACATCACCAAGACGCGTGTTTTTCCCATGAGAATATAATGTGGATGTGGCCATCTTTAATTTCCTTGTCTAGCCCATGGCTAGGTGTAGGAAAGCAGCTGCCACTCATAGCAACGTGTTGTGATGTTTTCTATAGTACGTCGTGTAGCTATTTCCATTTCCAAACAATGGAGACGGGTGAGGTGTCAATGGCCGGCCGTGGACACTGGCGGTGGTTGGGAACCTAGTCCAGGATAAACCTGTGGAATTTCCGATTTCTTTCAAAAATATTCATGATCAAAAATGAAAAAAAAAAGAGATTGGGATCTCAGTCTATGGCTCTATATATGCGTGCGTGTCTCTACTCTATATGCTTCTCCGAGAACGAGGCATCACCATATCTCTGCATGTACGCTGAGAGCGAGAACTCTGAAAACAGCCGATGAAATTCTCACGAACGAAGGAAAAAAAAAAAACAAATGCGATCTCTCTCGGGGACAGATTCCCGGATAAAGACCTGCGAGCGAGGGAGAGGTTGCGCTCAAATCAATACTTTTAGTAGTGCAGGTGCAGGAATTGAGGATGAAAGTCCGCAACGAAGCACGTTGCATTCAGACGACGAGGTAGGCAGGAAGCGGCCATGGGAGCGACAGGGACAGCACCGCGGCCACCGGAGCAGGAGCCTGCAACAAGCATCCACAAAGCGCCGATCTCGGCTGCTAGGCCGTGATCCAATGGCCGAGGTTCAGGAAGCATGTGCTGCTGGGCGGTGGCTTCCCGCGTGCGGATTATTTGTGGTGCACTGGTGCCGTGACACGAGTGGGGGTGTAAAGGCAAAGTTTTTTGAGGTGATTCCTGGGGGAAAAAAACGTGCTCACAGCGTCGCACGTTTGCCATGGCTACCAGCAGTCGAGCCTACCATCGAGAACGCCGGATCGGACCGGATCGGCTGCGTTATGGCAGGTCGGCAGCGCCGCAGCGGCGCCCATTGCTCGGAGCCGCCGTCCGAAGAAAGTCTCACGGAAAACCGCGCGCGTTCTTTGGATGGCGTTGTCGCCGGAGAAGACTGTGGCGCTCGATTTGAATCCAAGATTATTCGAAACCAAGAACCACCAGTTCGTTTGATATATGCGATGCATAAACCTCTTTTTGATTTCTCAATTGATCAAACTAAGCCATCATATCAAAGGCTTAATTGGTCCGGTCCTTACATAGATATGTACACACTGGATCAAAAATAAAAACTTACATAGAAGCTGCGAAGACCGTACCCACGGCGGTCTAGTAGTCATCAAGAACGCCGGTACCAGTGCCCTACGTAGCAAGTTGTCGACGATGACGAGAAAGGAACACGAAGCCTGCAGGGTGCACCTCAGTCAAAGAGCGCATGCAGCGCCGTCACCGCGGCCCCGGGACGCAGCGGGCACGATCTTGCATATATCAGAGGCCGACGGACACCGGCGAGGCGGAGGCGCGGTGGTGGCCCGGCGGGCCCCTCGGCGACGCGGCGGCGGACGACGACGACGCGGCCTTCTTCCCGGACGCGGTGCGCAGCATCTGGCGCATGCCCTCGGCGACGCGGCCCGCGGGCCCGCCGCGGCCCTTGAGCGTCCGGCAGATGGCCATGTGCGCGCGCACGGCCTCCTCCACGTCGGGCGCCGCCGCGGTGCCGGCTCGCCGGGCGCACTTGCCGGCCTCGTACTTGACGGCCTCCGAGCACAGCCCGCACAGCCACCTGCCCCCGAAGTAGGCCCGCACGCCGCCGATGTACTCGCCCGTGCACTCCTCCTCCAGGCCGCAGCACTCGCAGCTGACCGCCTCCACCTCCATGGCTGCCGGCCACGACGTATCGATCGATGCTCTTGCTTGCGATCGAGGTGCGATCAGAGCTAGATGAATTGAAGGACCGGCAGCAGATTAGAGTCGTTCGATGAGATGTTATTGCTTGCGAAGTGGAGCTATGATGCGCTGTGGTGCTTGCTGCTTGGGCTGGCTACCTTGACGCGTGTTTATATGGTGTTGGCCTCCGTCCTGGGGAAGGAGAAGACGCTTGGGCGGCTCTGCCACAGTGCCTGACGCCGACGCTTGCATGGCACCCGTCGCTGTCCGGCGACCGGCGCAATTAACCGTATTGTTTTCGCCGGAAAAAGACGGCATTTTTGTTTTGGCACATGGAAGGCGCCATCAGGTGATGGCTGGCCATTTACTCACTCTCGCAACTATTCTCAGGCCTCGTTTAGATCGTGGTATTTTTTAAACCCGATGAATAGTATTACTTTCGTCTTATTTGATAAATATTATCCGATCGTTGACCAACTAGGTTTAAAAGATTCATCTCGTGATTTTAAACTAAACTGT
>CM041628.1:18640242-18651161 GCA_023333625.1 Bothriochloa decipiens
AAAAAAAAAAAAAAAAAAAAAAAAAAAAAAAAAAAAAAAAAAAAAAACCCAGGCAGCTATCCTGGCCCCGGCAGTCGAAATCAGACGCCTGGGGTTGTGTTGCTGCAGATCCAGGCAGGGCTGCCTGGAGGCTGGAGCGGTGGAGCCTGGAGGCCAACGAAACAGAAGATGACAGTGGCAGGTGCCGTCGCTTTGCTGCACGACTGCCGCGGTCATCGGACCGCCGTTTCGGGCCTTCGGCATCCTTCTTTGCCTGATCTGATTTCTACCACCTGGAGGATCCGTTGTAAAGGCAAATCAAACAGATTCACAATAGTATGTAAAGGCAAATCAAACAGATCCCCAATAGTATTCCGGTTGCAATCTAACTGGTCCGTCCCAGAAAGAGGACCGCTGGATCTAGGCCAAACAGATTTTATCCTAATCATCTGACTATAACGAAGGTGCTTCGTGCTTCGTCGAGTGTAAACAGACAAGATCTTTAACCTAACCTGACTACATGCTTCTCTTTGTTGTAAATCTCGAGATGATACATCACATTCGACATGTGTACTTGACTGATGAAGAGCACACAACTGCTCCAACCAAACCACCGATTCAATTATTCAAAACGCAGAGCACCAATTTGGAGGAGGATAAGTTACTGTGTATTCACCATATGGCTATGCTGTGCAACCTGATTTTACTGTCTTACTCTTTACATTACATGCTAACCAAGAAACCCGGTCTCCCTCCAAACTGTTAAAAAAATCGAAGAACTTTCAGCTAAGATTTCTAACAACAGTGTGTGAAATTCCTTCTCTTACATCTACATAACATTGGGGAGGTAGCTTTAACTCTTTGATAACTTGTCTAGGAATACATCAAAAGCTTGCTGAATCGCCTAAACATCTGTCAGAATTATGGATGATACAATCATGACATAGGCCAGGAAGAAGAACATGACAATCTGGATGAAGAACCTTGGGTTGTCCCTCAAACTTGGACCCACCACTGATCTATTGCTTGATAATACAAGAATAAACTTTCAGTCATGTACGCTCAATGGCAAGCAAGAACAATGCAATGGATACATGGCTTTATCATACCTGGCGATCCGCTGTGAAAGTCGATGGAATGGCAGACTCTGAATGAAAACAACACCTGGTCCCGTGAGAGATGCTGTTAGCTGGTTATCGCCCTGCATAAGACGATGTTTCTTAGGGATTGTGAGCATGAACAACTAACAAGCAAACATGAAGAATAATACTGACCCCAAAGACTGCTCTTCTATGCTGGTTAGGGTTCTTCAACTGGAAGTTAATGGTGGTTGTCATAGCAACAATACAAGCAGCATCAACAGTAATAACCTCTCGGGGAGCAAGGATTTTCTGCATGACTGAAAATTGAATAGCAAAATATCCTAGTCACGTCCCATCCACATGTTACCAGTCAAGAATAACCAGCTAAAGTGAAGAGAATGATATGAAATCATGTCTTGTTCATGGAAAACAAACTGAGGTACCGAGTGGCCGGTCTGCTATATTTAAATTATTGTTTACCGAATAATGAACACAAACTAAATTATGTAGCACTGTTAATGCATGATGTGCCAACCTAATGCTGCACTACAGATCATATAATCTTCCAGTGTATCCTAAACGCCTAAACCATTTACAGTAATGAAGCTCATCTTTTACGCCCAATACTTTGCAACCATCCAATTCGCATTGCTACATTGTAGATGGCATTGCATTCTCATATACTCATATCTATCTCACTATGTGACAAGTGCAAAACAGTTTGTACCTGATCCACCGCCGACAAGAAAAGCCATCCCCTGGCCCCGAAGCTTTTGTTTAAGGATCATCTGGGAAAAAGAATTGTAGAGCTTCAGATTCCAGAATGCGACTTAGCAAGAAACCATTGATAAAAGAACAAAAACGGTACAAATCCCATTATGTCCCAAGCAATAACATCCAAACCAATAATATAATTCAACAAAGTTAACCAACCTCTGCACCAATCTCAATATTCCTTGGTCTTGGCTCAACTGTACTAGAGACTGACACATCATTGACCGAACATAGAAAAGCATCTGCCTGCAATAATAATTAAGCATATGAAATTCTCCTAATTTTCAAGCAAAGTTCTCTTGATTTTCAAACAAACTGAGATATTAACTAACCTGGCAAAGAAGTTCTCCACCAAAGTTTGTTAGATCTACCTGTAACAGACGCAAGAAACTACGATCAGACTAAGATACAATTCTAGTACTATATCGATGCACAGTTATGATGCCAATGCCTCTAATACTGATCACATTCCATAGCTGCAGGCATGCATGTCATAAATCTGGTAAGAGGTAGCTAAATGGCAAAATGTGATGTATCACTTTGTAATCAATTAATCATATGTATACGATCATACGGTTAGGTTAGCAAAGGTTGGTGCCTAACCTAATGAAAAAATGTATTCAAGTGGATGGTTAAAGTTCAACAAGAGGATTAACAAATTCTCACCTGACATAAAAGATAACAATTTCAAAGTTGTAGAGGAATCACAAAAATCATCAGCTAAGTAGCTAAGGAACACAGTTTTAAATTTGTTAGCATTAGAGGAAAATAGTGATTTATTTGAAAATCATCGCACTGTTAGGCAGGGGAGCGAGGTAAGGGTAAAAGCACAAGAAAGAAAAGGTGATACTAAGAGAAAAGGTAAAACATAGAAGAGAAGCAAAATACTAACCGGCAGTATCCTCCCAGGAAATGGTGCAGCAATCCCAACATATCCATCATCAGATCCAGAATTAAAGAAAACAGTGCTGGTTACACTTTTCCCAAAAATCCACTGCCACACGCCTCCATCATTTTCAGGCAAGTAGTTGTTATCCATCTGCATGTTCCCAGACATGTAGCACATTGTACCTAAGGAAAACAGCAATGATGACTGATCAAATAATAATCGCTATTCACATGCTAACACTTTCTAGGACTACATGCCTATATGACACATTTTTGTTACACAATATATATGTAAGTATATGTAACAGATAATTCTCAGTAACTACCGACCAGAAGGTTAATCCGTTGTGAGTTACAGGCAGGGTTACAGCCAAAAGGAGAAGTAGACACTAGAGCTGCATACTTTTGTGCGAAGATATAAAAAACAATAAACATACATTGTCAATTCCTGCCACATAATGACTAGTTAGCACCCTATTTACTAGGTTTGGTTTGCAGTTCACAAATAAAGATACTTAGTTGAGCAGGCAAGCTGCAGAGCATAAGGACTGAATCCAGTTACCTGGTTTTGCAGTCAGCTTCTCCTGAGACTTCAGCATCACCTAATAAAAATCATTTGCCCGCAACAATTCCAGGTGATTACGTTCAATTCAAGTGAAGAAAGGAGCTACAAGTGTGCATAACAGATTTGAGCACCAGAAACTACCTGCAGGACCTGCACATCTCCACCGGATATCTGAAACGCCGTCACAGATCCTTGCTGGCTCTGAAACCATCCCACACAGTTCAAATCGAATCAGACGTGACAAACACAATCGGAGCCCATGAGCAGCGGATCGGATGGATCCAGCCCGGTGAGCTCGAATCCAACCCTAACATCCTACGCGGAGATGAGGCCATCATCACTCGAGAGAAAAAAAAGGGTCAGATCGATCGTCCAGGGGAGGGCAGGAGCGCGGACCTGGTAGACGTAGGGCTGGAAGGGAGTGGAGAAGAAGGGCGCGGCCATGGCGGTGACCTTCTGGAAGCTTCTGGAAGGGTCACTGGGCGCCGGCGCGGGGAGTCGTCGTGGGGTTCGAGGAAGTAGCCATTCGGCGGAGCCGGCGAGCTGTTCTTTTGGGTTCTGAGCTTCTTAATTACGAAAACTTTTTTTTGTTGTTGCCACGTTGGTTTATCCAAGCCGTTGATTGTACGATGGTGGTGCTTGATGCGCCGGAAGGTGGTACGGTGGTGCTCCGTGGCCTGTCCACGCAGGCTTCCTGTGAACGTGGCGGCACGCCATTGGTCTGAGTAACTTGCCACGACGTGTCCAATGGCAAACTGCTGTATTTTCAATTTTTCATGTCAAATTAGTGGATCTATATTAATCTTTTCTCGATTTTCATTCATTCTGCACGTTATATTTGTCTTGATTATTGCCTCGATAGATAAAATATAGTATATATAAAATATAAAGGTAATGGTGCATAATGAGGGGATTTCGCTTTAAAAAAATACAGAAGGAAACAAGCACACTTCAAACTCGACGGGTCAGTAAACTAATCACGTTGTATCCATGGAGCTAATATCTCCTCCATTCCAAATCTAAAAGTCTCTTTAATATTTTCTGCATAAATTTTTACTATATGACATCTAAACATATGTTCTATCTATACATAGGAAAATTGATATAAAAAAAGTTATAATGACTCGTAAATGGAATGCAAGGGAGTAGTTGCTACTATTTTTTCCCGGGGCCTAGTAATAATTAGCTCCTTTATATTTAAACGGGTCCACCTAATAATCTAGCTAGTTGTTAGCTAATATCCAAGTAACAACTACCTCACTAGTAAAACTGAATCAGCTAATAGCCGCTAATAATTAGCTGGCTAATGTTAGCTATGGACTATTAACTAGCTAACTATTAGCAGCTAACGAATTGTACACCTAACATGAACGTTGGAGCTAAATATATGCCAGACATACCCTTAGTCTCATCTGTTTACATCACGGCTACAACAAAAGGAAGACATTTTAATAGAGTTGTTAAATTAAATATCCATGTATCAACTATGTTGCTTTGGTTGAACCAGAGCATTCACCGATCACAATGTACAAAACACAGATGACTTAAACCACAATCATGTGTATGATAAATACAGTGCATATTTATTTATACATTTTTAATTTTTATCTGAGTTCGTATGAGAAAATAAGGCTTTTATGGCATGTGCAGAAATGGCAAATTACTTCAATTCAATTGCTGAAAGAGAAGTTCCACCAATTAAGTTAGAGAAACTAGCCTCGCTGTTTTAATGGGAAGGACCATGTTTACTGCATTTTTCGAGCAATTCCTTTTAGAGATAAATTTTTAAAAAATGTATTTTAAAGAACTATTCTTCTTAACAAATATCATACTCAATACATGCTTTGTATCATTTATTTAAGAAACAAACCTTAATAGTAAACACGTGAAGAAGAATATACATTCCACTAGACTCAGTGAGGACAAGTAGCAAGCGCCACTGCGCCGCTCCTCGGTTGCCGGTGTCATTTCCAATGCCAACAAGATCCTCTGATGAAGCTCCCAATTCAAAAGAGGATTTTATCCTAGGTAATATCATCAACATCTCAAAAACGAAATTGATTTGCTCCAAGCATTGTCATCAAAGTTTCCATCAACAAAAATGATGGAAAATGTTTTTTTTTGTTATGGATGTTTTATCAGCTGTTCCATGAACAAAATTCAATCATAGTAGCACGAACAGAAAGAACCACACGAGTAGGAGGAACCTAAGTAAAAATAAAGAAAAAAAAGATTGGACAACTCTTCCTTATCAACAAAAAAACACATGCAAAACCACTTACACAATTACATTTACACCATGTTAATGAAAAAATTACTTCTAAATAAATGAGGTAGCTGGTTATTTGTACGAATTTCATCAGGTTTTACCGTTGATGGAGGAAATTTAGACTAGTTTTTTTAGGTAAAGATTAAGGTATTTTTTGAATGAATTAGATACTAAATATTAGATTTTTTTGCCTGGAAGAAAACGGCCTGTTGGGCCGTTGGTGAGGAAGAAAAAGAGGGAAAAAAAAATAGAGGGAGAAGCCGGAGCCCGGAGAGGCCTCGCCGACAGCCCTTTTTTTGGCCTATACGCGGACAGCCGGACACACGGTCATCGGTGCAGCCCTATTTCCGGCTCTCGAGTCTAGGGCCCTACCAAACAACAACTGACGCTCTCGACTCTCGAGTCTCGACTGGTCGCCCGTCGCCCCCAATTTTGCTGACGCCGAGCACCGCCGTTGTCTCCGGCTGGTTCTCCACCGGTCGCTCCTCAGTCAGTCCCGGATTCTCCCTCGGCTCTGGAGTGGAATGGAGGTTAATCCGGCGATAGTGTGATTTCCTCTTTAACTGGTGAGTAATCGTATAAGTTTAGCTGGGCGGATTGCTCCGGAGACGAGTTGGTTCCCAATTCTCCATCCGGTGTGGAGTTGTGTGCCCACTCACTTCTCTACTAATCAGCCGATTTATCTGTGGTTTGGTTAGGATTTTCTTCCTCGGGTAGGATCAGCGCAGCTGGAGCTCAAAGGGTCCTGTGAAGTTTATTAAAGAATTTTAGGTTCAACGGAATCCCCATGTCCCCCAATAAGCCCGGCCATGCTTCAGGCCGGGACGCGGTTTTCTGGTCGGAAAGCATGAGCTCATATCTTATCGATTCGCTGCTCCACCAGCAAGACATTGGGAACAGGGGTGAGTCCAAATTCTCATCGGTGGCATATGATAGCATCATCACTGGTGTGGGTGAGAGGTTCGGGGTGGCGATCGACCGCAGCAATATCAAAAATCGCCTAAAGTATATCAAGGAATCGTTCCATGAGTGTAGGAACATCTTTGGTGAAGATAGTCGGTTTAGGTGGAGCCCAGAGAGCAGAAGATTCAATGCTGCCCCAAGTGTTTGGAGGGAGTTGACCGAGGTTTGTGTGCGCTATCAGTCAGTCAAGAATAGACGTTCACTTATCTGTTTGAGAGGAGAAAGACATTGAAAGCCCCTGACCCACTATAAATCATCTGCTTGTTTTGTAGAGAAAACCGGAAGCAAAAAAATGGATGATGAAGACGATTGATCATTATGATAGGTTAATGGTGCTATTTGGTAAGGATAGGGAGAAACGTTCAGATATCGAGAATTCAAAAGGTACCGCGAAGAAAAAGGCGCGAACAGAACCACCAAAGGAGAGACTTCATCGTACTTCATTAAATGGCAAGGAGCCAGTTGTTGCTGAAAGTTCAGATAAGAAGGTGGACAAAATTGAGGTATCCATATATGGACTTTATGAATTATTAACCATGTTTAAGTTTATTTTACTTGTTCTCACTGGTTGAGCAAGGAAATTGCTTTGGTAATATTGATCCAGGATGCCTAGTTTTGCCACCTTTAATTTGGTGTGCCATGCTTTCTTTGGCAAATGTTTACTTGATTATCAAAATTACGGCCCACCATGCTTCCTTATCCTGATGATTTGCTTGCTACAAACTGAGTTCTTTACCAAGTATGCTACAACCGTATTGTTGTTGTGGCAGACCATACAGTTTTGTTACACTTGTCTTACCTTATTTGCAACAAGGTTTGCTATGAGCCAAGTGTCGAAGCAAGTCCTTTTGCTCACTGGATGCTTGCCTGAAGACCAAAGCATGTAGACTTATAATAATATCATGTATTTCCATCTGTCCCCAGACCCCGCAGTGCGGGAGCCTACGGCACTGGGTACGCCCTTTATGTATTTCCATCTGTTCTTGCACTATTGCAGTACTGGTACATAACAAAGCACTTACTATTGTGTACATGCCAACTTGGCTAGTTCACTTTTATGCACTACTTATTTTGGTCTGTGTCCTTTATATACGTAAAAGGTAGCTCGGCTATTAGTGGTAAGTTAGATACCCTTTCATACCATTTTATGACGCTTGCAATTTGTTGATGCATGCATTATCGCTAGTTTTACTGTTTCTATTCAAACAGATAAGTTATACTAACCACTACCTATATGTCACCTGTTGTTATCTTGCAAAATTTTCCATTAACAGTTTCATTTATGTATTTTCTATATTAATTATTCTGTTGATTTCATTTGCTCAACCAATGAAGGATTGATTGAATACTTCTGTTATGACCGGCGTCAAGTATACACGTCGAAGGTCCACCAGTGGCTAGGATCTGCGGCAGTTTAGGGGGGGTGGCTTAGGCCCATATCGATTATATTTATCAGATATTATTAGAATTATTTCCTATTTTGATTCAAGAGACCTATATATACTTGTAAGGATTATTTGGATGAATTAAGCAGAAACAATATATTACGGCTTCCTTAGGGAGCCGGGAGTTTGAGTCTGCCCTAGCCGCCGCCTCTTCCCCTGCTCGCACGCTCACCTCGCCACGGCGCCCACACGCCGGCAGCGAGGTCCCAAACCTGCGCCTCCTCCTTCTCATCCATACAGGCTGCGCAACGTCCCTGGTAGGTTCCGGAGTCCTATCAACTTCTGTAATGATACTTCTGTAATTTGTGAAAAGATATTTTTTTTTCTCGAATACAGTAGCTGTGGAAATATCATTATGAACCATTGTAGTTACACTTAGTGACTGAAAATGAGTTAGGGTTCATTTGGTGACTGAAATGAGTTTAGAGCATGTTTGGTTTGCGTCACTGCATGGTCCAGAATGATCCGATCCAAAAACCTAAGCTAGCCACGCTGATTGGTTTACATCACCGACTAATCCCTTTTAAGCTGGTAAACAAGCCAATTTCTGTGACCATCCGTCTTCTCGGGAATCAACTGATGTTCACTTCCTCCAAATCAAAGCTCTGTCCAATCCTTGCTAAGGTGAACTCATGAGGGATCAACTCATTCCGCACTAGGTGGTTCCTTGAACAAAAGATGCTGTTAGGGTTCACTTGGTGACTGAGATAAGTTTCCTTTTATCCAGACTGGTATTATACGCATAGGATTTTCTAGCTAGATATTGGCATCATGGGTTTATTTGGTGTATCAGACTGTTTCGTTTTAAGCATTTGTGTCCTGTAATAATTTTGGCCTGATTCCTCACTTGTGGGGATGAAGCCGGATGTTTTCTTCCATAAACTAAAAAATGTATCGTCGTGTTGGCTGAATTTAGTGCAATTTTAATCTTGCTCTGATTGAGACTCTTTCTTTGTCCAGATCCCTTATGAGATAATAACAAATGCGGAACTTGATTTGTCAGAATCGTGCAGAACTGATAATGTCATTGTTGCCATACCTGTTCGTGCCAATTCATACGGTAAAGGTTTGCCGTATGCTCCTGAAAATTGGCCAAGTTCTGGAGACATATGGCACTGGAAAGTTGGAACCAGGGCTTCTGGAGCAGGCTATTGGGCTGACAGGTGATGCTCCTATCATGTCTGGATATGTTTGATATGAATTTACGTAGCACAATGTAAAGAGTAAAAATGAATAGAATGTATCAATTCCTTATTTTTGCATTAGGACAAGCTAAGATTTGCGGTCAATTTATTTGTTCTGTATTGACTGTGCCAAAAAAAATATAAGTTTGTGTCTGCTGTTGACTATTTGGATGGATCCAACTGTGAACAGATATCTTACGCCGCCATCCCGTTTTCGTGATGCTACTCCTAGGAAGTTAGGATTTGCAAGTAGAGTACAAGTGGAAGATTTTGTTAAGAGAGAATTTCCGGATGTCGATACAAACACATTCTTTTCTATGTTTATCTGGAAGATCCCTGCTGAAGGATACAGGATCCAAAAAGGTTAACCCTTTCTGTTGCAGTTTTATGATGTTTAGTTGTCATGTTATTAGTGCTTTAAATAGTAGTTCATTGAGTTCTGAAAGCTGTTATAAATAGCTGTTGTAGTGAGCATGTACAGTTGTGGGGTTTATAGCTGCACCTGTGGACACTTCTTTGGAAGCCGATTGTTTCATATTTATTCTGTATGCATCTGTGCAATATTGGGTATAATAAAGGGTGTGTAGGTATGTTGGATCTTTTATCTGATTTTTATATTAGGTATAGTGAAGGGTGTGTTGGTATGTTGGATCTTGTATCTGATTTTTCTAGCACTCGTTAATATGTAACACTGTTTTCTGAATATACCCATGAACCTTCCACTACTTTCATCTGTTGTAGTGGCCTTAGTATGTTAGATCTTATGTTTGTAGCTCTATATGTATGTCTTAGTGAACTTCGTCTTCTACAACTGTAGCTACTGTGTTGCACCTAATACATCACCAATTCACACCTTACGCATCTGCAGTAAAAAAAAATCTTTTTAACTGTACAACATGTATGGTCCTTTTGAAGTATACCCTTGTATTCTTAACTGTAGTTCCTCCCTGACCATATAACTCAATTCCCCTAAGCAAGATGACCCATTTGCCAAGTTGAGCATTTGATTTTGTAAAGATAAAAAGCAGGGGTTGCATATCCAATTGTGCGTGGTAAATAATAAAGTTTGTGAGGAAGTGGCCACACAGATAGGTAGTATAACGTTTCTTTGCGATACCGCTATTCTCTCACCCTTTCCACATCTGCAGTTGTTGCGAATGGAATCTCCTTTTACAATTACCTATATTGGTGGATATATTATAGTGTCCTTGCAACATTAGTTAAAATCATGTCTGAGTTTGTTTGAAGGAAAAAAAAACTAAGTGGTCCGTTCAGAAAGCTCTGTGTTCACATCTTATATGGGAAGTATTTTGATATTTAAATCATTTTTCGATGTGGGCTTGTTTGGGCCCCTGTCATTGTATAAGTTTTGGGCCCATCCTGTATTCTCCATGTCTCGCATGTTTTTTGACACTTTTTTTTTTGCATGTATAAGTTTTAAGCCCATACAACAGTCCAGTGACCTTGTACTGTATATATGGTTGGTCTAGAGAGCCCTCCCTTACATCTCCCAGTCCTCAAACCCTAGCCGCCAATCCATTCCACCTCTGCTTCCGACCAACCCTTGCTGCTGATGACGCCCTTCTACCTAGTACTGCGCTCCGGAGTGAAGCGGCGCTATATCCTTCCCCAGCGTCCCTTCAATTTTGCCTGTAATGAAATATCTGATCTGATTTTCTATTTTTCCCCTTCGTACATCTAGACTAGAAATCACTTGATGTTAAGGCCCTGTTTGGAACTGTGACCGCGCGGTGCGGTATCCCATCCACA
>CM041628.1:18661161-18678341 GCA_023333625.1 Bothriochloa decipiens
CTCGGGGACAGATTCCCGGATAAAGACCTGCGAGCGAGGGAGAGGTTACGCTCAAATCAATACCTTTAGTAGTGCAGGTGCAGGAATTGAGGATGAAAGTCCGCTGTGCAGGAATTGAGGATGAAAGTCCGCAAAGAAACGAAGCACGTTGCATTCAGACGACGAGGTAGGCAGGAAGCGGCCATGGGAGCGACAGAGACAGCACCGGCCACCGGAGCAGGAGCCCAAGCAGCGCCGATCCGGGCCGCTAGGCCGTGATCCAATGGCCGAGGTTCAGGAAGCATGTGCTGGCCGGTGGCTTCCCGCTTGCGGATTATTTGAGGTGCACTGGTGCCGCGACACGAATGGGGCGTGGCGTGGGGGTGTAAGGCAAAGATTTTTGAGGTGATTCCTGGAGGAAAAAAACGTGCTCACAGCGTCGCACGTTTGCCACGGCTACCAGCAGTCGAGCCTACCATCGAGAACGCCGGATCGGACCGGATCGGCTGCGTTATCGCAGGTCGGCAGCGCCGCAGCGGCGCCCATTGCTCGGAGCCGCCGTCCGAAGAAAGTCTCACAGAAAACCGCGCGCGTTCTTAGGATGGCGTTGTCGCCGGAGAAGACGGTGGCGCTCGATTTGAATCCAAGATTATTCGAAACCAAGAACCACCAGTTCGTTTGATATATGCGATGCATAAACCTTTTTGATTTCTCAATTGATCAAACTAAGCTATCATATCAAAGGCTTAATTGGTCCGGTCCTTACATAGATATGTACACACTGGATCAAAAATAAAACTTACATAGAAGCTGCGAAGACCGTACCATAGTAGTCAAGAACGCCGGTACCAGTGCCCTACGTAGCAAGTCGACGATGACGAGAAAGGAACACGAAGCCAGGGTGCACACCTCAATCAAAGAGAGCCGAAGCGCATGCAGCGCCGTCACCTCTGCCCCGGCCCGCGGCGCGCGCGACCACCGTATCAGTGGCCGACGGACACCGGCGAGGCGGAGGCACGGTGGTGGCCCGGCGGGCCCCTCGGCGACGCGGCGGCGGACGAAGACGACGCGGCCTTCTTCCCGGACGCGGTGCGCAGCATCTGGCGCATGCCCTCGGCGACGCGGCCCGCAGGCCCGCCGCGGCCCTTGAGCGTCCGGCAGATGGCCATGTGCGCGCGCACGGCCTCCTCGACGTCGGGCGCCGCGGCGCCGGCGGCTCGCCGGGCGCACTTGCCGGCCTCGTACTTGACGGCCTCCGAGCACAGCCCGCACAGCCACCTGCCCCCGAAGTAGGCCCGCACGCCGCCGATGTACTCGCCCGTGCACTCCTCCTCCAGGCCGCAGCACTCGCAGCTGACCGCCTCCACCTCCATGGCCACCGGCCACGACGTATCGATCGATGTTCTTGCTTGCGATCGAGGTGTGATCAGAGCTAGATGAACCGAAGGATCGGCGGGAAATTATAGTCGTCGTTCGATGGGATGTTCTTGCTTGCGAAGCGGAGCTATGATGCGCTGTGGTGCTTGTCTGCTTGGGCTGGCTACCTTGACGCGTGTTTATATGGTGTTGGCCTCCGTCCTGGGGAAGGAGAAGACGCTTGGGCGGCTCTGCCACAGTGCCTGACGCCGACGCTTGCATGGCACCCGTCGCTGTCCGGCGACCGGCGCAATTAACCGTATTGTTTTCGCAGGAAAAAGACGGCATTCTTTTAATTTTGAGTATTTTTGGCACATGGAAGGCGCCATCAGGTGATGGCTGGCCATTTACTCACTCTCGCAACTATTCTCAATTTCAACTTAGCGGAAGTACTACTGTACGTAGCAGATGAGAGTGGTACGCACAGGACATGCTGCCGGATCGTGCCCTCGCCAAGAGGGAACAGAGAAACACATAGACTGTTCCGTATAGGAGCAGGAGTATAAGGGCGTGTTTGTGAGGGTGGCCCGTGGGCCAAATTGCGCCCGCAGGGTGCAAGGCACCGTTTTTGCGGCCTTGGCCCAGGATCGAGCCCGGCTCCCAGGAGCCAAAAGTGTCGCCTCCGCCAGGCCGTCTACAAACGCCGCTAGGGTTTGTTTCTGGCGAGCTCGGCTCCGCGCGACGCAGGTGGGCGATTTCGGGGCGTCGGCGGGGGATTTCGAGGTGGCTCCCGCGGGCTCACGCGGGAAGGTGAAACTTCCGCGCGCGCTTTGCCGCTGTGCGCGAAGCCAATTCCCCGACGCGCGAAGCCAATCCGCCGGCGATTTCCTCGCGCCTTTATAAGGGCAGCCGTTCCCCCTTCCTCATCTTCCTGCTCTCGTTCCCCTTCCACCTCCCTCGTGAGAGACCGGCGGCGAGCTCGTGTGTTTGGCGGCCGCGGAGACCTCCGGCTGCGGTGACATCCGTCGGTGACCTTGTGTTGGTGCTGAGACTCCGAGGCGTTGGTCTTCTTCCCCGACTCCGACCCCATCTGCTTCGAGCTGAGGCCAATCTGCTTCCTGTACTTCCAGATCTGCTTCCTCTGCTCTGATTCGACCTCAAACCCAAAGGTAAAATGCAATCCCCTCCTTTCTTTCTCCTGGATGCGCTTTGTCTTAGGGTTTCAAGCATGGTGGTGTTCTTCCTTCGATTCATGTTAGGGTTACTGTTTCGGCTCATGTTCCTGATCTGTTTATGCGGTTGCTTTATTAGGGCCTTTCGATTCATGCTGGTTCAGGTCATGTTGTACAACTGTTACTATTTTGGTACATGATGCTGTCTCTATTCTTGTTCTTGTTGTTACTACTTGTTGTTCTTGTTCTTGATCTGTTATGAGATGATGTCGATGATAGTACATGGTGGTTTGTTACTTTGTTCTCAAATGTGGTCGATGATGTTGTCCTTTGTGGGCACTGGGAGGCAATAGTAGATGATGTAGCTGTGCACTGCAATACTTACTCATGTCACAAACTAGTAGAAGCCATAGCAGGGTCTGATAATCTGTTTTCCTATTTATACTTATATGCTTGTAGATGGATCCCTCATTAAGCCGTGAGCAGATGTGTAGGAAGGCCGCTACCTTGACTGTTGTTATGGTTTCCTTTGTATCCAGTAGGATCAAAAGGAAAAACCCTAAACCTGAAACTGATGAAACCCCACTGCCTGACCCAGCAGCCCTTGCACTTATTAGAGATGAGAATGAGCAGCACAGAATGAGGACACTTAGGATGATTTACCAGTGCAATGACACTGAGTGTATTTCCATGATTAGGATGAAGAGCTCCCTTTTTTGAGTTAGTCAAAACTTTTAGAGAGAGGAGCTTTGTAACTGATAGGGATGGGGTGTCAGTAGAAGAGCAGGTTGCCATGTTCTTACATGTGGTTGGCCACAACCAAAGGTTCAGAGTTGTCCACCAGTCATTTAGGAGGTCAATCCAACTATGCACAGACACTTCCACCAGGTATTGTATGCAGTTGGTGAGCTTAGGAATGAACTGATCAAGCCACCTAGCACATTCACTCATCCTAAGATCCTTGGGGGGCTAGATGGAATCCTTATCTGAAGGTAACTATTTAGTTGTAGTTATTAATGTAAAATATGCCATGCTCCATTATCTTACACACATATTTTAGGACTGTGTTGGCTTCATAGATGGGACACATTTTCTGGCAAGGGTGCCTAGAAGGAACCAACAAGTTTTCAGGGGGTAGGAAAAAGGACCCCATTCAAAATGTGATGGTAGCTGTCAATTGTGACGTGCTGTTTACTTATGTCCTTGTTGGCTAGGAGGGATCTGCCCATGATGCAACTACCATGGCAGATGCCATTGCTAGGGAAGATGGGTTTCATGTGCCTGAACGTAATTGGCCATACACACAATCTACACTTAATTACATGACCAATTCATGTCATAGTCTCTCACATTAAATGTATAATTGTAGGTAAATTTTGTTTGGTAGATGCTGGGTATGCATGCAAGCCTGGCTTCCTACCTCCATACAGGGGAGTGAGGTACCACTTGTCTGAGTTTGGGAGCAGTAACAGACCCACCAATGCCAGGGAGCTGTTCAACCTGAGACATTCTTCACTTAGAGTAACAGTTGAGAGGGCTATAGGTGCACTAAAGGGCAGATTTAGGATCCTAGACAACAAGCCCTTCCACAAGTTTAGGACCCAAGTGAGGCTTGTAGTTGCCTGTGCCATTTTGCATAACTGGATTCTAGGCTTTGACATTGATGAAGTAGTGCCACCTGAGGAGGGTTTCACTGGCTCCCCACCTGATGATGATGATCTGCTCCCTGACCATCTTGAGGACTCCATTGACATGGCTGCAAAGAGGGATGCTATCTGCAATGCTATGTGGGCTGGAAAGGGAAACAATAGGATTTGATGTTGTATGTAATTTGAACTTGATTTCAGTTTGTCCACCCTGCTATGGAACTCTAGTTTATGACAATGTTGTAATAATTTCATGGACATGGCTGAGACCAATTGTTTGTAACCTTATTCCCTGGTTTTTGTTTTTAACATGCTGTTTCATCACTTTGGTTTTCATTGTGGGATTCTATAATTGGTTATACATTTGATCTGTTAACACTGTTGATTCATATGTTGTTGTATAACAGTCCTAGGATGGCACCACTTCCAGGGTGTTCAGGGTGGGTTTGTGGTAGCTGGTGATGTGATGGATGAGTTGATCAATGGGGGACAACTGCTCCTGTTGAAGTTGGCACCGGTGCTGATGTTGCTGCCCATGTGGCAGTTGCTCCAGGTGCTGGTTCTGCTCCAGGTGCTATTGATCCTCCTCCTCCTGCTGTGGGTGGTGGTGCTAGGGCCATGAGGTGGTCCAACAACACCTTAGGCTTTGTTTTTAGGAGGATGGCTGCACTTGTAACTGATGGTAGCAGGCCATACAAGGTGTTTAAGGACAAGGATGTCGATCATGTGGCCAAATGCCTTAAAGAATGGTGTGGTGAGGTTGTTAGCCTAACCCAAGTGTACAACCACTTGAGGAAGTGGAGGCAAAAGTGGGTTAGGGTGACAAAGCTGAAAGAGCTAAGTGGTGCACTTTGGAATGACCAAGTGCATGTCATCATGCTTGACCATGACCACTACCTTGGCCACACCAAGGTAGAACATCTTTGTAATTCTTTAATTGAGTACCTAAACCTATTCATTTCCTAAACCTATTTGATGCACTAACTGCAGGACCATCCTAAAGATGCTGAGTACCTAAACACCCCTCTTAGGTTCTACATTGAGATGGAGGCCATTTTTGGCAATGCTTTGGCCACTGGTAGGTTTGCACTTGGGTCTGAGGAAGCCTTAGGGCAAAACCAAAATGAGAGTGTTGCTGCCAAGATGGAGGGCCCTCCTTTGACGCCTCTCGTATCTGCTCAGGCTCCCACTACACCTGCAAAGGGAAGCAAGGCCACAGTTAAGGCTGCCTCTGCTGTTGGTAACAAGAGGAAGAGAGCCAACTTCTCTGATGAGGAGATCCTGATGATCACCAACATGAGTGATGCTGTGAACAATGTTGCTAATGCTCTTAGGGAGACTGGTCCTGGCCATGTTGATGATAACCTGTACCTTGCTGTGATGGAGATGCAGGGCTTCACTGAGGAGGCACTCATTGTTGCCTACACCTTCCTCCTGGACAACAAGGCCCAAGGCAAGGGCTTTGTCAGCATGAGTGAGGGCCATAGGACCATTGGCTTAGGACCTTCCTAGCCAAAAACTACTACATCTAGGTGCACTAGATGAGGGTCTTGCTAGCAGGAGGGGGTTGACTGTAGAGTTGTATAGTTCCTCCACCCCCCCTCACCCACTCTCTCTTCTTTTGACCATACTGGCTTTTGTGCAGTCTTGTTGCTCTTTTGACACCTAACCCTTAGTGGTGTAGTTTGGCTGGGAGTGTGGGTAACAACAGGTTAGGCTATGGGAAAGAAATGAGCCCTTGGTGGCATATTGGGCTGAACAAGTTGTTGTAAGAACTTATTTGTAGCCTCTGTTGGCTACTTTTATTTTAGATTTGCTTAGTATTACTTGCTTCTCCTTACTTCTCACTGCTGACAACTGTTTTTGGCTTCTGTCTATATGTTTGGTGGTGAATGTGGGATATAAATGGCCTGTGATGCAAAATAATCTGTTGAGGTGGCTGCCTTGTTCCTGTTTTCTTGGTTTCTTGTGTTAATTTGTTCTTTATGACTGCAATGAACCAATATCTGTAGCACTCCTTAGCAACAACATTTTCTTTGATGGCTGATGGCTGAGAGTGCAATGGACTTGCTAGTTCTCATTTGGCTTTTTATTTGGCTTTTCTTCTGGGTTCTTGTTATTTTGGTAGCCACCAATGATAAAACAGAAAAAATCCATCATATTTGACAGCTAAGGCCGATGTTTTCAATGAAAGGGTTCCTGGTCCACCTCTGTTGTTACCAAATGATGACAACTCTGGTGATCCAAGTGCATCCCTAATGGTGTTGGCAAATGATAGATGTGCAACCAATCTTAATTCTGATGGTAAGCAGGGGTGCTGAAAAAATATGGTCATCTTGATCTTATTGGTGGTTGTGGTATTTCTATGCTACCTATTGTTTTTGTGCAATAAGTGAAACTGGGTTCATTAGGCCGATGATGACAACATAATTATGTTATCTAGCTGGTATGTGAACTAGTGAACTATAGCTCTGAGGCCCTGATTGTGTTTTGTTATATTGATCATGATCAACCTGTAAACTGTTGTAATTGATATGTATTCCATGCTGAATTCTGTTATGTCTTGGCCCTAGACCTGGCTGCCCCCAACCACCTGCCAAACACAATCTCGGTTTGGCAGTTGTTGGCGGTTGGTGGCAGTTGGGCTCTCAGCCCGGCTGATCTCTGGACGACAAACACAATCTGGCTTGGGCCAGGCTCAGTTGGTACATGGTGCACAAACATGATGAGTTGCACCAGTTAAGACCGGCCTGCTCGGACCAGGTGCGCAAACACGCCTTAAGTACCTTTTTCGCACAGCTCAACTTCATTATTGACGCCGCCTTTTCCTTTAAATAACTCTACGTGCGACTTTCTCGTTTCTCGGTTAAATTAAGCTGCTCCAGAGTAAATTGTTTGACGAAACATTTTCACCAACATCATCATACGTGATGAGAAACGAGGAAGAGATGAAAAACTATTTTCTTTTGGGTTCACCTCTATATATTCATTCTTTTGGGCTCACAGTGGCCTATCAGGTTGGGAGAAGCGCCACGTAGTCTGTCAATCGCGCCATTAAAGATTCATTGTCCACACATGCATGGTTATTGTACATGATGGCACTTGGTCAAAGTTGAGCTTTAGCTAATAACTTTTGGTCCAACAGTCAAAGTATGACGAAATTATGTGGTCGCTGCCCTTGTTCGCAGGAAAAGCTAGGGCCGGGCCAGCTGCAGGGTGCTGAAATGTTCTCCCTTGCATGCCCTGTATGTCCTTGCTTGCTTGCTTGTCCAAAAGGGCATTTGGCGGTGGAATCTAGCTCATCAAACGTGCTACAAACTTTTCAAAAAGTTCGGCCGACATATCGTCGATCGGAATTCGGAATTGATCAAGCAAGCAAGCATGCATGCTTGCAAATTAATTAAAAGTCTGCTGCTGCAAATGAATCATCATCGCCGGCCGGCTATACACATGCTGAGCTATCAGTGTTTATGTACTTCAGTATGGCCAACAAATGCTATATCGCATACTCAGTAGTTGGCAATGGCACAGACGACAGCCCACGGATCAGATCAGGTCGTCACGACTCACGACGACTCGTAGATGCGGCCAAGTTCCGATGCCCTGAACCGGCCGGGCACCACGATATATGAGCAGCGGACTGGCACTGGCCGGCGATGGCGAGATGGGTGCCATGAGTGGGTCCGCCGGACGGCTGACACTTGGCAGCAGACGCTATGGACAGTGCAGGTTGGTCGCAACAGTTTACCAAAACCGTTATCCTTGCACTGTTGTTGTACACGACTTCCGCCGTGCACCATCTTCCCGTAGGCCGGGCTAGTTATTGCCCAATTCATTGTATCGGTCTAGAGACAGAAGAGAGTTATCGAGATAGGATCGATGGACTCATATCACGTAATCGTCTCACCGAACCCGCGACATGATCCTGCAGGGGGCGATGTCCACTCCAGTGATCGACGCTGTGGGCAGCAATTAATAATCGATCGATTTGCTACGAGAGCGAGGAAGAGGACGATCAGGTGACATGGCGCTACATTATCCATGGACGCGGTGCTCATACGCTTAGCCCATCCTCTAGCGATCGGCATCATCTCATAGCCCCGGCCTAGCGTCGTCGTCGGGTCGGGTCCCGTCGCCGATCGGGGACACGGCCAAGTCCAGGTGCCGCCGTGCCTATCTCGTGCATTCTCTCGTCTCACGTAACTATGCCTATGCCCGGGCCGGTTGGCAGCATCTGCAGCTGTGGATGATCTCCGCCTGTCTCAGCTCACGTCTCACCGGCTCCGGGCGTTCTGTCAGGATGCGGCTCTGAATGAACACGGAGCACACAGTCCGTGGACGTGACCAGCCGACAGCACTCTGCGATGTGCGGAGGCTGCCTAAACGCAGGGCGCGCCAAGAAGTAACAAGTTTTCCCATGTCCGGTCCGCGGCGGTCCCTCGCTAGCTCCCTCGTCGTGAAAGCACCAGCTGACGCCTGACCGGCAGACATGGATGGATGGCCGTGGGAAACGCCGAACCCCCACTGGATATCTTCTCGTGTCCTGTTGTCACGTACCCTTGCACAGTGCAGGAACTTGTGTGCTGCGTCCATATGTCGGTTTGGATAGGTTTTAGAATGCAGATTGGGGTTGTGGTTACAGCAGAAGAATGACTAAGGAAACGACACCGAATTTTCATTATCTGCAAAAGTTTCATTCAGGTCGGTCATCGTGACCCCTGAGGTCATCGCAACCAATTCTTATTCAAAATACATTCTCCAAAGTGGAAAACTGAAGGATAGAATCATATAATGAAATTCATATAACTCAATTTTAATAACATAAAAATAATACCGAGTAGGGATCTCCTGTTAAATAACGTCAATTACAAAAACATAATTATTGCAAAATTGCAACGGAACATATTATTCCAAGGCTACAAATACTACAAACATAGGAGTAGGTTGTGCACCTATACCTACCTGAAGACACGTAGTCTCAAGATCAATAGAAATAAATGATACGCAAATCTTTTGTGTATTGCACGGTCTTGCCAGGCAGGCGAGGTTATCTTCATCTACACTCAGTTTCTCATGATGGCAATCACTGTCTTGTGATCTTTCATGCAAGCTGCAAGCCCTGCAATCTGGCAGCATTTTGAACTCCTTCATGTAACTGTTCTTCATTTTATTAATACATCACTAGTTATTAAAAAACGAAACTCATGACAGCACATGAGATAGAAAATTAACCATATCCATTCATGACAACAACGCAACACTAAACGTTCAGCATAGACTAAAATTCAAGTTTGCCATTACATGCTACTCATCAGTCACACGGACTCACACTCACATAGCGTCATAGACCAACAGAAAGGCCACCGTCTGTTCTGGGAAGGCTAGCTAGAAGGGCAACGACAACAAGCTTTCCTTTTTGTTCTCCAGAACCGGCAACTCTGCAGCAACAGATAATAACGAAACCAAACACTCAACAAACTTGATATAAAAAAAATACCAAATGGTGCTATCTAATACCGCCTTCTGAATATAAGGAGTTGTAGTGCACCTAAGCCCAAACACTCAATCATATAACTGCAACAGCAAGATTTTAGATAGCCAAAGCATGCTCACTTCTGCCCATCAACAAAAACAAGCATACAGAAATATGTCCAAGAGAAAAAAAAAAGCTTTACGGCATATGATACTCAATTTTGAAGTGAGGACAGCCCTCTAAGTTTCAGTGTGAAGTCTGTAAAATATCAGTTAAATTAGTATACATACTCAATAACAATCAATTTAGAAATTAAGCACTAACTCTTCTGGATTTCTCAACAGGAAGAATCTCAATGTAACATGTATCTCTGAATGATGTCAGAATGAAAATCTTTACGCCATACAGCAACACTTGAGTTTCATATCATATATATACAACCAAAAGGATCAGTAGCAAACTACGATCCCAGTTATAGAAAAATATAAAGGGACCAGTAGCACACGGCACACCCCATCGCCAGATCACCCACCGCACCTGTCATCCTTGCTAGAGATTGTACTGTACTGTAATTTATTGTTGGTCAATTCCGATAAATTTCAGCACTATCATGTGATCAAGAAAGTAGTCTCAAGTGAGATTAAACGCAAGAACAGCCACAATAAGTGAGATTAAACTCAAGTGAGATTAAATGGTTTGACCTTCGAAATTAATTGCAACACAATAAGAGAATAAGTCCAAATTTATTCTCCATTGATACAGCCACCAATCAGTGCAAAGAAAGGAAGACATACGTATTTTGAAGTCCTTGTCAGAAGTAGCAATGCCCATCTGGTGAAAACTTCTACCATCCCAAGCAAATGATAAAGCATGGTTATACATGACATGAAAGGAGCAACAAATAAAGTTATAAAACTGAAGTGTAGCGGACTTTGTGGGTTTGCCAATAGACACATTCGCTCATAAAATAAATGTAGGACGTACAAATCCACAGCACAGGTAATACAGAATTTAGAACTTGTTCAGAGAGTTCAGACCATGCTAGTTATGATACTGCAACAGTGACCAAGAATTTACACAGGTTTGTTATCAACTGAAACCTGCTCTGCACTATCTTCCCGCAAAGTGATTAACCAAACAACACCAAATTTATCTGCAAAAGATACTTACAGGCCATCGTTGCTAACAAGTACTGCACTGACCCTCATCTCGGAAGTTCTGTAATTGAAAACATTGCAACAAATTCTTATTCAAATTCATTCTCAAAAGTACGAAACTCGTGGACAGAACTATTTAATGAATACGTCTTTTTCAGTTACATAATGTTTGCAACGGAACAGATTCCAACAATACAGATATTGCAAACTTAAAGCCCATTGCTTTGGTGCCAATTTTGTTATTCACAATGAGAATTCACAATGAGAACATAAGAGCAGAGTGTGGCTTACATAGTCAGGATGCAACGCCACAGTCTTTCAAACCTTCACAAGTTTGTCATCACCAGCAGATGCAAACAAAGCTCCACTCACACTGAAGCAAATAGCTCTTTTAGTATCTGAAAGAGAACGGTCACCACTCACCACTATCATATGACAATGAAACCGAATGACCAGCCCTGTGGAACAGAGTAAAAATTCCATCAACTGAAATGCAAAGCAAAGGCGCTTCACTTCTCACTGGAACATGTGAATTCAGGATTCAGCGTTATACAACTAAGCACCCAGGACCTGATAATTTCATCAGTAACAATTTACACAACCTGACTCATGACTTTCATTGTTTTCTTAAAAAATAAAATAATATCCATTCCTCTTCACGGAAAACTAAGTTATAAGAGAATACAACTACAATAATCAAATGGATTCAAACTCCGCCGCGCCTTTCAACTCGGGCTCTTCAGCCACCGTGTCCTCCATTGCAGCGGCGGCAACAACCGAAAGATGGCTGGGATTCGAACCGAGCGCGACGGACTGACGGAGTAGGCAGGGAGGGGTTCAGGGATTAGGGTTGACGGCCCGTTCGCTCGTGAGGCCCAGAGTCCAGGGGCAAAGACCTTTGGTTTGTGTGGTCTTGGGCCTCCACGAACACTATAATAGAACTGTCAGACGGTACCAATCCAACGGAAGGCCTCGACGAACGGAGGACCTCGATGAACGCCTGAGATTCGCCACCCCCACACCTATAAAGTATCCACACTCCTCTCTCGCCTTTCTCCCCGCCGCCATCTCGCGCTTGCCTTTGTCCTCCGTCTCCCTTCCTCCAGAGCAGGAACATCTCCACGATGGTACGCTTCCTGAATCCTGATCCGGCCGCGTGTTTGTATTTGTCACCTCCTGATCCGGTTGCGCGTTTGAGTTACTTGTTCATTTGTGTTTCGTTGATTGCCCTTCGGTCTAATGCTGTTCTTGGTGCATTCTTGGAAATCGGAGCAGGTGCTGCAGAACGACATCGACCTGCTCAACCCGCCGGCGGAGCTTGAGAAGCTAAATCACAAGAAGAAGCGCCTCGTCCAGTCTCCCAACTCTTTCTTCATGGTATACTTGTTGGTTCATGACCTTTTCTCAATCTGCGTGATAGGTGGTGCAAATCATGGTCCAATGCCAAGAATAAAGGATAAATGTATACCCTGAAGGAGTGAAGGGACCTAAGTTTTGGCAAAATTAAAAAAAAAAGGAAAAAGATTGATTTTGTTTGGAAGACAGTATTATAGTGACAATACTACAGAAAAAAAAATACTTCAAACAAAGTAACAATGAAACATAATTGCTCTTGTTTGCCATGTAGGAGTAACAGTTATACTTGTATAATCCTGTCAAAAAAACAGTTATACTTGTATATGAAGTCAAGTTATTCAACGAGTATATGAAGTTAAGTTAGATGCTACAAATGCAAATGAATTTTAAAGCTATCTATGAACTTGTAATAATTGGTTAGGGTTTACTAATATGTTCTCTTATAATACTTCCTAATCATCAAAAATTGACATGACTACATGGTAATTAGTGCAAAATTACACAAATATATTGTCCTAACGTCATCTTAATCTATTATAAAACTTTTTATTGGATATGTCTGTCTAATATACAACGATTCTCAGGAGTATTTAAACTATTTGGTAGAATTAATGGGGCTCTGATATATAGGAGACGTGTCTGCTCTTGTGCCATCTGATTGGAGACTGAATCTAATCGTTTTTTTCTCTCACGTGTGTAGGATGTCAAGTGCCAGGGCTGTTTCAGCATGTAAGTGTTCTTGATCCTTGCAGTTTTTTTTTTTGTCTTTGGTTACCACAATTGCAACATGCAGTATCATTCAGCAGATGGCCCATTTATTTGCTTTATTGCTGCAATTTTGCCACTGTAGCTGTTTTGATTATATTGTGTAGGTGCATGATTGATTCCACTGAGTTTTAATTTACATGTAACCACTAAGCTTGAGAGCAATTATCTCTGGTTCTATAGCTTTTGGGATTTCAGCATGCTGACCAAATTGAAATGTTTGCTATTATCTTACTCAGTTTTTGTGATTGCAGAACCACTGTGTTCAGCCATTCTCAGACTGTGGTTGTGTGCCCTGGCTGCCAAACTGTTCTCTGCCAACCTACTGGTGGGAAAGCTAGGCTCCCGAGGGGTGCTCCTTCCGCCGCAAGGGTGATTAGATTCTGCTGCTGCCTACGAGACGAGAATTTTTCTGTTTTGCAATCAGTTATGACTGTTTAGCATGACCTGGTAATGCTTATGTAAAAGTGCACTTTGTGTGAGCTTAGTGACTTCTACGAGTGTCAGTGGTAATGAAAATCAGTTGCGAATGTTATTTCTTGTGTTTTAAAGTGTCATTTGTTTGGTGCGCAACTCCAACAGTTTTGTAAATGGGCTTTATATTTTTATTTTTGCAAAAAAGGTTTATAAAATTTCTATCCAACAGTTTTGTAAATGAGCTTTGTATTTTATTAACTTGGCAAAATCCTGGGATGGATTGACATATATGCAAGCTCATGATCGGTCTGGCATTCCGTCTCACGCTCTTTTCTTCCGCGTTGTCGGGTTTTCTTTTTGCTAAACTGTTGAATATAACTTTTTTTTCTCCTTCCTATATTAATTTGAGAGTCGATAAACTCTATGTTTTACCAAAAAAAATACAAAATTGTTGGAGTTGCTCTTACATTGGCTAGAAATGGCAATTGATCCTAATCCCCGACATACCCTGAGTCAAATTCACAATTCAGGGATACATCCTTAAAAAAGAATCTTTGGACAACTTCAAATATAAATCATATTTTTACCATTTACTGTTGCTCTCAAGCTTCTTCATTCAGGTAATAAAGAAAAGATATAGAGAAAAGACACTCTTCAATAAGGGAAAAAACTCTTCAATAGCTTCTGTGTGGTGTCTTACCATGCATAATATATAGAGAAACTGGAAATATATGGTTTGATTGGTAATTTGGACCTGTTTGGTTAGTTGAATAGGGCCTTACGCGCGCTAATATTAATCTCAAAGTTGCTCGAACTTTACATCCTACTATCTCAAATTGGGCGCATCTAGCTATACAAGGGCATATTTGCATCTGCAGTGCACCATACGCTCACCCCTCGTCAATAGTCGTTGATAGGGTCACCACCCCTAGCCCCACTCTCTCCCCCGATGTACGGAGTATGTAGAGATGCTCGTAGTCCATGCTGAAAGAAAATAGTCATCGTCGGTTTTCCTAAGAATGGGGAATCATATCTCGTCAAGTTTTTTTTTTCTCTTATAGCTACACAATATGGTTGTATATTTTTTTATGAATTATATCTTTATACCAATCTATTATTTATATATATATACCCAATTTGATGGTGCTAGTAGACAAATGGAGGCCTATTGATTATTGATATCTTTTGATTATGATGAGTTGATGGCCTTAATGATCTACTGGCTATTGGTCTACCGTTGATTTCATGAGAAGTTTACTTAGGAACAACGAATTTCAGCGGGGAGGAGGATGGAGAACCTAACTCTTGACAAAGAATTCTTTGTTGACGTCTCCAGACTCTACCTTGGTAATGGTTTTCATTTAACAGCTCCTAGTGGCAAGAATCGTGTCGACCTCAACATGGCAAGATTGATCTACAACTTCGTCTGCTCACACTTGCACTCCAGATTTCGACCTTAGGGCAACATTGTCGGACCAGTTTGGTCAAGTTTCAAGTAGCTTCGGTGTATTGATAAGCCATTTTTATCTCCCTTCTAAAATGAGCTAATGTCAATGAAGCCACTATTTTTGGCTTTGTCACTAACTCGCCCCTATGCTAGAACTATAGAAGCAGCGGTAGCAATTTAGAGTTGTGCTGAACGAGACCCGGATGTGTTGGACTAATGGTCTATATGCTTGACTATATATATTTAAGATGTAGCAATTTCAATCAGTTTTATTGCATATTGGGAAAACCTGACAAAAGTTCTAGATTGCTTTTTGGCAAATCTGATATAGCTTTAGATGCCTTTCTATTTCACCGCTAGCAAGCTTGGCATCGAGCATGAACTGTTGAAAGGTTGAGACTTGACAGGGAGCGGCCGAGGGGGCTGAATAGGCTAAATTTTATCTTTCGAAAAAAACACACACACAGATCAGTCTGACACTCGACAGTAAGGTAAATGAAAGGACAAGATCAAAAGGCATAAATGGAGTACGGTAATTTCTATTTTAACTGCTGATTTGGTAAAAAACCAGTGGAAATTTAGCATCCACTTAAACCTCATGATAAAAAACGCCTACCCAAATTACCATGATCTGCTACAGATCAATTTGACGCTGTGAACAAACGTTGCCTTCAGCTAGAGATGCCGCCATTTGGGGTACCAGCTACTATCAGTTGTTAAATATAATACCCAAGGCAACTAAACAAACTTCAGTCAAACCAAAAAATAACACCAGCAACTGATTTCAATACTATTGCACTCCCTTAGCAAAACCAAACAGCACCTTGGTAGATGTCACTAAGCTCAAGCAAGTGCACGTTTACAAAAGCATTGCCAGGGCATGCTAAGCACTTAAGCAGCAATAATAATTAACAAAATCCTCAACGAGTACATATCCTGGGAAGGTACTAAAACAGCATTTTTCTCTCTTCTCCCATTAAGAGACAGCAGGATCTAATCACCCTTGCGACGGAAAGAGCACCCCTCAGTGAGCCTGGCCTTTCCACCAGTAGGTTGGCAGAGAACAGTTTGGCAGCCGGGGCACACAACCACAGTCTGGGAGTGGCTGAACACAGTGGTTCTGCAATCACAAAAACTTTGTAAGATACAGAAAAATTTGATTTGTTCAGCATGATCATAACGCAAAAGCTATGCAACCATAATAACCTTTCACCAAAGGATAACATTTAAAGATCACAGATAATTTCAATAAAGCTTAGTGGTCAGATGCAAATTAGAACACACAAGAATCAATCTTGCATCACACAACATGTTCAAACCAGCTACACTTCCCAAATTGCAGCAAATAAAGCAGTGATGTGTACCGTTGTGCAATTCTCAAAAGAAATACAAGTGCAATCTTAATTAACCCACTTTAAACAGAACAATTGTACTTGTACTGGTCAAGTGAGGAACTAACAGAAACAGTAGTCAAACAAACAGTTTCCATCTCCACAAGAAGTGAGAACTGCATTCTTTTGGGGAAAGAGGGGGTATGAAATTTTACCAAATCAATATGCAACCTTATATCAAGTTGTTCCACACAATCAAGGATTGTGGAACCACAAGATTTCAAAAACAGAACCAGCAATTTTCATATTTTAACTAGCTATAAGAGTAATCACCATGCAACTAGTAAACTAAGCTGCTAAACTATCAATGGAAAACTAGCAACACAAGATTAGCAGATCACATGAGAAATCAGCAATGTATAAATGGAATGACAGCGTCAGTATAAATTGCAATTGTAGTAAAAAAAGAGCAATGATGATGAACACTTACATGCTGAAACAGCCCTGGCACTTGACATCCTGCGCACAAAGGAGAAGAAAAACGAAAAAATGATTAGAGTCAGTCTCCAATCAGGCACAAGAGCAGACCCAACTTTAAGATTCATTTTCATTTCTGTTTTAACATTTTAGCTCTTATTAAACACAACTTATTTGATGAATTATGCGTACCCTGTAGCATCCAGCGTGACTACACGTATGCTACATGGCAAACAAGAGCAGTTCAGCTTTCTTGTTGCTTTGTGGGAAGTAATTTGTTATAGTCATTGATAGTAAATCCAATTTCTGGTACTCTGTTCCAAACCAAATTACCCTATTAGGTTCAGTTTTTTTTGGCCAAAACTAAAATCACGTAATACATTTATTGGGACTCTTTAGGGCATGATTTGCAACACTCCATCACGCATAATTAGAAAAGGGCACGAAGAGCTATACCATGAAGAAGGAGTTGGGGGACTGCACAAGACGCTTCTTCTTGTGCTTGAGCTTCTCAAGCTCTGCCGGCGGGTTGAGCAAGTCGATGTCGTTCTGGAGCACCTGATCCGATTCGCTTATTCATTTCGGTTTTGTTGGTTGGTTTTCG
>CM041628.1:18709448-18749773 GCA_023333625.1 Bothriochloa decipiens
TATTTAGTTTTCCCCCACTAAATGTATATCAGTGCTTTCTGGCTCTTTGCAGCTACTTATGGTCAGAAAATGTGTATTAGTTTTCATTTTGTTGGGCTGCAGGAATGTTTCTTGGAGAAGGCTAAACTATCACCAGACTATTTTATTGCTGATTGTGAAGATATGTTGGTAAATTTTTCCATAAGTACATTTTTATGGGATCAAATTTTCTACAAGGGACATTATATAAAATCAAGATGAGATCATTTATGTAGAAATAGACTGAATGCCT
Organism: Bothriochloa decipiens; assembly: GCA_023333625.1. Classification (NCBI taxonomy): domain Eukaryota; kingdom Viridiplantae; phylum Streptophyta; class Magnoliopsida; order Poales; family Poaceae; genus Bothriochloa; species Bothriochloa decipiens. The sequence continues at coordinate 18,709,720 of CM041628.1, forward strand.
GCTGAACAAACAATGACATCACATTATCCTTAAATTTATAACTATAGCGAACTTTCCTAGGTAGAGTATGTTTTCTGTTAAGTTGCAATCATAATATTTTGTTAACTATTATTTGTTTTGTTGTTTTAACAGAAGGTTGCTGCTATTGTTGATGATTTACCTCTCGGGTTGTATGATAAATACCTCTTCTGTATCAGGTGATCTATATTACTGTGATGCTGTACCAATGTCCTCTTGTATGTATTTTTAAATTGTCTTGCTTCACAACTCTTGTGAACGACTGTTATCTAATTACTTTCCAACTCCTATTGCAGTCCAGTGGACATGCGTGATGATATATCAGTCCAAGGACTAGTTCAGGCAAATATTTATATCTTATTATTTTTCTTTGCTATATTTCGTGAAACTAGGACACATGTTTCTAATTTCTTCAATATGCAGTTTGCAGAAAATTATGCAAGGAAAGGCATTGTTCGACTTAAAGAGATATTCACACCTGGAACATTGCAGGTTCCTAAAACACACAATCAACTCAAGGAGCTTGAATCAGTTCACAAGGTTATTATTTGCACCTAAATTCTTACTGCTAGTAACTTCACATGCCTGAACCACGAGCAGGCTTTAGATCCCTGAATATTACCACAATCATTAATGCCGTGTATATATTTATTTATTGTTCTTGTTCTTTTTGTTGGTCTCATTTTGGGTTTCAACTCTAACCTAGTGCAAATAGCCTGAGACTAAAAGGCTTTGATGCTGTAGTAATAGTAACTTAGTAACTTGTCAGTCCATAGCCATTTACTGTATATATTGTCAACATTCTTCTGAATACAAATGCTTCTTGGTACTCAAATTGTTGCATTGAGATTAAGCATCATTTATTATGGTGATCACTTCAGGTCCTAGAGTTATATGTGTGGTTAAGCTTCAGAATGGAAGATTCCTTTCCAGACTGTGAAGTGGCCGCCTCTCAAAAGTCAATCTGTAGCATGTAAGTTCTTAGATCCATCTAAACTCTTTTTGGCCATTCTGTAGATCAATTCTGTGGAGTTTTTGTCTCTGGTAATATCAGGTTGATCGAAGAATATCTGGAGAGGTCAGGATGGCAGCCAAAAGGCCGAAGAAAGTCTTTGGGTGGAGCACAAAAGCTGCTCCAAGAATACGATGTATCACAATTGTATGATCTCTTTAAATCTCCAATAATGTTTGGTATTGTTTTCAGTGTTTTGGATCACCGTGCAAACCTCTTCTACACAAATTAGACTTTTTATCTTCAATTAACTCCAAAAAATATATATTACTCTCTCCATTCCAATTGTAAGTCATTCTGGCTTTTCTAGTTTTGTTATGCACCTAGAGATGCATATCTAGTGCACAACAAAAGCTCTATATCTACAAAAGCCAAAACGACTTAAAATTTGGATGGAGGGAGTATTTTGAAGCTTGAACTTTGAAGAACAGTGCTAGGATTCCCTAGAGGTACTTGCAAATCGTAGGCGGCATTGGTACACTGCATCATGTATGGAACTATTATCTGTCTCAAAGGGACCTCTTCATAGTCGAAAGCTGTTCTTACTAATTGTTTTCATATTTTTCTCCACCAATAGAATGTTCCTGCATTCAATTTTAATCATAATTTTCTATGTAGTTTTTTTGGTAACCATCTTGGTGTTAATGAACAGGCGCAAATATTTTCAAGAAGTCAACCCAGGACCAAAGTAGGACTATACAGGAAATAAGTCTCACCACTTTCAGTCCAGATTTGAGGAACCATCCAGAGCATTTGCGTTCTGCCTTTCTCATTGGTTATGGATCATCAGCACAAAGTGAAACGACATTTCGGATGACCTTGAGATACGTGGACAGATCTCAAACCGTGATCATCTAGATGGATTTGGCAGCACGCATTCCCATCAACCAGATTCTGTTCGACCAGTAGCACTTTTATACCCCAAATGAAACTACATCCAGTGTAAAATCACAAGGAAAATAGAGACAATAGTCCAAGGGCTTGTGAGACGAAGATTGCGTCTTGACAGGCATGTAGACAGTACTTGTGCATGCTAACCTAGTAACCTGAGTTCCATGAGCGGCAGCAATGGCGGCTGTAATCCTGTGTATAAAGAGAGGGACAATTATATTGCTTGTGCTGTTATTCAGTACAAAATCTGAATGTTTGTGTATCCATTGAGACTTTAGTAGACATAATAACTAATAACTAATCGCCCGTGTGTAGCTTTGTACATATTTTCAGTTTTTTTTAAGTGTCACGATGTTACAGTTAATTGCTGATGAGTTGCAAAATGAAGTTACAAAAGATGATGATGATGGCAAAAAAATTGCAAGTAATGTGTCTCCCAAAACAACCGTTACCCTGCCTTAATCCCTTCCAACATTGCTTTGCCATGGGGTATTGGTCTCCACTAAATCGGAGACCCTCGATGCTGCTTTTTCCTCTTTCGCAAATCGGTGCCCCCATGCCACTCGGTCTTGGCCATTTGTTGTATTGCAGCGGAGAAGCTAGTGCTCCCCTTCTTGCAGCCGTACCTTAACACCGCCAAGGGAGGAAGGTCGGTCACTAGAAACCCTGTACAGTTTTCATGTGGTTTCTTAACACAAAGATCACAGTTAAAGAGATAGATGCAGATGCCGTTATAGCAAAATTATCTAACTAGACCAGAATATTAGCTTGGTGACTGGTGAGGCACAAGGATGTAGAAAATCAGAGTGCCTTAAATAGAGAATGGAAAATTGCCCCATGTTGCCTGTCGAAGGCTCAAAGCAGTTAAAGTTCATCAAAGACAGTCATGGTAGTTGCATCTTGACATGCTCCATGGGCACCACCTCCATCAAACAATAGCACGTGTGCAAACAAATGGACCAAGGGTGCACCAGCTGGTTTCAACAATGGAAAACCAAGGAATTGAGTTCACACACATTGGTTGCATTAACACACTACAGTGGCAACTAATATTATAGGTCTGGGCAATGCAACCAGAGTGAACATCATCTCCAAACAGGAATATGCTTAACTGTAACGGGAATATATACAGAATACTTTAAATCAAGGTGAAATAATTAGTGATCGAGCCCTTCCTCTAGATCAGTCTTAAGGGAAAAACTGGATATCTATGTATGTACTGCTCCGCATGTTTGATAGGGCTTCTTGTAGCTCTGGCTCCTACAACTCATTGTAGCAGCGCTGTTCACATAAGAAAATGAAGTAGATATGAGAGAGAAAAGCTATCAAAGCAGTAAAACCATTCTATACCCATCTTTATATTAGTAAACTAACCTTGTCAATTGATCCGGTTTCAATCTGTAAGTTCATATGACTGTCACACGGTATAAAAACCTGCAGGGAGCAAACCATTGCTATGTTACAAAACAAATTCGAATCAGGCATAAGCAAATATATTTGGATTGGTAGGAATGCACACAAGTGAGACAACATCAGTGATCAGAAGAGAAGGAAGCAGCTATAACCCTGGACAGGATCTATCACCACTCATCAAGTTCAGATATAGTTTCGTGCATACTCTTGTTCATTAGATAGCCAAGGTATCACCAGAACAAAGCCTCAGGCTCAAAACTACCCAACAAGATAGTTAACTGGCAAATATAAGATCAATGCAAATAGAAAGCAAGCCAAGGTAAGTCTTCTTTAACTGAATAAACATTCTCCAAAATTTCTAAAATTATCCTCTGAGCAATGTGCTATATGCCCAGTAGTAATTGATCCTGCGATACGTGGAAATGATGTGTGCTAAGTATCCATTGATGGCACAGAGAAAGTGGAAGTTTCACAGCAGCTGATGAAAGGATGAAAAAAGGTTAAAATGCTGGAAAAGTGGAAAGACAATGCACAGAAATGTTTTAAGCCTGTTCTAGAAGTAAAAAAAAGGAAATAAGTTTCTCTTGGTGCTCCATTTTATAATACATAAATGTTGGCTATAATTCTATGGATAGGCCACAACATTTCAACAAATAAGTATGTTCATGACGCAGTTCACTTAACCATGGATACAGAAATACCCCCTGAAGTACATTGTTAGGCTTCACTATTATTATGTGGGGAGTAAATGATGTCGCTGAAGATCCTGAAAAGCATATACACAGTGAGAATTACTGCACCAAAATTCGTATACTAATAAGGAACCTGCAAATGGCAACGGCAAAAAGTCTGGCTATACAATATGGTGGTGAAAAGTTCCAAGTAAAAACAAGCATATACCGCCCTTATCAACTGGAAAGGGTAAAAGGATAGAGATTACTACAAATCTAAGCAAGATTAAGGTGCAAGGAAAAAACTCTCCATCCTTGATAGCTATGTGCATATAGACAAATTCTTATTATAAAAGAGAAAAAATGCAAGTAGCCTACGATGAGAAGTACAATATTCAAGTGTAAAAGGTTGAGATTAAACAGATTAACAGTAGTCTTTACAGTGCATGCACAGCTCTGAGTAGCCTTTTTTCCCCCATCGATTCAAGATTCAGCTTCACCTGTGTTTGACAATACAGCATAACACTGTCTACTGTGACGATCCTCTCTCAAATAAGATGGAACGCCGCTCCTACACCTAGTACCTTCTGTATGCATCCTGAGAAGTTCAATCTTTCTCACCGCTGAATGCATGTCCATCTTCTTAAGCTTGTCCAGCACAAGATCAAAGGTCTCCTGCTGTGGAGCAAAGCCCTTCAGCACCATCTCCTCCAAGAATAAGCAGGACTGGGTGAGCCTCCCGTTCCGGCATAGCCAGCTCACCAGCAATGTGTATGTGCTGAAATCATGGGTGATGTCCTTCCGGAACATATGGCATATCAAGAACAGAAGTGTCTTCACCCATTGCCTTCTGCAGCATAGCTTCAGCAAGGGGGTGTATGTCTTGATGTCAGGCTTGCATGACTGTTCCTCCATCTGAACCAATAGTTTAAGTGCGTTCTCAGCGTGAGAGTGATCACAGGCAGCAGAAATCAGGGTGTTAAAGGTAGTCAAGTTTGGGGATATTCCAGTTCGGTGCATTTCTTTGACCACAAAATTCGCATCTTGCAACCTCCCAGCTCTGCAGAGTATGTATATAAGAGAGTTGTAGAAGGAAGCATCTAGGGCACAGCCATCTTGCTTCACCTTGTTAAAAGTATCCAGAGTTTCTTGTGTCCTCCCAGCCTTCCCTAGTGCATGCATCACAATTGTGTATGTGATAATATTTGGAGTGCATCCTTTTCTGTGCATCTCATCCAAGATACCATCAACCGTCTGAAAATCTTTCTCCATGCAATACACTTCTATCAGACTGGTGTAAGTTATTACTGAAGGACTGAAACCATGCCGCTCCATCTCCTTCATCGTTTCACGAGCCTCCCCATGCATCCTTGCTTTGCACCAGCCATGAATCAATGTGTTGAAGCTACTCTCATCAGAAGGAATTGTCTCCTTCAAAGCTTGGAAGGCACCTCTTGCACGCTTCACCCTCCTCTCCTTGCACAATGTGTCCAAGAGCACATTCATGGCCTTTGTCCTTTGCCACCCCAAAGTGCTCCATTTTATAGCATCAATGGCGTCACTCCATCGGCTGGCCCCACAGAGCCTCCTCATCACCTTCGTCATGGTCGCTAGTGACACCAACCCCCCAATCTCATGCATCTGGTTGCTCAGACCGCACATCAAATCAAACTGCTTGAACTTGCCCAATATGTCTACCATCATGTCATATAAATCGGCAGAATGACAGTAGCCTGCCTGAGTTCTGGCCCACATGAAGAACCCAAATGCGGCCACCCAATCATTGCTGAACCTGCTCAGGACCTTGTCGACAAGGCGTGCTGACACCCTGACAGGGCAGCAGTCCATGGCAATCACAATGGCCTCTGGAGAAGCAAACTGGGATCTCAAAATCCTGCTGACCTCATCCACGTCAGCCTCAAATTCAGCATCTTCATGGGATCCAGGGCAGCTGGCAACGATCGACAGTGGTCTGGATCCTCCACCGGTAGCAGAGCAGCCTTGTTCTTCTGATAAGTCTGATTTGGACGGGAGCACAAAGTCATCATCCCCACTGCCGTCCAATCCAGAACAAGGATCCTCATCCTTCGGGTTCCTGAACCAGTCGGGCAGGTTGAAACCCACAGTAGAGAAGGATGCTTTCTGAAAACAACCATTTGAGTTCTAATTAAGAGTTCAGCAGATAATACACATAAGCATAAGTGATATGTTTTTTGAAGAAACATTGGCAGGCGAGCTGCCCATTTATTTAGCAGATAAGAATTTTAATATACAGTGTTTACAAACCTCATGGATTTCTCCCAATCCCAGGCAGGCATTAGGTTCATCTCTTACACTTAATAAATACAGAAAAGATGGGTAATCCCGATCTATATCATTATCATTATCCAAAAGAAGCCAACAGATAATTTGCAAATTTTGCATAATAACAATTAAGTGTCATTAGGTTTTCTTTCTCCTTTGATGTTCAACTAAATACAGGAAGAGTGAATCACCTTATGCTTGCAAGCAGATTCCTCAAGCTGTAGCCGAAACGACGCGAGCTGCTCCTTCATGACATTGGTCCTGACATTGGCCACATTCTCCCCTACCAGCCGGAAGTGGTTCTGAAAATTCCCAGCAATAATCTCATCTCATATTCCAAACAGGGAAGAAAGAACACAGATCTCTCCCTTAAAACAAATATAAGAACTGTACATACGCGATTAGCCGCCGCATACTCCACGGCAGCGATCCCAGGCAGCCTCCTCAATTTCCTCATGCTTCCCAGTGGCGACCACGGAATCGAGGACGAAGAGTTCGAGGCGCCGGGGCAGCTTTGGGAGGCCGGGCGAGCTTGGCGCCGTCTGGGAGGGAGAGCCGTCACCCGTCGGGGAGGGCAGAGCTGGCGGAAACGGCCGCGTGCAGGGACAGCAGGGTGCAGCAAGCCTAGCAGGTCAGTAACTCCATCTTTTTTTTTTTATTTTTGAGAGGGTCCATCACTCCATCTTTTTTTTTTTTTTTGAGAGGAAGGGCCATCACTCCATCTTGTCAAAGTGTATAGCGTGCGTATCTTTAAAGCCCAGAAAAGCCCATCTAACATTTTCCAGACCGGGCTGTGAATGTCCAAAGCTGTATATACTGTGGAAGCCAGCCTAGGTGACAAAGTTCGGCCTGCAAAGTCACCGTAGCTTCGTGCTTTCAATATTTTAAATAGCTTGTTTCAAAGAAAATATTTTAAATAGCTAGATTAAAAAATATCAAACCCCATTCAGCAATCTGAAAAAAATCCACAATTATATGAAATATATATTCTAAAACAATGTAAAAATATATTATATTTGCATATACAATAGCTACCAATCAACATTTCCTCTGTCTGTTTTGTCTCATGTTTCCTCTGGCTCTCTTGGTTGCGTTTAATAAAATTTCAGTAGGGGTCCTGACCTTTCCTGTTTCCTCAAAAACAAAACATTTCTAAATATCAGTTTCGATATTGCAGCAGAGGAAAAATATCGTTTTGTTTGAATGCTTGTTTTTTCAAAAGTTCCTTGTCTTCCTTAATTATGAAAGTGACTGTAGTGGTTGCACAAATACGTTCTGAACTCGATCGGTTTTGCTTTTTTACATATGTTCCAACCAAATTTAAATTATAAATAAATTCGTCAAAGTACCTCCGATCTGCTAACATTTTATCTTCTGTGGTAGAATATTTCAAATAAATAATGATGTTCTCAGCGTCTTCTAATCTTTTAGCGGTACTACTCACAAGAACTGTCCAAACCGATCAAATACAATTGCCAAGGCCGCCCTCTCATTGCAGTCTTGAAGCTCATCAGAATGTGAAGCCAACACAGATTCCATGTCAGACCACAGTACACAAGACAAAATTACAGGTTACGCAACAATTCCATGTCGCGGCGCTTCAAACACATCTGCACAATGGTGGAGGCGACAGACAGCATGCAAGAAGACGATCTATGATCGCCGGCCGACGAGTCGAGGCATGCAACATGCATGGCCGGCCATACTTAGGTGTGTGTACTAGCTTATTATTAACTTAACTGAGGTTTCAGCTGGAAGTGACGATGAGAGCTAGCCTAGCCGACGCTGCGGTTGAAGCCGAAGCAGGAGCACCCCTGCGCGACGTCGTCGACAGGCGTCATGCCGCCCTTGCCGCTGCTGGTGTCGATCCTCTCCAGCAGCGCCACCACCTCCGACATCTCCGGCCGGTTGTCCGGGTTCCCGTCCCAACAACTCGTCATGATGTCCGCCATCGCCCGAGGACAGCACCTCGGGATGTCTGGCCGGATGCCCTGCACTCAACGCACGGAATGTCCACTGATCAGAGCTCAGTGGTGACCATGCCAACAGAGCAAACATGTAATGCGACTGCGCGCGCACGGCCGACAAGCTAACGCACCAGCTTGACGACGTGGTAGGAGATGTCGGCGAGGCTGTAGTTGGAGTAGGCCATGGCGCAGCAGTAGGTCTCCCACAGCAGGATGCTGAAGCTGTACACGTCGCACTTGTGGTCGTACGGCTTCCCCTGCAGCACCTCCGGCGCCATGTAGCCCAGCGTGCCCGTCTGCCCTGTCATCTCGCAGCTCTGCGCCTCCACGCGTGCCACGCCGAAGTCGGCGATCTTCAGCGTCCGCTTCCGGTCCAGCAGCATGTTCTCCGCCTTCACGTCCCGGTGCATGATCTTCTTCGAGTGCAGGTAGCTCAGCCCTCTGGCGAGATCGAGCGCGAGCCGGACGACCTTCCTGTAGGAAAGCTTCTTGTCCCTGTGGTTGTACAGCAGCGTCTTGAGCGTGCCGCCGTGCTGGAACTCGACCACGACGACGCAGCACTCCCTCGGCGTTGTGCGACCGCCGGAGGAGGAGGAGGGGGTCGACCCCTTCTGCTTGGGGATCTTCAGCTGGGACGTCCCCATCGACGCGCCCACGAACTGCATAGCATGCCGGCAAGTTTCAGGGATTCAATTCAGACGTGCACGGTGCAGTGAACTCCAACTCGAACTCGAAGATGGCCGTGAATTTTGCTTACGTAACCTTAGTGACGTTGGGGTGGCCAAGCTTCTGCCAGACGGTGACCTCCTTCTCGAAGGCCTCGCGGTGCTTCGCCGCCGTGTCCTGCCCATCTTGCCCCCAGTCCAAAAGCTTCACTGCATCCAAATACAATGCAATGTGTCAGGGATAACCCCAGAATCTTCGCTGCATTCAAATACAATGTTAGGATATATTGCTGATGCCTAATTTCTAAGGATGATGTTGTTTTGTTATGAGCACCGGGCTGATAAGTCTCAAGTGAACATGGTTATCAAAAGACTTGCTCCCTCAGTATCGTTTTTGCAGAAATCAAACTTTTAAAATTTAAATATTATCAACATTTATATAACTTAACATAATTATCATAAACATATTTTATTATTAAACTAATAATACTTGTTACATATTATAAATATTAGTATTTTAGTGTATTTAGTCATGTTTTTAAAAGATGATTTCCTGAAAAACGAGATATTAGAGTTATTATTTTAGAATGGAGGGTCTATATAACTCAGTTAGAAAGAAATTCAGTGTGAGACCGTGGAGTATAGATTTTTTTTCCGGGCATTTCTCCATTGCCGTCCCAAAATTTTAGGGCATGTTTGTTTGGCTGCAGCTGCGCGGCTACTACTGAGGCATGTGGCTTGTAAATTGCTGAACATTATTACAACATTTAACCCTTTAAAAATCTTGGAATGACTTATAATTTAAAATAAAGTATTGAAAAATACCAGAGTGATAGAAAATACGAATGTTAGTTCTGATAGAAAACTTAATTTCTATAGAAAGCCATTAGAAATTTTTTAAAGCATTTGACATAGTCAACAGAAAATAACACATAAATGAGATGATATAACATTTTTCGTGACGTGTGCGGCCAGGAGACGAGACCATGTGCGGCGGCTAGGATGACAGAAATAAATTTGCGGTAGGACAGGGATAGCTGTGGCTGGAGAATTTATCTACTTAGGGCTTGTTTGGTTCCAAGGACTATAGACTTGGGACTATATAGAGACTAATATGTAGTCCCTGATTCTGTTTGGTTGGAAGGGCTACAGAGTTAGAGAATGACCAAAATACCCCTCCTTCTCTTTCCATCCATCACCTCGCCTGTGCTCCTCCTCGCCGTGCTCCCACGTGCCCCCGTGATTGGCGCCTCACCTCGCCGGATCGCAGGAGATCGTCGAGGGAGCGCCTCGCCTTTCTGGGCGGCCGCGGCGGGGGCCCAACGTCGGGTGGGATGAGCTCGTCGGTGGATGTGCCGCTGGCCCCTCGGCCCCTCCGGCCATGCGAGGATGTGCCGTAGCCTGCTGGCCTCGGCTCGCCTCTGATACGCGGCTGGCCTCGGCTCGCCTCCGATATGCAGCTGGCTTCCACACCGCCGCGTGGAGGGCAGTGCGAGCCCCAGCGACGATTCGGCCTGCAGGCGAAGGAGGCGGTGCAGCGGCGCGGTGACCGACTCGATGGAGTCCACGACTGGTCCTCGGCCACCTCGACGCGCGTCGCGTCCACCACCTTGCCCGCGGCCCAGATGGCAAGCGCGGGTGGCCGGAGAAGGGCCACGTGGAGCAGATGGGCCGCGGCCTCGCCTCATCGGGCGGCGCCGGGGAACGCCTTGCCTCGCCGGGCGGAGGAGCTCGCCGGGGGAGCGCCTCGCCTCGCCGGGGAGGAACTCGCCGGACAGAGGGGCTCGTCGGGGGACTTCGCTTGCGTCATAGGGAAAGAAGAAGAGCGAGGAGAGAGAAGTGGGACCGGCAATGATGGGGGGCAGGCAGAGCCCAACAAGGCAACTAGTCCCAATTAGCCCCTCCCAAGGGGCTAATGGACTAGGGACTATTAGTCCCTCTTTTAGTCCCCATGTTTGACAATTTAGGGACTAATTAGGATTAAAAATTAGTCTCTAGTCCATAATCCCTGGAACAAACAGGGCTTTAAATTTGTATTATATACTTAAAGTTGCCTGAAACATATGCTGGTGGATTGAACTTAAATTCACAAAATTTTAGCCGAAATAAGGCTTTTATCAGCCTCCACAGTGTATGGCTGTAATTTTGGATTTCCTATCGTTCGCACATTTTACGCGCACGTGTGAATTAACGGACGTACCTGCGACGTCGTGGCCGTCGTAGGTGCCGCGGTAGACGACGCCGAAGGTGCCATGCGCGATCTGGTTCTGGATGTCGAGCTTGGCGACGTCGATCTCCCACTCGAGCAGCGGCGTCTCCGGCCGCGGCGACGCCGACCGCTGCGACCGCTGGTGCTCCAGCCACACCTGCGACCGCGCCTTCTCCAGCTGCACGTCCAGGTTCTTCAGGTCGATCTTGTCCGCCCGCACGTACGTCTCGTTGTCGCCCCCCGCCCTCACGAACACCCCGCCGCCGCCATTGCCGCCGCCGTCGGCCCCGTTGCTACTGCGGCTCCCGAAACTGCGGCTGCGGCCGCGAGCAGCGCCGCCGCCGCCGGCGATGGAGGCCCCAGCATAGGACATCGCTGCATACGACACGTACGTATACATGGTCAGATGACTCATCAGATCGATCCGAATATATAGAATGCAAGCAGGGAAGGGATGAGTGGCCGATGAGTGGGCGGCATACCTGACGGATGCTCGTCGCCGGCGAAGCGCCCCGACGTAGACCTGGCCACGGGCGGCGCCGCTCGCCCTGACGTGTCGCCGCTAGAAAAGAGAGGCCGAGGGAGAAAGAGAGAGAAGGGTCCGGGGGTGAAGGCGTGGAGCGGTACGCCGGGCGACGCGGTCCGGATTTCCGGAGTCCCGGATTGCTGATATTTTGTTTTTCCTTTTCAATTCGAAATGGCAAAACTGAGCTTAAACTCAACTCCAACGGTTTTGCAAATAGGTTTGACATTCTTGTTTTTAAAAATAAGTCTAAAAATCTCCTATCCAACCGTTTAACAAATAGGCTTGGCTTTTTTACCAATTTGGTAAACACGGTGTTTCGTTTGGCAATCGCCCTCGCGCGCTACTCCCACGGAATATTAATCCTCACGCGCATAATTTTTGGTTTTGCCAAGTATAAATACAAAAACGTTGGAGATTGACTCTTTTTACCTTTGCCATATTAATTTAAGAGTTGACAAATGCCATGTTTTATCAAACAAAAAAATACAAAACCATTAGAGTTGCTCAGTTGTTCATTCTACAGTCTTGTCTTGGAACCGTTTGGTCGAAATACACCAGTACATTGGTTGTATATCTGAACCCTCAACTCAATCAACTGGACGCATGCGCACCAATCTGAATTTACTTGTAAGTAGAACAGTTCTGAATTTACTTGTAAGTGGAACACTTCAACTCAACTACGAATGCACTTGTTGACTTACCAAAATTTGTCAACAAGATGCCGATCCAAAAAAAATGCCAGGAAAAAGGATATCCACTTCAACTCAGATTCAATGTTCCACTCCCCTTTCAGTTCAAAAAATGTTCCACTCCCCATTTGAGTCACACCAATACGGAATCACGGCAAACATCAAACTTTAAAATAAAATCAGCATGAATTTCATCGAAACAAGAAGCCCAGTCTGAATGTACCTGTTAATCTACCAATTTCGTCAGAAACGTCCTCAAACCACCGTTCTAAAACCCATCGATCGTCAGTTCATATGGTCATGCTACTAACCATCAAAGGTGGATGCAGATCATGATAGGACGGAGCACACTTTGAAATCACAAGTTTATCGATGCAAACCAAAGACAGATGAATGCATACCATCAAAGAAAGCAAGGCGCTTCCTCTTGTTCTCATTAAACCATAGATAACAAGGAGATCCAACTAACCACCACTAGACCTAAAGACTGAACCAAAACCAGATCGATCGAGGCAAACGATACATGAAGCGACGCATCACTACATACACACAAACACGCAAAAGCAGCAAAAGGCATCCATCAGATGATGGCGAGACGGGCACTACTTCACTTCTCGGGAGACTTGGAAGCGGACTCGGCCTTCTCGGCCCTCTTCTTGGGGAGGAGGACGGACTGGATGTTGGGCAGCACGCCGCCGTTCGCGATGGTGACGCCGGACAGCAGCTGGCCGAGCTCCTCGTCGTTGCGGATGGCGAGGAGGATGTGGCGCGGCATGATGCGGTTCCTCTTGTTGTCGCGCGCCGCGTTGCCCGCCAGCTCCAGGACCTCGGCGGCCAGGTACTCAAGGACGGCGGCGAGGTAGACGGGCGCGCCGCTGCCCACGCGGTTCGCGTACCGCCCCTTCTTCAGATACCGCCCGATGCGGCCCACGGGGAACTGCAGCCCCGCCTTGACCGACCGCGACTGCTTCGTCTTCCTCTCCACGCCGCGGCCGATCTTCCTCCCCGCTGCCGCCTTCTTCGCCTTCGCGCCGCCGCCGTCCATCTCGCGAGTCGAGGGTGTGAAAGGAGGGAAATGGGATTTGGAGGGAGTCGTGATTTGGGTTTGGAAGTTTGGAGGGGTTTCGGCGTACCTTTTAGAGCGGCGGAGGGGAGCCGATCCGTGTGAGGTGGGATGAGCACCATTGGATTTGCGGGGAAGGGGACGGCCGGGATTTGATTTCGTAGGCGCCATCGCGCTTTGCCTATTTTTGGCGGATCGTCAAGTCAAGCACGGCAAAGGCGCTGAGATTTGAATTCAAATTCTTGCTGTCTCTCAAACCGAGTAGAATTCAGATTTATGAACTGATCATATGTGAAAGGCCTGGTGACATACATGGTCACCGATGGGCTGGAGGTGACGGCCATGTCGGCGATCTCGACTCATCAATAAGTTCAGTTCCAGCAAGGACGTCGAGCTCGCCGAGAAGTACGTCAGCGTCGGCATGGACGAGGTTCGTGTTCGTGGATTGTAATTGTATTGCGTCCTGATCCTGAACTACGTGTCCGGCCGGCGGCAGGGGCTGGGGCTGCTGCGGGCGGCGCTGAGCTCCGACACGGTGCTCTCAGACGTGTTCCTTGCGAGGAAGAAGTGAACGAAGGAGCTCCCGGAAGCTCCGAGGATTCTTGAGTTTGCGTCGTTGAATGGTGTCATGTACTCATGTTTCATCTCCAGTCTTTTTGCTGTCACGATGTGAGGTCTGTCTTTCCCGCTGAACGAACACGCTGTGTGTCTCCAGTTCAGTTGACACGAGTGCACGTGCTGCAGACTCCTCTGTTAAGCTAGTTGCCACCTTTTTTTTTCTTTTCTATTAAGATTACGACGGCAGTTCAGCGTAACAAATAAATAAAAATTCAGCAGGAAATTCAAGCGCAATGTGTTCCATCAGTTTACAGCTTCTGCATGCGTGGCCTGGTTCGCTTCACTACTCTGCAAGTTCTATCTGCACTTGACTGTTGGACACGGTTTGCAGTGCTATGTGCATAAGCCATAAGTCAGGATGGTGCTCTTTTTTTGATGAAATAAATCACGATGGTGCTTACTGAAGCCACTGAACGAGCAAGACAGAGTTCCTAAAAAAACAAAAGAACGAGCAAGGCACTTTAGCTACATGGGTTTGATTGATAGAGCAGTGATAAGATTCCTCTTTGCTGCTGATTTGTAGTTTTGCTGTATTTGAGGTGTCTGAATTCTTAGGCAACAATCTTGGACAAACAAGATAACTCACAAGAGATCATTAGCAATTCTTTTCTGTAGTCACTACATCTTGTATGAATAGCAACAACAAAAAAAATCTGACCATTTTCAGTCAAGCTCGTTGGAGAAAATTACTACTCGTATTAACTGTTGTGCTTCTTCCCAATGCAAGCGTTGACAAGGTAAACGGCTGCATGTCACATTTAACTAACCACCACAGATGAATGCAAACCATGATAGGATGGAGCCGCTTTGAATCAGAGACAAAATTGGGGAGATAAATAGATTCAAAAGTTGATGGATTTAAACTAGAGACAAACGAATGCAAACCATCATAGAAGGCAAGACCCTTCCTCTTTTTATGATATATATAATTCATCGTTGGTGACTGAATTTGGTCTCTTCTATCTATCATTTGAATTACGGTGGCAATGTAAGTCTGTGCAAATTTTCGAAGGCGTGAACGTTTTTGTTTGTACTGTGTTATTTTGGTAGAACAGGGCCTGAACACTTGAAGTGATGAAATCATGAGAAGATTACACAGAATTAGTCTTGTTCATGCTGCAGTCTCTACCCACAGCAAATTGTGGGTGGACACAGGCGTACCAATCTGAACTCACTTGTAGTAAGTGGAACAATTCAACTCCACTACAAATCCACTTGTCGAACTACCAAATTTTGTCAGGAACATCCCACTTCAAACACGGATTCAATGTTCGACTCCCAATTTCACTATTTCAGCCACGTCAATACGGCATCACAGCAGACATCAAATTTTAAAATAAAAACAGCATGAATTTCATTGAAACAAGAACCCTGCGGTATACCTAAATGACCATGAGTCGGTCATTTTTTTTGATAGGACGGTTGCAATCAACTAGTACCTCCTAAGAGCAACTCCAAGAGAATTACAATCAACTATTATCTTCTAAGAGCAACTTCAAGAGAATTGGTAAAAGTAAATGGCTAAACCTATAATTTAGCAAACATCTAAAATAGAAAAATTTATAAAAAAATAGTTAACCAGCCTCTAAAATAGAAAAGTAGGTAAAATAATAGAAAACTTTAACTCCTTTCTATTATGGCAAGGCTAGATAGCTAGCGACATATGCAAGCCATATTTAGCATACGAGAGTTTAGTAACACCCAACTTGCTATTTTACAAAACAAAATAGCAAAGTTGTTGGAATTTAATTTTTAGAAGAAAAATTATAAAAATAGCTTATATAAGAGCAACTCCAAGAGAATTGATAAAAATAGATTGGTAAACTTATGATTTAACCAGCCTCTAAAATAGAAAAGTAGGTAAAATAATAGAAAACTTCAACTCCTTTCTATTATGGCAATCTTAGAGTAACTCTAAAAAAAGGTAAAAATAGATGACTAAACTTATGATTTAGTCAACCTCAATAATAGAAAACTTTATAAAAAAGCAGAAAACTCCAACAGCCTTTCTAGTGTGACGAGCCTAGATAGCTAGCAGCATATATAAGACATATTTAGCATACAAGATTTCAGGAATAACCGGCTTGTATTTACAAAATAAGATAGCAAAGTTGTTGGAGCTTAACTTTTGCAGGAGAATATCCAAAGATAGCCTAGCCAACTAAGATAGCATGTCTTTTAGAGTTGCTCTTAGATGGCTAGCGGCACATGCAAGCTATATTTACCATGTGATATACTAGGAATAGCCAGTTTGTTATTTTATAAAAAAAGATAGCATAGCTATTGGAGTTCACTTTTTACTCTAAAAATTTAAATATAGCATACAAAACAAGGATGACATGTCTGTTGAAGATGCTCTAACAAGAATAGCATATCTCTTGGAGTTGCTCTAAGAGCATCTCCAAGAGACATGCTATCCGCGTCTTGTATGCTATATTTAGATTTTTAGAGCAAAATATGCAGTCGAACATCTATGCTATCTTATTTTATAAAATAACAAAATAGCTATTCCTAAAATTTCGCATGGTAAATATAACATGCATGTGCAATCTCATCTAGAATTGCCATAATAGAAAGACTATTTGTAGTTTTAGATTTTTTATAAAGTTTTCTATTTAGCGGTTGGCTAAACTATATGTTTAGCAATCTATTTTTATCAACTCTCTTGAAGTTGCTCTAAGAAGTAATATGTGAAATATTTAATTAATTAATTTATGAAATAAGATAAATAAGGAAAGTTTTTGATATTTTTTCAAATGTGATTGATGCATTTATGAAGTGCCAAATATGGTAACTATATATTTTGTACGTGACTTGCATATTTTTTTTGTAAGTGACTTGCATGTTTTTTTTTTGACAAGTCAAGAATCTTCAACAGTTCGATAAATGGATTGCCATCCTTTTAAAATTTGATAAAACAATCAAAATTCATTCTCTAACTCTTTGCTAAACAAACTTGCCAAATTTCCGAGCTTGCTATCCTTCACGTCCGCGCGCGTATACTCCTCCCCATCGCGAGTTCCACGCCGGCGCCTTCCTTCCCGTGCGCACTAGGACACTCATCCGTTCCCGCGCGCGCCAAGCCGCCCGGCCTCGTCCGCCAAGAACCCCGGCCGTCGTGAAGCTAGACCGCGCGTAGAAGAGACCTCGCGGCGAGAGAAGATCGCCCGTGCCCGTGACGAGAGAAGACCTCGCGATCAGGTAAGGCCTTTCTTTTCCCATCGATCTCCATGCCGGCTCCAAGCCGCCGCCGCCGTTCGTGGCTTGGAAGAAGTCCGCAAAGCCAGTGTCTATATCGCGATTTGATCCTGAAGGCTGCCGTCTGCCGGTTCTTGCGATCAGTTCATCCTTCGTGTATTTTCCATCGATCTCCACGCCGGTTGGGACTGATAGTCTAGTGCGTTCAGCTGCTGCCGTAGATCTCCATTGTCTGCTGCCGTAGAACGGTCTTTCTCTTCCCATCGATCTCCGGCAGTCAAGGGCTGCCTACCTTCATGTTCCAACAATGTTCTGATCTCTTGCAAAATCCTATCAGAAAATACTAGCATACTATTTCATTCAGCAGATCCTTTGTTTCATTCAGAATTGTCGATAGGTGTGGACGAGCATGTTGTCTGCTACCTGATGATGCTGCTGGTGTGGACGAGCATGGTCAAAGTACCTTTAGTTTGTTTTTTTACTTCATCCGAACCTTTATTTATTCAACAGAAACCATAGTTTTTATTCCAGCCAAAGCATTATCGGAGTACAACTACATGTATGGATTAATTTGCTTTCAACTATTGTTTATTGTATGCATCAGTACTTGATTCATTTGAGTTTAAAAGTTGTACGTACGTGCTTTGCATGGTACTATGCAGATTTTGTGTGTCAGGTTGTGAGCCTGACCTGCTGCTCTTTGTACTCTAACTGATTTAGGACTTGTTTAGTTACTTAAATTCACTTTCAAATTCCACTATACAGAATTCATATTTTCCATCATATTAAAATGCCAGTAAATACATAGAGTACTAAATATAGATGAAATTAAAAACTAATTGTATAATTTTGTTGTACTTTACGAGACGAACGTTTTGAGCCTAATTAATCAATATTTGGATAATTATTAGTAAATAAAAATAAAAAAGCTATAGTATAACCGTACTGTAGCTTTGCCGAATCGGCCGTCCCATTCTGGCAACTAAACGAGGCCTTGTTGAATTCTGAAATCGACAGTGCAGATGATGGCCATCAGGTGATACGTCGCCGTGCTCGTCAGGTGTCCTTGATGACAGACCTGCAGCTACAAGTACCACCTACTATGATCTACTATGTTTGCATGACCTGTATCATGATTGGACGAAAATAAAAACAGATCAAATTGTCTCTGAAAGTTGTGTAATGGTTCAGCAGTGACGGCTTGATGTATGAGATGGCTGGCTGGAGTAGATGGTGGCCAGCAGCGACGGAGGCACATGCGTGGCGACAGGAGGAACCTGCGGCGAAGGGAGAAAGGGAAAAAAAAACGCAAGGAAAGAGAGATCACGGTTGATTCAGTTGGTCCGGTAGGAGTTCGTGGGCCTATTTTTTTTAATTTTATCAAGTTTAGATGGCAAATTATTAGAGAAAGTCTATTTTTTAACTTGCCATATGTTTTAGGAGTTGTCAAATCATAAGATTTGCTAAGTGAATTTCGGCAAACTGTTGAAGATGCTTATTTTAGATGATTTGTTCCTAATAAATGCTTATATAAGATTTTATGTTGTCCACACAAAGTTTTTTTACAATCAAGGAGATTCATTCATTCATGGGGAGAAAAATTACAATCGGAAGACATTAGGTCTACACACAGGACGGGGCTACTGACCACCACCCGAGCCGTGTGTCACCTGAAACTGGTTTTGCTGTGGCATGAGCTACTCTTTTACAAGATCTAGTAGCATAAGTAAATTTAAAATCTTGAAACAAAGTACTCATTCCTCGAATCTCCTCCATCATGGGCAGCACGCAGGACCTTGACTTACCCTAGCTTGCCAAAGCTTCAAGAGTTCCTAACAATCCGTCTCAAGCCAAACCTTCTGGACTCCAGCCTGCAACGCCAAAGATAAGCCATCCCGGCACGCTATTGCCTCTATGCTTAGGGCGTTGAGGCAGTGGTCATACCACTTAGCTCCACCCGTATGAATGTACCAACGTGGTCGCGCAGTACAGCACCGGACGCACCCTTCCATTGTCGATCATAGAAGGCCTCATCGGTGTTGCACTTGATCCACCCTTCAGGCAGCAGACCCCAGTGGGGTTCAACATTCCCCATTGTCAGTCTCACATGTAGTTGTGTGAGCTGATTAAGGTCGAAAGCCAAGTCGATTTCCCATTGCACTGCCACTCGAATGGGCGCCTCTTGTTCCTTGTACCTTTTCCTGTTCTTTTGCATCCAAAGAGAATACATGTCGATAATGATTATGGCTTGATCCTTCCCAGCAATACCTCTTTCTTCCGCTAGATCATGTGCCCAGGTATCAGGATGCATTGGAGGCAATTTGACGACGGTGAGAGCTTTAGCTTGGCTCCAGAAAGACCGGGCCACCGTACACTCCATCATCACATGCTTAATGGAATCCTCCGTTGCACCACATATCTCGCAGTGTGGTGTTGGCTCCACATGCCGGTGGTGTAAGATTTGTTTTGTTGGAAGGAACTCATGGATGACATGCCACCAGAAGACCTTGATCTTTGGTGGTACCTTGAGCTTCCAAATTTTCATCCACACTGTGTCTCCAGACCCTCCTGGGCCAGCTTCACCATCATTCCTGATCCGAGCATTATCCAGGAGCATGTAAGCCGATTCGACAGAGTAGAATCCATGCTTTTCAAGTTCCCATGCCCACACATCTCCAGATCGAGGCCGTGCAGGTGTTTGAAGTATGGCCGCAGCGTCTACTGGAATAAAGGTTTCTTTGATGTAATCCTCATCCCATCAACCACTGGTTGTAAGCAGATCAGACACATGAGATGCCACCTAACCCTCGACTGGGGTCAGGGGTTTGGCATCAAAATGGGTTTGGTAACCACCTATCATGTCATATGTTTGTAGAAGTTCCATCACCTATCCTATTGATGAGCCCTTGCTTCAAAACATCACGTCCAGCTAAAATAGCTCGCCACATATGGCTTGCATGTTTCTTCCGAATGCATGTTAGGAAATCTCCATCATGTTAGTATCGCCCTTTGAGCACGATAGCATAGAGACTGTCAGGTTTAGTAATTAGCCGCCATCCATTCTTTCCAAGCATTGCCTAAGTTAAAGTTTCTCATGTCTCGGAAGCCCATTCATCCCAAAGATTTTGGGTGTGTGAGGTGATCCTAGCATAGCCAGTGGATGTGCTTACTACCGCAGCATGACCCCACCAATAGTTAGCCACGTGTGATCTCATCTTCTTGCACGTCGTCTTTGACTGTAAGAAGCAGCTCATGGAATAAGTCGGGACAGCTTGGGCAACTAATTTGAGGAGTACCTCCTTGTCCATAGCTAGCCTCCCTACCACTCCAAGTGCCGATCAGTTTACGAATTCTTGATGGCATGAAGTCAAAGGCTTTAGAGGTGGATCGACCATCCGTAGTGGGGAGACCCAAGTACTTATCAGCCAAAGCTTCATTATCAATGACCACACAAAAGTTGATACCTCTAATTTCTTCTAAAAGTTAGGGGGTGTTTAGTTTCTCTTTCAACTCAATTTTGACCCATCATTTTGCTAAATGGAACTAAACACCCCCTAAAATTATACAAAAAAGTTGGGCTTTTGGCATTTTGGATTTGGCACCCTAGAGGCCAAAAACATGAAAAATGTGCTTTCTAGTAGTCTTGGTATTCTGCATCGTGGGATGAAACTAAACACCCCCTAAAAATTTGGTATTTTGTATTTCATCAACCCAAAGTAGTTATCATTTTACATTTTGTATTCTTTAGGGAACTATAAACACACCCTTAGCTAGATTGGATGCAATGCACTCTTGATTAGGATCGAGCCTCATCATCAGTAATTGAGAGTGTACAATATTTGATATCGTGATCTTTAGATGGGATCAAACAAAGAAGCGACTAACTACTCCATATATTCTAAAAATAAAACACTTTAAGGGAATAATAGAGTTTTTCTTCATACTATACTTTTTTTAACAACCTTTCCAAATATTTAACTCAGTCACACAAAAATTTTGCGCGTCTTTATATTGAGATAGAAAAAATATCAAATACAACGCGCCTTAGCGGTGCCCTAGAGGATCAATAAGTTGTACATTAATACTTAGGTCATCTATTGGTACTGCTCCCATCCCTCTGCCTCCGCCGGGTGGTCCAAAGGAGAGGGAGTGAGGGCATGCCACACAAGGAGTAAAAGTGGGGATCGGAGAGGTGAACAAAGTAAGAGGTGGGTCCGCTAAATGGACTACAATAAATGGCATAAAATTGGAACAATGTCGTCCTCTTGCAAGTTGCTTCCCTACTGGTATTTATAAGGCATATTAGGGGTCCAGGACTATTTACATTTGGGTTTGACCCTTGGTTACACTGTCTTTGGGCCCTGGCCAAGGCCAAATTGGTACATTTGAATATAGAGGGAATTGGCTCTGGGACATGCAAAGTGGTGGCCATTTGCTGGAGGACATCGTCACTTTCATGTTTGCCAGAGGACACTCTGGTTTCATGTAATTTTGCCAGTGGACACCGCGGCCCGGTCCACGTGGTCAAATATGTGGAAAATGACCTCTGTGCCCTTGAGCCACTTCATCTTGGTTTGCTTTGATCTGACTTGCACGCGTACGCTCGCCACGTCGGCCACACTCGATCGCACAGGGCGCACTCGCCCACGCCAACCTCGTTGTCGCCTACGCGTCCCCTCACGCCGGCCTTACTAAGCCCGCCGCTGAGTCCGCAACGCCGCTCAGGCCTAGGTGCAGATGCAGTCCGCCATGGCCTGCCTGCGCTCACCCGCGCCGGCGTCGCTCGCCAGCAGGCCGCGCTGCCGCACTCGCACCGGCAGACATAGCTCGAGCCGCTGGACCTCGCCCCACGCGTGAAGCTGCCTCGCGCTACCGTCGGAGCCCAGCTCGTGCGCCTCCATGCTTGCCTGCGCTGTAGCGGGAGCCCAGCTCGTGCGCCTCTCTGCTGGCCGCGCCATCATAGTGCAGGCCACACACACTGCACGAGCTCGGGCCTCGCGAAGCCACGACCGCCACGTGCTTGCAGCCACGCCACACCCGCCAAGTCCGCCCGAGCCACGGCTGCCGCGTGCTTGCAGTCTTACCAGACCAGGACGAAGTGGCTCAGGGGCACCAGGGTCATTTTCCACTGGTTTGACCGCGTGGACCGGGGCGCGGTGTCCACTGGCAAAATTACATGAAACCAGAATGTCCTCTAGCAAACACAAAAGTGACGATGTCCTCCAACAAATGACCACCACTTTGCATGTCCCACAACCAATTCCCCCTTGAATATGTTGCTCAACCACTCCCTAGGACTCACCAACACCAGTTGTCACCTTGCCTGGGGCTACACGTCAGCGTAGGTGGGGCCTGGAGTGCCGGTGCGCGCGCTGATGGCTTGATGCCCTTGCGTGGAGCTGACGACTTCCGCAACCTATAAACACGAAGCATCAGCGTGCAGGTTACAGACATGGGCCGGACTACCTCCGTCCTAGCGCTTCGATGGTTGCCCTGCGGGGCGGGAATACCTTCGCTGCAGAATGTCCGTCCCCATAGCGAGGTAACCCTGTCAACGAGGGTTTGCCTGTTATTCTTGCTTCTTGCTTTCTAGTCGGGGCCGTGGGGCTGCATGGGGTTTCCTAGCGAGGGTTACTCCCCCGACACCATTCTTAAGGTACTGCAAGATATACTATTACATTTGGGAGAGATTAATCTATCTTAATATAAGCATAGACACCATATAAATATTATATTTTAGCACAAATTTTAGAGAGATTAATCTTTCTAAATATAAGTGAGATAGACACCATATAAATACATTATATTTTAGCAT
The DNA here is from genome assembly GCA_023333625.1 of Bothriochloa decipiens. Classification (NCBI taxonomy): domain Eukaryota; kingdom Viridiplantae; phylum Streptophyta; class Magnoliopsida; order Poales; family Poaceae; genus Bothriochloa; species Bothriochloa decipiens. The sequence continues at coordinate 18,732,779 of CM041628.1, forward strand.
AAATTTTAGAATTCATAATGCAATGTATTCTATGACGACGGGAGTAAATTTTAGACCATTTTAGTTTACTCGTGTGGTCTAAAATTTTTGTAACATTGGCTAAATTACTCGTGTGGTCTAAAGTTTTTATAAAGTTGGCTAAATTTTAAACCTCATGTGCCGAACCTAAAACACTAAAGTAGTCTAGAGTTTAGTGGATAAATATACGAGAAGTCAAAACATAATCGAAACAATGTCTAAATAAGAAGTTCATTGTGGTCTAAAGTTTTTATAAAGTTCGCTAAACTTTAAACCTCATGTTTGGAACCTAAAACACTAAAATAGTCTAGAGCTTAGTGGATAAATATATGAGAAGTCAAACATAATTACAATGTCTAAATGAGAACGGAAGTAGCTTAGTTGGTGGGCACTCCAGGTGTGGAGACCACTGTGTGTTTGAGCCCTAGTCCCCATTTTAATGTCTATAATCTTTCGCGCGTGGAGCCACAAAGATTGCGACGTGCTTGTCGTCTACAAAACCTTAGATGGTCTTCGTGATCTCAAGAAAGATGTGGTGATTATCTATGTATATTTATGTTTTTCGCTCATTTTAATGTCTACAGTCTCTCTCGCGCTGGAGCCACAAAGAGATTGCAATGTGTCTACGAAACCTTAGATGGTCTCCGTGATTTTAAGAAGAATGTGGTTGTTATCTGTGTATAGTTGTAGCTCTTACAGTGTATAAGAGGGGTGTGTGGTGTGCGTACATAGTGTGGGTGTGTGTAAGTTTATGCATAAATGGATCGAGTGTGTGATTGTACGTGTTTAAAAAAATCTAAATGAAAAATTTAATGGCTAAATTTAACGTCTAAACTTTAAAACATGATATCTAAACATGATCTAAGATCAATTTTTCGTTGCAAAACCGTTCAAATAATATTTTCATTTGCCCGAAGACTACGGTCGCGTTAGCAATAGCAAGCCTTGAATTTCTTAAAGTACTTCTGAACAAGCGTAGTCGTAGGATTAAAATATGGACCACCCTCCTACTACACGGCCGCTTGTGCCCAGGATGTAATGCTATCTTTTTTATTTATATTAATATGTACAAATCTTACCCCGCAAAAAAAATGTACAAATCTTGAACGGTATGAAATAAGGAAGTCTTTAATTACAAAGTTTTAGATCTTTCGACTCTATAGTTGTCATAAAAAATTATTTTCGTAGGACTTCATCACTCGGATGGATAAGTTACGAATTTATTTGCTATACATCAATTAAGATCCGTTGACTTAGTCAACTGTGCCCAAAAATTGAATTCAAAAAATTATCTAATTTTCAATAGCAGTCGTTGGACAAGCAACTCCTCTAGAAATCATATTTTTAAAAGATGGTTATCATAACCCATTGCCTCCAACAATGATGTGGTTTGTAAGTTGCGCTATGTGGCTTAGAAAAGATTGTTTTTTGAGAGAAAAAGAAGAATTGAGGTGACAAAGAAAAGCATACTACCAGTTAGCACTGCTAAGTTGCTTTAAACAATCTTCTCAAGCGAAACAAAGCACATAGCCAAAACAATTATTTCACTTTACAGAGGAACTGAGTTCCGGCAGATACCAACCAACCGAGGCCGAGTAAGGCAAGGCACATTCCAAATCGAACATTCTCTAGCTGGCAGTGGCAGGCAGGTAGCCGTGCTCACGAATCCGCCGCCCGAAAGAGCGTGAGGAGGGAGAGGAAGAGGTTGATGACGTCGAGGTAGAGCGCGACGGCGGCCCAGACGTACTCGTCGTAGGAATATCGCTTGATGAGGTTGTCGGTGTCGTAGATGATGTAGCCGGAGAAGACGAGCGCCGCCAGCCCGCCGTAGATCATGAGCGAGATGCGCCCCAGCGGGAAGAAGAGCTGGATGAGCGCGAACAGCATGAGGATCATGACGGCGGCGAAGAGGAACGGGCCCAGGAAGTTGAAGTCGTGGCCGCGCTTCGCCGCCAAGAAGGTGTAGGCCGTCAGGCTCAGCACCACCACCGCCGTCAGGATCGCCGACTCCAGGATCACCTTCCCCTTTGTGAAGGCGCAGGTGAGCCCCACGGCGAAGCTGATGGCCACCGTGAAGAGCCCCAGCAGCAGCAGGTTCACCGGGTGGTGCTGATAGTAGTAGTACAGAGGGCACAGCACTGCACCACGCAACGACGAGTCAGTTCCGTTCGTTCGTCAGCGTCGCCACACATTAGCATCCTCAAGATTCAAGAATCGAAATCAAAGAGCCAGAGAGGTTGCGTGGCGTTGCGTACCTATGAAGGGGAGGATGATGAGGAAGATGTAGAGCCCGAATCCGCCGGGCGTGGAGACGAAGAAGAGCGCGACGGGGCGGACATACACGACGACGGCGGCGACGGCGACGGTGAGCAGCATCTGGATGGACAGGATGCTGTAGACCTTGCGGATGAAGGACCACCGCAGGCGCGGGTCCTCCAGCATCATTGGGTACAGCGGCCGCGCCGCCTGCCCCGTCTCCGCATCGCCGGCGTACCACTCCGGGCCCTTGGGCGGCGGCCGGAAATACATCTTCTCTGGTTCTTCCTCCTCTGTTCCTCTGTCACCGCCCTCGGTCTCCTCTCACTGTCCGTGTACGGCGGACACGCGGCCGGCGCTCGGAGCTCTCACGGTCACGGGTTCTTGGTCGCTGTCGTTGTGCTCGTGCGCTGGTGGTTGTTGCGGTGAACGGCTCGCCGGGCGGGGAGGTCTTAAGGAGGCGCGGAATGGGGGCCAGGATGGAGCGAGAGGGAGAGTGAAGGTTCGCGACGATTCCGTCCTGTGGCGGTTGGGGGTGCGGTCCGACGTGTCGAGGACGGGAGGCTGACGCGTGGGGTCCAGGTGCGCGAGCCGTGTTCTAGTTAAGTCTCCGTTTGTCTTCTGGTGGCGTCTGGACTCCGGATGGATGGAGGAGAGGAGCGAACGGAGAGAGATGCCAACCAGATGCGTTGCTCTTGCTTAGCGGCAGGGGTATCGCCGCAATGCATTTTCTTCTGGGGTTTGCGTGCGCTTTTTCGGGTGTCCAGCCTAATTTTATCGGGATTTCTCTGGGCAAAGCAAAGCATTGAGCAACAGTAGATGCGGCGTTATCTGGTACTGTTGTGATCGTCAATGGGCTTGTGGATATAAGGAAAATGGTCGACGTAGTCAGTGAAAGGTTTTCTAGCAAACGAATTAGTTTCCGTCCAATGCCTCTTCTAGTTTTTTTTAATAAAGGAAAATATATTTTCGGATTCAGTCATCAGCCGAACTTAATGTGTGACTTCTTAATTTGTTTCCCTATAGTTTACCTGGTCTCTTTAACCAAAAACACACACAACCAATTACTAGACACAGGTACTCGATGTAAGGCAAATCAAAGAACGAGACATGATGATTTGTTGAAGCCATGAGCGACCACCTAATCAAGCTCTAGCTGGATTATTTTCAGCCACTTCACACGATGCAATAGTTAAATTTTTTCTTTCTGAGGCAATATTGTAGCCCACAAAAACTTCCTATGACACTCAACATGATAGGTTCTCGTCAGAGACACCTAGCTGTTTAGAAGCCAAGCTCAAGAGTGAAAAATGTACCACAAAGCTTGACATGGCCAAGTTTTTAAGAGGTGGGCTCAACTTAGAAGTGCTCACACAAGCTCACAACACTCAAATCTCACTCTCCAATCCAAAGAATATATCATTTTTGCACACAAATCCCACAAGGGGTCGACCTGTAGCTTTCACAAGCCTGATCTAAAGTTAGACAATTTTGCAAAGCATAAGAAGCACTCCTAACCATTAGAGCAGTCTAGACCCTCAACTTCTAGATTTAGAATAAAACTAGATATTCTCGACATGCTTCGATCTCCAAGTTGATCAATTCATGAGCCTTCATAGGCATCTTTCCTTGACGTTCTCGGTCCGCGAGACTACAGCGGGTCGAATATACGGTCGGTGAGGGTACCCTTGGTCCATACATCAACTGACAACATATCAATACCTTTGGCGACTACAACAACTTGCCTCCGCCAAAACTTCAGCAAGAGTGGCTCCACTAATATCTTCGGTATCTACGCCAACATCACCATCACCAACACCTTTGGCACGAAGGCTTTCACCAACATCTTCGTTGTTCACAACGACTCATAGTTATCCTAGTGTCATGTGAAATCCAATCCCACTAAAGGGGCATTTGTTAGTAGACATTCCTTATATTTATGCCTAATGGCATGAGGGCAAGGGACCTCATTTCCAACCCATTTGCACTTGTTCAAAACCCTAGTGCGTCTGTCCCCACTGTTGAGCTCCCTCCTCCCCTCTCTCCTATGTCCAACATATTATTTAACACTCACCATATCAATAAACATATTTTTTTATCGATTATAATTCTAAATAATCAACCACTCAATAAATTATTTAACAGTTTAAGTAAATAATAAATATATGCCTCGGTCAGGATTAGGGTGATAAAGTCACAATTAAAATAAATAGCAGTGTTTAAAATACTAAAAAAGTCATTAGCGACGATAGTGAAATAGTTGGCAATACGTAAAATATATAGTGAAATTATGATGGGATATTTTAACTAGGTCTTTCTGATCGACTCGCTGAGAATAAGCGCCCGCATCTTGTTGTGAACAAATTGTTTCAATGTTCTTGATGACCTTTGAATTTCAGTCCTTATACTTGCACGATAGAAATTCACTTGGTTGATGAACATCTCGAATTCCCTCAACGTCTTTCCGTAATAAAATTGGTATTAAAAAATCTCTACACTCTCCAACAAAACGTGCACCATGATTCTAGCAAACTTGATGTCATGACTTTCATTGTGTAAATGACACATGAAGGTCACTATGAGGTGTGTGAACACTTTCCTAGCATAACTTTGTATTATTCATAAGTTCCAGATTCCAATATGTGCATTGTCCTTTTTTGTTACATTTACTAGAGTTATACTCTATTTAGCTGTTCCTATTAGGGTTTTAGAGTAATTCTATCACACATACAGGTTGACTTATTTTTTGGTGCAACCTTTTTAGCAGTTATCCTATAAATGATGTTGGTGAAATAATTGTTGCAATCATGGCACATACCTAAACGTTCATGAGTGGAACTATTGAGCTCCTGTATGGCATCTGATCTTCCTCCCTTTGTTTTACTGTATGATTCATATACCAGTTTAGTTCTTAATATATGTTTTAGCTATAATACACTTCTGGAAAACTGGAAATGAAAGCTGCAAACAGAGCACCACAACCATTTCAAATTAATATAAGTAGTGTGGCTTATTTTCCTGACTAGGAAATTTTACATGCTAATAAATAAACATACTACTTGTCTACAAGGATGACTGCTCTAGAAACTTCAGCTTCTGCCCCTTGCAAATTCAAAATAGTACCTTTTTTAGCAATTTGTATTATATCATGCAAGGTCACCTTGTGAATCGATCATAAATTTAGTCAAACTTGAAATGCTTTGAGTCTCCAAGATTATTGAAATGACTTATAATTTAAGACGGAGGGAGTACCTATTATTTTTAACTTTTTTGCACTTACAAGTTGGATTATGTAAGTGACATAACATAAAACTATTGTGCAAAGTCTACCAAAAATCGACTTAGCCGATTTTTCCTAACTAAATTGCAGAAGTTTTTTTTGAAAAACTGCAAATAACTTAGTTTTCGTCTGGCACTTTTTCTAGTTTGAACAAAACTTGGTGTATGATCTCTTGATGTGTTTGGTTCCCCAAGAAAAGATCTCTTGATGTGTTTCTTGATAGGTTCACATAGTCTTTGAAGTAAAAATTAAACACAACCAAGTAAACACTAGTGAAAGCAAAAGTGCTAAAACAGAAATATATATGTGAGGCAAACCAAAGAATGAGACACGTGTTGATTTGTTTGCCAAAATTTAGGTCTTCACTTGGACCCTACATCTTCGTTGTGGAAACTATGAGCAACCACCCATGGTCAATCTCTAAACTATGAGCAACCACCCATGGTCAATCTCTAGTTGGGTCACTTTCACCTACTTTTTGTGATCCACTAGTTAATAATCTTTTTCTTCTAGGGGCAAGATTGCAAGGCCATTCAAAACTCCGGAGGCAATCATCATGTTGGGTGCTTTCTAGAGACACCTAGTCGTCAAGAAGCTAAGCTTCAAGAGTAACAAATGAACACATAGTTTAACATTGCCACTGAAAGGACCTAAATGGCCTAGAGGGGGGTGAATAGGCATGTTTGAAAATCCTGAAACTCACAAACTTAAAATGCGGAAGTTAAATACCTACCAGAACTTCCGGTGGGTTTGGATCGGAAGTTCCGGTGACCGAAACTTCTGGTGCAAACCGACCAGAACTTCCGGTGCCCTACTGAGCACAGAACTTCCGGTGCCCTACTGTGCTACGAAATCAGAGTGAAATGAGTTGTGATTTCGGTTTGATTGTTACCACACTCTCCTAGATGTTGGTGATGATGTCGAAATCCACGGAGCTTGGCACCTCACCGAATCGAAGATCGGGTCCTCCAACCTATGAATTTTTTAGGGTAGAGAGGAAGAACATAAAGAACACAAGAACAAGGGTAGTCGGTGCTACCTCCTCAGCAAGACACAAGATTTATACTGAGGTTCGGCAATCCTCACAAAGGAGTTCCTACTGTAGGGTTATGAGGGTGCTACGCTAGCCAGAAAATAAAACTTTTTGACCTCATAAACCTGGATCTACTGCTAGTTACAGGTTACGGGATTACCACTAGACGCGTAGGTGTAGCGAAAGACGACTCGATGTAGTCGTATGCGTCGCAGCAGGCAGTGCAGTTGCGTGGTCGTTCGTCACGTCAACCCCTCGTGCGGTTCGTCCCAGTGCTCCAGATGCAGCACCTCCGAGGAATCCCACACGTACAGGGAAGAAGCGATGCGCCTTCGGACTGCAAGGTCCGCGAGGAGCAGAAGGCGCGAACGTGGGGAGGGCGACCTCGGCTGTTAAAGGCGTGTAACCTCTCTGGCCGTGCCCCTTTCCCTTGCTTATATAGGCGTCCCCAATGAGCTCATGAGTTGGAGGCCTATTAGTAACCCTAAGCCTTGTCTAATTCAGGTCTAACCCGAATTAGGCTTTCAGCCCCTTAAGCGTGCGACCCTATGGGTTCATGCACACATTGACATGGGCCGAGTACTCCTACTCGCCCAATAGTTGACAGCGGCCTCTAGCAAGGCGTGACAACTCCTATGTGCACGCAAAGATCATATCAGACGAACCACTACGACCACATACAAGTTATTTCCTTTGCCACTCGATATATGGTTCAACTCGTGGGTTAACACTTAACCCAAGCACGGCCATGCATTTGCTGATCCAATCACTTGAGTGATCCAGTGATATCTCTCTCGCGTAGAGAGGGGCAAATTCTATCTTGATTGTCTATGTCTCATAGCATGCTTCCCGACCACCCGAAGACCACCTTTATAACTATCCAGTTACGGAGTAGCGTTTGATAGTCCCTAAGTAGGCCGTTTTACATCTTGAGTACATACCATAATCTTAGGTCTAGGGACATAACGTACATAATGTGAATAGAGACTTTCTCATGTCAGGTTAGTCCAGCCGACATGTCTCACATGTGCCCACATTATTAGTTTGACATCTCCATGTCCATGAATTGTGAGACATAGCCATCAACTAATACATGTGCTGGTCTAATATTCAAGTGTGTTCTCATAAGAACGCTGAGCAGGGACTACTTTAGAATAACCATTCAAGTAATTGAGTTCCACAGACAATTCACATAATCGTCAATCAATACAAGCTGTCTATAATGGATATTTAATAAACACTTTATTAATCATGGATACTATCGGAATATCATCATCTACATGATTAGCTCTAGGGCATATTCCCAACAGTCTCCCACTTGCACTAGAGTTAATCTCTTAGATGTCTAATCCCCATAGACCTCATGTGCGCCTCATGCTTAGGCTGTGGAAGAGCCTTTATCAAAGGATCTGCTACATTCAAATCCGTATGTATTTTGCATAATTTGATCTCTTCTCGTTTCACAAACTCTTCGAATGAGATGAAACTTCCGGAGTACATGTTTGTTCTTCTGATGATCCCTAGGCTGCTTAGCCTGTGCAATCGCCCCATTGTTATCACAATATAAATTCAATGGGCTCGATGCATTCGGAAACACACCAAGCTCAATGAGGAATCTCCTCAACCAAACACCTTTCTTTGCAGCGCCAGAAGCTGTAATGTACTCAGCTTCTGCTGTAGAATCAGACACCATCTCCTGCTTGGAACTTTTTTAGCTAACTGCACCATCATTTATTGTGAACACAAAACCTGATTGAGATAGTGAATCATCCCCGTCGGTTTGGAAACTAGCATCGGTGTAACCGTTTACAACGAGCTCCTCCTCACCTCCATAGATTAGGAAACATCCTTAGTCCTTCGCAAGTACTTTAGGATGTTCTTAACAAGCATCCAGTGAGGTTCCCCCGAATTAGCTTGGTACCTGCTCGCAACACTTAGAGCATATGAGACATCTGGGCGAGTACATATCATGGCATACATGATGGAACCAACGGCCGAAGCATATGGAACCTTACTGATGAAGGACACTGCTTGTCACTAAAGCGCATACCATGTGACATAGGCAAGAACCCTTTCTTGGACTGTTCCATGTTGAATTGTTTCAACATCTTGTCAATGTACATGTCTTGGCTTAATCTATTAGCCTTCTTGACCTATCTCTATAGATCTTAATTCCCAAGATGTATGCTGCTTCTCCTAAATCCTTCATAGAAAAACTTTTATTCAATTAAGTCTTTACAGATTGCAACATAGAAATATCATTCCCAATCAATAGTATGTCATCCACATACAAGATCAGAAACACAACAGCGCTCCCACTTTCCTTCTTGTAAACACAAGGTTCTTCTTCATTCTGACGGAAGCCAAACCCTTTGAAGACCTCATCAAAACAAAGATTCCAACTCCGAGATGCTTGCTTTAACCCATAAATGGATTTCTTAAGCTTGCGTATTTTTTTAGCATTTTTAGGATCAACAAAACCTTCGAGCTGTATCATATACACGTCCTCTTCCAAATATCCATTTAGAAAGGCTATTTTAACATCCATCTGCCATATCTCATAATCGAAATATGCAGCAATTGCTAGAATGATCCGGATAGATTTAAGCATCGCTACCGGCGAGAACGTCTCGTCGTAGTCAACCCCTTGAACTTTCCAAAAACCCTTTGCGACAAGCCGAGCTTTATAGACATGAACATTTCCGTCCATATCCTTCTTCTTCTTAAAGATCCATTTGCTCTCTATGGGTCTAACCCCATCAGGCGGGTCAACCAAGTTCCAAACTTAATTGTCTCCCATGGAATCTATCTCGAATCTCATGGCACTTTGCCATTTCTCAAAATCTAGATCCATCATACACGCAATGCGTGAAGTCTTGCTGATCTTCGTGATTGTGGTGGTGTCTCCACTGCTACGGGTGTCTCAACTTGATCTGCTACATTAGCATCACTCGTAGAGTCAGTCCCTACTGGCTCATCTTGAACTTCTTCAAGATACACCTTTTGTCCAATCTTTTCTCTTTTGAGAAACTCTTTCTCTAAGAAAACACCATTTTGAATAACAAACACTTTGCCCTCTGACCGGTTATAGACATAATACCCTAAAGTTTCCTTCGGATATCTCACAAAAAAGCACTTGTCCAATTTGGGTGTTAGTTTATCTGATATAAGTCGTTTGACATAAACTTCACAACCCTAAATTTTTAAAAAAGAAAAACTGGGACTCTTACCAGTCTATATTTCATATGGTGTCTTAACTACGGACTTAGATGGTACCCTATTCAATGTGAAAGCGGCTGTTTCTAGAGCGTATCCCCAAAACAATAAAGGTAGGTCTAACTGGCTCATCATAGATCGAACCATGTCCAACAAGGTCCGATTACGTCACTCAGACACGCCATTTCTCTGAAGCGTTCTGGGTGGCATAAGCTGTGGAACAATTCCACAACTCTTAAGATGATTGCTAAACTCGTGACTTAGATATTCGCCTCCATGATCAGATCGCAAGGCCTTGATCTTCTTGCCACGTTGATTCTCTACTGAAATTCTGAAATTCTTTGAACTTTTCAAATGTTTCAGACTTATGCTTCATTAGGTAGACATATCCATATCTACTAAAGTCATCAGTAAAAGTTATGAAGTATTGAAATCCGCCTCTGGCTGTCATGCTCATTGGTCCACATACATCAGTATGTACAAGTTCTAACAAGTCAGACGCCCTCTCAGGAAATCCTTTGAATGGCGCCTTGGTCATCTTGCCTAGCATGCAAGCCTCGCATGTCTCGTATGATTCAAAATCAAACGAAGTTAAAAGACCATCATCATGGAGCCTCTTCATGCGATTCTCACTTATATGACCCAAACGACAATGCTACATATAGGTAGGACTTAACTGATTAAGCCGAGGCCGTTTAGCACTAACATTACAGACAGGTGCAACATCAAGATTTAAAATAAATAACCCATTCATAATGGATGCAAAAGCCACAAACATGTCATTCTTGGAGATCACACAACCATTGTCTTTACTCGCAAAAGAATAACCATCCTTCATCAAACATGAAGGTGATACAATGTTTCAACTTAAGCTAGGAACAAAATAACAATTATTCAATTCCATAATATATCCTAATGGAAGGTGAAGTTTCATCATCCCGACGTTCAACGCAGCAACTCTTGCATTATTGCCCACGCGGAAGTCAACCTCTCCCTTTTCAACGTTTCCACTTCTTATCATTCCCTGCATCATATTGCAAATATGAGCAACCGATCCGGTATCAAATACCCAGGAATTGATATATGAGTTAGCGAGAAAAATGTCCGTAACATGAACAACAAGGGTACAAGTAGCAGTAATACCTTTACCGCCGCCATCCTTCTCTAAGGACGCCAAGTACTCCTTGCAATTCCTTTTCCAGTGATCTTTCCCCTTACAATAAAAGCAATCAGAATTTACAGATGGTCCAGCCTTAGCAGCAGATGGGTTCGGCTTAGAGATCTCATCTTTAGCCTTGCCCTTCTTATTACCCTTCCTCTTGAACCGAGGTCTGTTCTGGATTGCCAACACTTGGCTACTGCCGGCACCTTTCTTGATGTCGGCTTCTGCTGTTTTTAGCATACCACACAGTTCACTCAAGCCTCTCTCTGCCCCATGCATATGGTAGTTCAAGATGAAGTTTCCATAGCTGGGCAGAAAAGATAAGAGGATAAAATTAGTAGCCAACTCTTAGCTGATTGGGAATCCTAGCTTCTCCAACCTTTGAGTGTAACCAACCATCTTGATTACGTGTGGTCCTGCTGCTGCGTCCTCTGCAAGCTTGGTTTCCACAAGTGCCTTAGAGATATTGAACCTTTCAGTCCTTGCCTGTGTGCGGAACATCTCCTCAAGTGCCATGATCATATCGTTCACTGAGTGATTGTTATCGAACTGCATCTGCAGATCAGATTCCATGGAAGCAAGCATAAGGCAAATCACTTCAAGATCAGCATCGCATGCTTTCCTGTAAGCGGTTCTTTTAGCAACAGGTGCATTTTCTTCAGGCTCATCTGGTAATGGGGTGTCTAGAATATCTTCCTTTTTCTCAGCCCTGAGAACAATTCTCAGGTTGCGGATCCAATCCGCGTAATTTGTTCCATTCAACTTATCTTTCTCAAGAATTATACGCAAAGAAAATGGTTGATTGCGAGCGGCCATCTACAACAAAAGTAATACAAAATACTAAGACAATGTATCTATAAAGGAGTAAATTATATCAAATAGAATATACTCCCACTAAAATCAATATCCCTCAATTGATACTTAGTGATTCAAGACACACAACTAACATCCCGACCAGTGAGCTTTAGCATCACCGCTGGTCGGTATGGTAGATCATTAAGCAACACCTTGCTAATCATATCTCATATGACTCTTGTTGTTGGGCTAGCATCCCTATGCTGAACACTCAACCTTACCATGCTTCAAGATCTCTAATCGTTAGGATGACCTTATTCAAGTAACCAAACCTTCTTGCAGTAAGTATCCGATATGAACCTGCCTAGTCGAGGAAAACCAGTGGCACCCTAATTTCATAGACCCACCACCGATTGTACAAGACTTATGACAGTGCAAGGTTTGGGGAAGCATTCAACTTAAACATTGCTGAGCGATCGTTCTACTTCACTACCGCACTCATGTAGACAAAAACATAATAGCATGTGAAAGTAGAACATAGTAATGAGAATCACATTCACACATAGTGACATGGTATGGCCCTTAATCAAATGGTGATTTCCATCTCCATCTTGTCCATCATGATGATCTCCATCTCCATGGTCTATGTGTGCCATCCTTCTTGTGATGAGTCCTCCAAGAACTATTTTACCTCAAGCTATACTAATTACATAGTCATGTAATCACAAGATGGCGCGCAGGCCAATACATCAAATGGCAACACATATGGCTCCAGGCGTGTTGCTTACATGACATGCAGGCCATGAAAAAATTACATACATACACATGGGCCATACCAATCACAACATACCCTGCAAAAACAAGTTAGGCATAGAATGATTCTATGCGCATACGACAGGTAGCAATGGCGGTCCCATCATCCTAAATCCGAACCATTCGGAGTCCCTCTATTTTCACTAGATCAATCCCATTGATCTATGCCCAACATGTATGGTCTTACGTGTATCACTTAACTCAGATGGCGGATTAAACCGACCGGTATGAGTAGATCATTACACGGCCACGCATCAAGAGCATGAAAACAGATTGAGTTTCCATCTACCACCCCGTTTTACAAATTGATCCAATCAAACCGTGCAACCAAGACTAGCAGATCGCATCTACTAACTCTGCATATCATCTATATGCCATAATCCGAACATATAACGAACAGCTATGGCTCCGATACCACTGTAGGGTTATGAGGGTGCTACGCTAGCCAGAAAATAAAATTTTTTGATCTCATAAACCTGGATCTACTGCTAGTTACAGGTTACGGGATTACCACTAGACGCGCAGGTGCAGCGGAAGATGACTCGATGTAGTCGTATGCGTCGCAGCAGGCAGTGCAGTTGCATGGTCGTCCGTCACATCAACCCCTCGTGCGATTTATCCCAGTGCTCCAGATGCAGCACCTCCAAGGAATCCCACACATGCAAGGAAGAAGCGATGCGCCTCCGGACTGCTAGGTCCGCGAGGAGCAGAAGGCGCGAACGTGGGAAGGGCACGACGACAGCTATTAAAGGCGTGTACCCTCTCTGGCTGTGCCCCTTCCCCTTGCTTATATAGGCGTCCCCAATGAGCTCACGAGTTGGAGGCCCATTAGTAACTCTAAGCCTTGTCTAATTCGGGTACAACTCGAATTAGGCTTCCAGCCCCTTAAGCGTACGATCTTATGGGTTCACGCACACATTGACATGGGCCAAGTACTCCTACTCGCCCAATAGTTGACAGTGGCCTCTAGCAAGGTGTGACAACTCCTATGTGCACGCAAAGATCATATCAGACGAACCACTACGACCACATACAAGTTATTCCCTTTGCGACTCGATATATGGTTCAACTCGTGGGTTAACACTTAACCCAAGCACGACCATGCATTTGTTGATCCAATCACTTGAGTGATCTAGTGATATCTCTCTCACGTAGAGAGGGGCAAATTCCATCTTGATTGTTTATGTCTCATAGCATGCTTCCTGACCACCCGAAGACCACCTTTATAACTACCCAGTTATGGAGTAGCTTTTGATAGTCCCTAAGTAGGCCGTTTCACATCTTGAGTACATACCATAATCTTAGGTCTAGGGACATAACGTACATGACGTGTATAGAGACTTTCTCATGTTGGGTCAGTCCAGCCTACATGTCTCACATGTGCCCACATTATTAGTTTGACATCTCCATGTCCATGACTTGTGAAACATAGCCATCAACTAATACATGTGCTGGTCTAATATTCAAGTGTGTTCTCACAAGAACGCCGACCAAGGACTACTTTAGAATAACCATTCAAGTAATTGAGTTTCACAGACAATTCACATAATCGCCAATCAATACAAGTTGTCTATAATAGATATTCAATGAACACTTTATTAATCATGGATACTATTAGAATATCATCATCTACATGATTAGCTCTAGGGCATATTCCCAACACCTGCATCCTCGTTGTTGAGGTTACCACAAAGGTTTCCTCCCTCAAGTAACCACGAAGGTAAACTCGAGATATCCACTAAGAATTAGCGGTAATACAAACACTTCGGGTTGCCCTCACAAATGAATCAACATGGGCAGCCATAAAGAACACCTAGCCGGCTAGGGCTCCAAGAACCCAAGAGTAATAAATGCAAACCACACTGGCAAGACGAGGAAGACAAGTGCTCAAGTCGACAATCGATGCTCCTGCTCTCAAATCTCATGTCCCTAGCTCAAATCAATCAAAGATTGAAGCTTGGAAGCAAAGGAGGAGAGAGAGTGGGCGAGTTCAGCTCACAGGAAAGTTTGGTAAAGCTTGGGCATTGCGAATAGAATAGGCAAGTGAGAGAGAGAAAAGGAGGTGAGAAAATATATATACTCAGCCTCAGATGCACTACCAAAACTTCTGGTGGAACCGCTGAAACTTTCGGTTGATTCGAGATTCAACCATTAGGGAATGGGAAAGTGAACACTCAGATCTGGATGACCAGAACTTCCGGTCCGAACACTGGAACTTCTGGCCGGAGGCAGGAACCAAATACTTGCACGCAGTCACTCCTGAAAATGTACTACCGAAACTTCTGGACCGAGTACCAGAACTTCTGGTCCGGGTCGGAACTTCTGTTTCAAGGCCGGAACCTCTTTCTCGCACGCGGTCGCTCACGAGCACAGTGCAACCGAAACTTCCGGTCATTGGATTAGAACTTCCGGTGCACCAGCTGCAAACACTTTAAGTGAATGTGAGTGCACGGTGTCTCTCAAACGTGATAGCTAAACCAACATGAGCAATTGTAGACCACGTCTAGCTAGTCTAATTTGCATCCCTCTTGATAGTGCGGCGTTTCCTATAACTCAATTTTAAATATAAAAGGGTAAGCCAATTTAGTCGAACTGCCTTTCATCAATAGAAATTTTGGGGTGCTTGTATCACCAAATATATTCATTTAAATCTTTCAATGGACTAACACATGTGAATACACTCAAACAAATCTGTTAGTCCCTAATTTGATTATCATTAATTATCCAAAACCCACTTTGGAGGCGAATGCACTTACAGCCACAAAGTGCTCAAGATGTGGGTTCAACTCAAGAATTCTCACACAAGCTCACAACACTCAAATTTCACTCTCCAATCCAAAGAATGTCTCACTTTTCATGCGAATCTCACAATGGGTGGACTTGTAGCTCTTATAATGCTAATATAAAGTTAGGAAACTTTGCAAATCAAAAGCACTCAAAAGGGTGTGGGGAGGGGTATAATGGCATGTTTGTAGAGCTCCACTACAAGATTCTCTAGCTCAACTCCTTAATTCTCTAGTGTAATGATTCTACTTGATTATTATGGTGGGAGAGTAGGTAATATTTTTTTATGGAGTGATTCTTGTTAGTTTTTAATAGGAATATGGAAAGAAGATTTTTTTTAGCTCCCACCTCTTAGTGTAAATAAAGAAGTGATTCTTGCCTACTCTTCACATGAATCTTGTGAGATTTAGCAGATTGGCTAGAGAGGAATGATTTTTACGGAGAATCACATCCACAGAGCCCTACCAAATGGCCCCTAAAATAGACATCTCACAAAAACTAAGAGTTTGAGCAATCTAGGTTCAAAACTTCCAAACTTAGAACAAAACTAGCCACTAAGAGCTAGTTATGTGAGAACTAACCCCTTTGAAAAAAATCAATTTTATTGAAATGATTTGGCAAAACCTACTAGTGAGACCAATTCATATACCGTCATTATGTCCCTAACTTTATTTGAACAATCCTTCTTTCAAATATGGAATACCAATCTTGTCAATGCATAATATTGCAAAGCTTCATATGTGCTTGTCATTTTTTGCATTTGATCTATTCATCTTGACTCATTTTTCATTTACCTCATTTGAATATGAGCCCAGTCAGTGTCAACTTACCCTAGTACTAAACACTTGTATATCATTCATCAAATAGGTTAGTTCCTTAATCGTATATGATGTAATCCATCAAAACTCACTTACAGAATGAGAAGAGATAGAGGAACAATTTGACCTATGAGAACTAATGTCTTGCATATCAAGGTCAATCAGCACAAAATATCCATATTTGAATCTTGAAAGTGCATCTAGCCCTTTAGTGGGTTTTGGTGAATTGATTGACAACATAATTAAAGGTCTAATAAGTTTGCTAAGTGTTGAACAGGAAATTGAGTCTATTGCATATACTTGTGGATTGTGTATTAATAAGTATATCTAAACTTCAACAAATAGGCAAACTTGATGGTATTCCACATTGTGTTGAGATAAAAGGCCAAAGTTGAGTATTGTTGTATTGGAAGATCATGGAAACAAGCTAGCTTAAGTAAAAGACAACAATTAATGCAGATGGAATCAATGATATGGCATATATGTTGTGGGATATCATAGCATCATGACAAGGCAAGCATATTTGGCAAATGACAAGGAGATAATATATAATGGATATAAGATGTTCTCCACATTGGTTTGTGTGTATGGATAAAGATTGAAGTTGGTATTAGGAGTGTCACGCCAAAATGAAGAAGAATGGAAGAATCGTGAATTGGCTTGACCATATTGATGTTGATCCATATATGTCTCTATGTGAGTCAAACTGGAGCTTGATTGATATCAACACTCATATCTAGAAGATATTAAAGCAAGGATCAAATCATTAGTGAAAGTGACTTGAAGCCATGAAGGTGAACCTATATATATGGATATGGTT
>CM041628.1:18749783-18852311 GCA_023333625.1 Bothriochloa decipiens
TGAGATTTTGCAGGAATATTGTTTGGACAGATCTAGTACTTATTCTTACAGGTTGAGCTGTGTTGAACTCATGACCACAGGGAAGGAGTTCATGCCTCAAAGGATGCAGTGCTAAGTTTAGTTTGAGCTAAATTTTTGTAGGCCTATTCACCCTCCTCTAGGCCACCTAGGTGACATCAAGGTCCTTTCAAATTGTTTTATCTCATGGTGGCAATCCACAGGTGGGCTACCGCACCTCGCTCGGTTAGTGACCATATAGGACCATGAGTTGTTGGCACATACATAGCCCAAAATAAATAATTTTATATGTCCAAACAAACATAAACATATAATTATTATTTTTAACATATAACACTAGTATTTTAATAGAGTTTTAGAGGCATTGCATTTTTAGAGCTCGGTGGTGGAGCTCGACGATGAGTAGAGGATAGTTTATACAATTGAGTATTAAACACTAATGAATGGTATATAAATTATTGTTTACATAATAAAGAACACACCGAGCACAACCTTAGTCTTCAATAATTATACTTGTTCCCATTGTAATGTTGGGAATATGCCCTAGAGGTAATCATAAGATGATGATATTCCGATTGTATCTAAGACATGCATCAAGTGTTCAATGAATATCTATTATAGACAACTTATGTTGATTGGTAATTATGTGAATTATTTGTGGAACTCAATACTTATATGGTTATTCTAAAGTTGTCCCTGGTCAGCGTTTTTGTGAAGAACATAATTGAATATTAGACCAGCACATGTATTAGTTGATGACTATGTTTCATAAGTCATGGACATAGAGATGTCAAACTAATAATGTGGGCACATGTGAGATATGTAGGCTGGACTGACCCAACAAGAGATAGTCTCTATTCACGTCATGTACGTTATGTCCTTAGACCTGAGATTGTGGTATGTACTCAAGATGTGAAACGGCTGCTTAGGGATTACCAAACGCTACTCCGTAACTGGGTAGTTATAAAGGTGGTCTTCGGGTGATCGGAAAGCATGCTATGAGACATGGACAGTCAAGATGGATTTTGCCCCTCTCTGTATGAGGAAGATATCACTGGATCACTCAAGTGATTGGATCAACAAATGCATGGCCGTGCTTGGGTTAAGAGTTAACCCACGAGTTGAACCATATATCAGTGGCAAAGGGAATAACTTGTACGTGGTCATAGTGGTTCGTCTGATATGATCTTTGTGTACACATAGGAGTTGTCACGTCTTGCTAGAGGCCACTGTCAACTATTGGGCGAGTAGAGTACTCGGTCCATGTCTATGTATACGCGAACCCATAGGGTCGCACGCTTAAGGGCTGGAAGCCTAGTTCGGATTGGACCTGGATTAGACAAGGCTTTGGTTTCCTGATGGGCCTCCAGGTCAGGGTCGCAAAGGGACGCCTATATAAGCAAAGGGGTAGGGGCGAGGCAGAGTTGACCTAATCCGATCTAATTGATTCAGCCGTCGTCGCCCACCCCACGCCTACGCCTTTGCTCCTCACGGACCTAGCAGTCCGGTTGCGCATTGCTTCTTCCCGTACGTGTGTGATACCTCAGAGGTGCCACATCTATGGCACAGGGACGGACCTGGTCGGTCACGGTGGTCGGCAACTAGTCGGCGCCCAGTAGGACTGGTCGACGACTTGCTGAACATGATCGGGAACGTGCTCGGGAGATCCACAAGAGAAGGGTGTTCTTGACGGACGACCACGCAACTGCACGGCACTGCTGCGACGCATTCAACTACATCGATTCTTTCGCTGCACCCGCGCATCTAGTGGTAATCCTATGACCTATATCTAGCAGCAGATCCTGGTTTATAAGGTAGAAAAGTTTTATTTTCTGGCTAGCGTATCACCCTCATAACCCAACAGTGGTATCATAGTAGTAGCTGCTTTGTTATAGGTCCTGTTGTGCGCATATGATGATATGTATTGTTTCTCTAATCTTGGTTCATCGTCTTGCCACGTTGGTCTTGTAACGATCTACTCGTACCGGCCGGAATTTCGCCATCTGAGTTAAGTGATACATGTAAAAGTAGTCATGGTGAGTTTGAGATCAATCAGATTGATCGAATTGAGCCTTAGGTCAAGTGCCAAGCACATGCGATGTGCGGCGGTGGTAGATGGGATCTATTACTGGGCACTGGGTTTCCGAGAATAGATTTAGGTCATGAAACGTTAGACGTCGATATCGGCTAACTCTGTTTTGCAGAAATTCATGATTGGTATAGCCCTTATGTGTATGAGATACATGTATGTAATTAGTTCATGGCTTGCACGTCATGAGGACAATACAGGCAGGAGCCTTAGATGTATTGTCAGTTAATGTAATGGCATGCATGCCAATCGGTGATAGCTAGTCTTGGAGGTTGCACCACAGATGGATGATATACACGGACCATGGAGATGGAGATCACCATAATGAATAGATTAACGCTGAGATGGAGATCTCAAAGTAACAATGGGCTATACCAAGTCATATTTGTGTTTATGTCATTCTTACTATGTTCTACTTTCATATGCTATAACGTTTTGTCTATGTTTGTGCGGTAATGAAGTAGGACAATCCCTCAGTAATGTTTAAGTTACATGCTTCCCCAAGCCTTGCACTGTCACAAGTCTTGTATGATTGGTGGTGGGTCTATGAAATTAGGGTGCCACTAGTTTTCCTTGACTAGGCAGGTTCGTTTTGAATACTTACTGCAAGAAGGTTTGGTTACTTAAACAAGGTCATCCTAATGGTTAGGGATCTTGAAGCATGGGAAGGTTGAGTGCTCGGCATAGAGATGCTGGCCCAAAAACAAGAGTCATATGAGATATGATTAGCAAGGTGTTGCTTACCGATCTACCATACTGACCAGCAGTGATGCTAAAGCTCACTCGTCGGCATGTTAGTTATGGGTCTTGAATCACTAAGTATCAATTGAGGGATATTGATTTTAGTGGGAGTAAAGTATATATGATATGATTTACTCTTCATAGATATATTGTCTTAGTATTTTGCATTACTTTTGTTGTAGATAAATGGCCACCCGTAATCAACCATTTACTTTGCGTTCAATTCTTGAGAAAGATAAGTTGAATGGAACAAACTATGCAGATTGGATCCGCAATCTGAGAATTGTTCTCAGGGCTAAGAAAAAGGAAGAATTTCTAGACACCCCATTACTAGCCTGATGAAAATGCACCTGCTGCTGAAAGAACCGCTTATAGGAGAGCATGTGATGCTGATCTTGAAGTGAGTTGCCTTATGCTTGCTTGCATGAAATCTAATCTGCAGATGCAGTTCGATAACAATCACTCAACAAACGATATGATCATGGCGCTTGAGGAGATATTCTGCACGTAGGCCAGGACTGAAAGGTTCAATGTCTCTAAGGCGCTTGTGAAAACCAAGCTTGCAGAAGGCGCAGCAGTAGGACCACACGTAATCAAGATGGTTGGTTACACTCAGAGGTTGGAGAAGCTAGGCTTCCCAATCGGCCAAATGTTGGCTACTGATTTCATCCTCTCGTCTCTTCCACCCAGCTATGGAAACTTTATCTCAAACTACCATATGCATGGGGCGGAGAGAGGCTTGAGTGAACTATGTGGCATGCTAAAAACAGCAGAAGCTGACATCAAGAAAGGTGCCGGCAGTAGCCAAGTGTTGGCGGTCCAGAACCGACCTTGGTTCAAGAGGAGGGGCAAGAAGAAGGGCAAGGCTAAAGATGAGATCTCTAAGCTGAACCCATCTGCTGCCAAGGTTGGACCTTCTGCAAATTCTGATTGCTTTTATTGTAAGGGGAAAGGTCACTGGAAAAGGAACTGCAAGGATTACTTGGCGTCCTTAGAGAAGGATGGTGACGGTAAAGGTATTACTGCTTCTTGTACCCTTGTCGTTCACATTATGGACATTTTTCTCACTAACTCCTATGTCAATTCCTGGGTATTTGATACCGGATTGGTTTCTCTTATTTGCAATACGATGCAGGAAATGATAAGAAGTAGAAGCGTGGAAAAGGAAGAGGTTAACTTCCGGTGGGCAACAATGCAAGAGTTGCTGCGTGGAACGTCGGGACGATGCAACATCACCTACCATCAGGATTTATAATGGAATTGAATAATTGTTATTTTGTTCCAAGCTTAAGTCGAAACATTGTATCACCTTCATGCTTGATGAAGGATGGTTATTCTTTTGCGAGTAAAGACAATGGTTGTTTCATCTCCAAGAATGACATGTTTGTGGCTTTTGCATCCATTGTGAATGGATTATTTATTTTAAATCTTGGTGATGCTCCTGTCTGTAATGTTACTGATAAAAGGCCTCGGCTTAATGAGTTAAGTCCTACATATATGTGGCACTGTCGTTTGGGTCATATAAGTGAAAATCGCATGAAGAGGCTCCATACTGATGGGCTTCTAGCTTCGTTTGATTTTGAATCTTACGAGACATGTGAAGCTTGTCTGCTCGGTAAGATGACCAAGGTGCCTTTCACAGGTTTTCCTGAGAGAGCGTCTGACTTGTTGGAACTCATACATACTGATGTGTGCAGACCACTGAGCATGACATCCAAAGGCGGATTCCAAGACTTCATAACTTTTACTGATGACTTTAGTAGATATGGATATCTCTACCTAATGAAGCATAAGTCTAAAACATTTGAAAAGTTCAAAGAATTTCAGTAGAGAATCAACGTGGCAAGAAAATTAAAGCCTTGTGATCTGATCATGGAGGTGAATATTTGAGTCACGAGTTTAGCATTCATCTTAAGAGTTAAGAAAATGTTCCACAACTTACGCCGCCCGGAAAACCGCAGAGAAACGTCATGTCTGAGCGTCGTAATCGGACTTTGTTGGACATGGTTCGGTCTATGATGAGCCAGTTGGACCTACCTTTATCGTTTTGGGGATACGCTCTAGAAACAGCCGCTTTCACATTAAATAGGATACCATCTAAGTCCGTGGAGAAGACACCATATGAGATGTGGACTGGTCGGCATCCTAGTTTGTCTTTTCTAAAAGTTTGGGGTTGCGAAGCTTATGTCAAACGGTTGATATCGATAAGCTAGCACCAAAGTCGGACAAGTGTTTCTTCGTGGGATATCCAAAGGAAACTTTAGGGTATTACTTCTATAACTGATCAGAGGGCAAAGTGTTTGTTGCTGGAACGGTGTATTCCTAGAGAAAGAGTTTCTCAAAGGAGATAGGAGTGGTCGGAAGGTATATCTTAAAGAGGTTTAAGATGAGTCATTAGTGAATGACCCAACGAGTGATGCTAATGTAGCAGAACAAGTTGATATACCCATGGTCGGTACACCACCTGTGGTCGGTACATCCCAACCACCTGTGGTCGGTACACCACTCCAACCACCTATGGTCGGTTCATCCCAACCATATGTGGTTGGTAATCCGTCCCAACCATGAAGATTAGTGAGACTTCATGAATTGCGTGGTGATCTGTTGTTATTAGATGATGACGAACCTGCAAATTACGCGGAAGCAATGATGTGCCCAGATTCTAAGAAATGGCAGAGTGCCATGAGATCCGAGATAGATTCCATGGGAGACAATAAGGTTTGGAACTTGGTTGACCCGCCTCAAGGGGTTAGACCCATTGAGTGCAAATGGATCTTCAAGAAGAAGAAGGATATGGACGGAAATGTTCACGTCTATAAAGCTTGGCTTGTCGCAAAGGGTTTTTGGCAAGTTCAAGGGGTTGACTACGACGAGACATTCTCACCGGTAGCGATGCTTAAATCTATCCGATCATTCTAGCAATTGTTGCGTATTTTGATTATGAGATATGGCAAATGGATGTTAAAAAAACCTTTCTAAATGGATATTTAGAAGAGGACGTGTATATGATACAACCCAAAGATTTTGTTGATCCTAAAAATGCTGAAAAGATATGCAAGCTTAATAAATCCATTTATGGGTTAAAGCAAGCATCTCCGAGTTGGAATCTTTGTTTTGATGAGGTCGTCAAAGGGTTTGGCTTCCATCAGAATGAATAAGAACCTTGTGTTTACAAGAAGGAAAGTTGGAGCACTGTTGTGTTTCTGATCTTGTATGTGGATGACATATTACTGATCAGGAATGACATTCCTATGTTGCAATCCGTAAAGACTTCACTGTATAATAGTTTTTCTATGAAGGATTTAGGAGAAGCAATATACATCTTGGGCATTAAGATCTATAGAGATAGGTCGAGAAGGCTAATAGGATTAAGCCAAGATACGTACATTGACAAGATGTTGAAGCGGTTCAACATGGAACAGTCCAAGAAGGGGTTCTTGCTTGTGTCACATGGTGTGCGCTACAGTGATAAGCAGTGTCCTTTCACTGATGCTGAGCGCAAACGCATGAGTGAGGTTCCATACACTTCGGCAGTTGGTTCCATCATGTACGCCATGATATGTACTCGCCTAGATGTAGCCTATGCTCTAAGTGTTGCGAGCAGGTATCAAGCCAATCCTGATGAGAGTCACTGGACGTTGGTTAAAAACATTCTTAAGTACTTGAGAAGGACTAAGGATGTGTTCCTAATCTATGGTGGTGAGGAGGAGCTCGTTGTAAATGGTTACACTGATGCTAGCTTCCAAACCGACCCGGATGATTCACTATCTCAATCAGGTTTTGTGTTCACAATAAATGGTGGTGCAGTAAGCTAAAAGAGTTCTAAGCAGGAAGCGGTCAGTGATTCTACAATAGAAGCCGAGTACATTGCGGCTAGTGGAGCTGCAAAGGAAGGTGTTTGGTTGAGGAGGTTCCTCATTGAACTTGGTGTGTTTCCTAATACGTCGGGCCCATTGAAATTACACTGTGATAACAATGGGGCGATTACACAGGCTAAGCAGCCTAGGGATCACCAGAAGAACAAATATGTACTCCAGAAGTTTCATCTCATTCGACAGTTTGTGAAACTAGAAGAGATCAAAATATGTAAAATACATACGGATTTGAATATAGCAGATCCTTTGACAAAGGCTCTTCCATAGCCTAAGCATGAGGCGCACATGAGGTCTATGGGGATTAGACATCTTAGAGATTAACTCTAGTGCAAGTGGGAGACTGTTGAGAATATGCCCTAGAGGTAATCATAAGATGATGATATTTCGGTTGCTATGACATGCATTAAGTGTTCAATGAATATCCATTATAGACAACTTGTGTTGATTGGCAATTATGTAAATTATTTGTGGACTCAATACTTGTATGGTTATTCTAAAGTTGTCCCTGGTCGGCGTTCTTGTGAAGAACACACTCGAATATTAGACCAGCACATGTATTAGTTGATGACTATGTTTCACAAGTCATGGACATAGAGATGTCAAACTAATAATGTGGGCACATGTGAGACATGTAGGCTGGACTGACCCGATAAGAGATAGTCTCTATTCACGTCATGTACGTTATATCCTTAGACCTGAGATTGTGGTATGTACTCAAGATGTGAAACGGCTGCTTAGGGATTATCAAACGCTACTCGTAACTGGGTAGTTATAAAGGTGGTCTTCGGGTGGTCGGGAAGCATGCTATGAGACATGGACGGTCAAGATGAAATTTGCCCCTCTCTGTATGAGGGAGATATCACTGGGTCACTCAAGTGATTGGATCAACAAATGCATGGCCGTGCTTGGGTTAAGAGTTAAACCACGAGTTGAACCATATATCAGCGGCAAAGGGAATAAATTGTACGTGGTCGTAGTGGTTCGTCTGATATGATCTTTGTGTACGCATAGGAGTTGTCACGTCTTGCTAGAGGCCACTGTCAACTATTGGGTGAGTAGAGTACTCGGTCCATGTCTATGTATACACGAATCCATAAGGTCGCACGCTTAAGGGCTGGAAGCCTAGTTCGGGTTGCACCCGGATTAGAGAAGGTTTAGGTTTCCTGATGGGCCTACAGGTCGGGGTCGCAAAGGGACGCCTATATAAGCAAAGGGGTAGGGGCGAGGCAGAGCTGAGCTAATCCGATCTAATTGATTCAGCCACCGTCGCCCACCCCACGCCTACGCCTTTGCTCCTCGCAGACCTAGCAGTCCAGTTGCGCATTGCTTCTCCTCGTACGTGTGTGATACCTCGAAGGTGCTACATCTGTGGCACAGGGATGGACCTGGTCGGTCACGATGGTCGGCAACTAGTCGGCGCCCAGTTGGACTGGTCGGCGACTTGCGGAACATGGTCGGAACGTGCTCGAGAGATCCGCAAGCGAAGGGTGTTCTTGATGGACGATCATGCAACTGCACGGCACTGCTGCGACGCGTTCGACTACATCAAGTCTTTCGCTGCACCTACGCGTCTAGTGGTAATCCTATGACCTATATCTAGCAGTAGATCCTGGTTTATGAGGTAGAAAAGTTTTTTTCTAACTAGCGTAGCACCCTCATAACCCAACATGTAGTTCTTGTTCACGTATTCCAGAGCGACTAAACTTATGGGGATCTATCTCAGCTTTCGATCTCTCCGGTCATCCCATTGCATTGGGTGATCTCACGAGACAAACAACACTGCTGCCACTTGTCTGTCCATATTTCTTTCTTGTGTCTCAAGTTTTCTTAGACTACTAATAATCACAAAAGAGAGTAAAACAATTTTGGGATTTGAATTTCAAACAGATTTATCAAGACATCCAAACTCTAGAATGAATGTGGTCGTTGCTTCAGTCCACAACCACGGCACAACACCAACAGTTTCAGCATATATTAAAAGGCCTTCACATTTATCCCTTGCCCAAACCCTTCACCCTCTCACACTCGCTTCTACGCAGTGCAGGCTTGCTGTTGCTACATTGCTCGCACATCACGACCATCAGATTTGCTCCGATTTTCATCGGTAAGCATGTCGCTCGCTTGCGCCTTATGTCACCAATAATTTCTCCTCAATCTTCCTCCCAACTTCCTCTCTCACCCTCTTTTTTCGCTAGTCTCCTCAACAACTTCCATGATTTATACAACATGGTTGTTGCCCGCTTAAGGTAGAATGTGGCCGAGAAGGTGCCTCGTGAGATAGGAACATTGTTGTCATGAGATTAGATATTAACACTCATTCTTTCATGACCCAACTGACAAGGTGAATTGGAGTCTATTTTCTTTTAAAAAAACTTAACAACTTTGTGCTCATGTGGAATCAATCAGATTCACTTAGTGATATAGTTCAACACACATCCTTGCACATCTTGAATGAACTAATCAAAACCACCCCAAAAACTCAAGACAAGCGAATCGAACGAAAATGAGAGGGGATACCGAAGAAGAGGAAACCCAAAACACGAGCCAAAGAGATTAACTCATATTTGAATCATAAAGGACAAAGAGAGGTTAATGCCTATCTTCCCACTTAGATCACAACAGTACATAGATGAAGTTCCTAAAACATCCGCGGATCACTACAATAGTCTAGAGGGAGAAGACCTATCCAGAAAGGAAAATGACAAACTAGAGTGATAGGGAAGAGATTGGGGACGTCCTTTCTCTCAGTTATAGAGGCCATTACAAATTCCCAGTGTACCCCTAGATATTTGGACTGAACCACCTAACCTAAAGGGTATTATGGTCCAACTCAGAAATCCGCTAATCTGACGTCCATGCACCTTTCGTGCTTAGCTTCACCTCGTTACAATCCTTAGGATGACGCCACGTGTCACCCTTAATTCCCACTCGAACCGCACCTAGGTTTTGAGGCCAAAACGTGAAAATCAGCCACTGGCGGTTTTGAGGCTCAACCCACCAAACCACTTGCATGTAGTATACTTCATATGCTCACCCCCACGACTCGACATGTCTCACTGTCGTCCTTGACCGCCCAACCATCAAGTCCTCAAAAGCCTCTGCTTGACCTGCTCAACCGTCATCTTGACTTGGTCAACA
Organism: Bothriochloa decipiens; assembly: GCA_023333625.1. Classification (NCBI taxonomy): domain Eukaryota; kingdom Viridiplantae; phylum Streptophyta; class Magnoliopsida; order Poales; family Poaceae; genus Bothriochloa; species Bothriochloa decipiens. The sequence goes on from CM041628.1 coordinate 18,759,645, forward strand.
CAAGCCACTTCCCATGTACTCTTGCACTTGTCGAAGACCCTAGGTGTCAGCCACCCATGGTCAATCACCTAGGTTCTCTGGCTCTCGGTCCAAACCCCGGCACCCATCATATTCTTCACCACACCCAGTCCATCGGCACGAACCCGCTTGACCTGCACCTTTGCCATCGATCGTCATCTCCGAGCTCCAAACCTGTGCACCACAACCAAGAGACATGTTGCAAAACCCAAACTCACGCCTATGTTACTTCAAAAACTCAACCCAAAAATTTGAAATATTAATGTTATAAATGTCCCTAGTGATATTTTGTGAATACTAGGTCCACCATGAGTCCCTATAAAAGGGGGAGAGGGGAAGGGGAGAATGGGATACTCACTCACTCTCTTTCTTCCTGTCTCATTCATTCTCTCATCCTTTGCTCTCTAACGAGGATCCAATACTATTGATAACATGAATTTTTGTGATCGTAGATTTTTCAATATTGTCATCTCATTCATATTCAAACTTGGACATCTATTAAGTATCCTTTTTGAACTGGACCTTTTTATATCTTCTATGTACCATAGATTTTTCAATATTGATATCTCATTAATATATTAGTAGATGCATCTTTTTCTTTCTATATTAATGCAATTCATAAGTGGAGCAGCAGTTGTGATCATCTTCTACGCACAATTTGCCAGAGCTGATGAATGTGACGAAAGCGACGGAGGAAACGACGACGAAGGCGGCAGCGGGCGCGACGGTGACGATACCCAACGAAGAAGGGCAAGCGGAAGGATGATCATGGGTGCCGACAAATGGTGGTGCTAGCGGTGGCCGCAACGCACTTCGCAGGGTGATCATCCTCGCCTGCCAACGTGGTGGCTTCGGTCGCGCCGCGGTTGGTTCTTCAACTACGTCCACCTCCCCGACCCCGGCCACCATACATTGCTTCGAGGCGCCTGCGTGGACGACGAGTGCGACAAAAAGTACCGCGACAACAACAATAAGGGTGGAACTGCCCTAGCGGTGGGGCTGGCCTTGCTCCTTCAGGCTTCGCTCGCGAGGAACCGCAAGTCGTTGCCTCGCCACCGCCGCTCCGCCTTGCCGCCGTCTTGGTGCCGGTACTCTACCTCGCCGCCATCTCTCGAGGTCGTGGCCCCACAACCTGTCGCTCTTTGGCACTGCCTCCACCTCGCCCGCCACCTCTGCATCAACATCCACAACTTCTCCCTCCTCAGCGTCAGCCACGACACAGGTTCTCCACCTCTCCTTGTCTTCTATTTCCCAGGGGGCTAGGGTTTATACGAACACGGATTTGGTAGAACCGGTGCTGCGAATTCAACATAGCTTGCAGTTCCTTGGTTGGAGGTGCTTGATAGCACTAAAACAATGCTTAGAGTTGAAGCATTTCCATCCATCGCAACGTGTTGCATAATCTGCAGTGTTTCAATCTGCAGATATTCTGTTTTCTGTTTTGAGTATTAGCAAGCACTTCAACTCACGATCGACTGCTTCCATCTAACTTATATTACCAGTTGTTGGCTTTACTCTTTGCCTATGCATGTTGATTTTGAAAAGCTTACTTCAGTTTAACATTGTACATATCTATTCTGAATATGCCAGGAATGCTTGGCATAAGCTGGGTGCTATGCCTACAGAAGAAGTTATGTAAGAGTACATCACAAATGTTCAGGAGCTATTCCCTAACTGGGATTCAGGTGCAAGTGCGCTATGTCGTGTATGTCCTTATTCACCTCACTCTTGCAGCAGTCTGTACAATAATCCTCAAGACAATGAACATGATAATTTTAGAAAAGGAAAGATGAAGATAGCATTGCTTCTGCATCAGCTTCGAAGGGGCCTATGGGACCTGTGTTTAGGAGTTTGATGTATGAGGAAGACGAAGGAAATGAATCGTAAGTGGTTTTTACCTCATGGTCATGGGTGTCTTCTCCACAAGTTTTTATGCTATAGAGGTTTACCTACCTTGAACTACTGTTTTTAATTGGAACAAACTTAAATGTATATATATGCAAAGAACTTGTTGACATCATTGTTTCAGCGACGGAAGGAGCAACTGATGACATAGTGAAGCTTCTCGTAGGTGGTGTGGAAGTCAACTTGAGAGGTTTGTGTTTGCAAACTATAAACCATCTAATGCTTACGTATGTTATGTTTATAAGCTTAATCCTTTGAAACATGGTTTGTATGTGGTATCTTCAGATACTGAAGGTAGAACTCTGTTGCATTGGGTTGTTGATTGTGGCCATCTTAATGCTGTTGAGGTTCTTCCTAAAGAAAATGCAGATCTGAATGCTAAGGTAATTGGAATTACTGTATACTTATTTTTTGTTATACTATTCATAGCAGATCTATTTGATGAGTAACATGGAGGCAATCGGTATTAGTCTAATCATATAGCTGAAAATGAAGTGCATTTGGTTGTCAGCATATTAAACCACATTAAATAGAAAACATGTTGTTTATGCTCATTATGACACTTGATTGATTGCTAGCTGTCAGTAGTTCAGCAAACCATGTCATCATAGAGCTTCAAACTTCAGCCACAATCTCTTGGGCCATTAGGTTTATTAGCCTAATGAACTGAACCTAACTGTCTGTACCATGTTCCGGACAATGAAGGGCAAACAACACTCCACTATGCTTCCGTTTATGAAAGAGAAGACATTGCAGAATTGCTCGTCCAGCATCATGCTGATCTTCAAATCAAAGATGAGGATGGGAACACAGCACATTACCTGTTCGTCACCACCTCCGCATCGATCTCCAAAACTTTTCCCTCCTCAGCATTCACCATGATGTGAGTTCTCCACCTCTCCTTGTCTCCTATTGCCTGGGGTTTCTAGGCATATCTCCCCATGCCCATAATTCTTGTACGCCATCATGAACTTCTAGGAAGTCATCTCCAAGTTGGACTCGTTGGGAATCTCTCACCTGATGTTGTTTTCTCAGGTAATCCTCATTCTTCTGATATCTTAGATTTCTAGTATTCAGATTGTACTCTGTCGATGTTTTGTGTTGTCTTGAATTAATTTTTTAAGCAAGTTGAGGGTATATAACAGTAGGTCTAGACAAGTTAGAATGCTTTAGTTTGTCTGCACTGACATTTCCCCTGTTGCTTTAGACTCTGTTACTTTTGAGTAGGTGTCACTGGATATGGCTATTTTATTCTCTGCAGCAGGTTAACTTTATTGTGGAAAATGCTAAAACATGATCAAACATTCTTTATATTTTTAGATGTTGTTGATTAAATCTTTCTATTACCAGGACACAACTGCAAGTACCATACCATTTATATCTGTAAAGACAATGGTTCACAATGTCGTCAAGTCTGGTACACCAGAAAGGAATTGAGTAGAAAAATGGCTTTCATGTTAAGACTATGATCTTCTCCTGATATGTAAGTGAAGTTTATAATGTATTATTGGAAATAATTCTGAATTGTTACATGCTAGCAGATGCCCTTGATGTCCGGTTCTCTAAAGCATGACTTGGCCCGCAAGCGAGAAAGTTCAGGAGCTCAAATATCATCATTGGGTTTAGTTAGTTGAGTATAGATCGGTGACTTTGTTCAGATACGGTTGCATGTAACTGAGGCTAGAACACATGTCTGTATGGCTCCCATTCAAGATCCGGAAGTTTAACCGACATTCAGGTATGAAGTTTCGGTGCCTAAATTGGTGGCACACGGACACATGTAGAATATGGTATTCCGTTAGTGATTCTAGCGATTCTTTTAACTGTCACTGGGACAGTAGGATATGGCAACATGCATAATGCCTGCAATGCTTTGAAAGTAACTTGGGTCTTGTTTAGATGGTCAAATTTTTCAATTCCGACACTGTAGCACTTTTATTTGTATTTGGTAATTATTGTCTAATCATAGGCTAACTAGGGTTAAAAGATTCGTCTCATGATTTACAACCAAACTGTATAATTAATTATTTTTTATCTATATTTAATAGTCTACGCAAGCGACTAAAAATTGATATAATAGAGAGAGTAAAAAAACTTGAAACTTTACATCTAAACATGGCCTCGGTAATGGGTATGGATTATCCAATGTCCAATTGCACCATGTCGTTGTGGATTTCAATGGATTGGACTTACTCTGGATGCCGATGTCCGTGTGCTTAGTATCCTTACTAAATTTGGGTACTGGACTAGGAGTGGGTGAGATTATGTATGGATCTGCAAGGATATTGACACCATGGCAACTAGGTACTGAAGCCATGTCATTGCTCGCTTGCTGCTCTCCCCAGCAGACTGTTACAGTGCGACTTCAACCTCATTATCGGTCTAAGACTGCCGGCACCGAGGCACTGGTGCTCATCACTTGCCGCATGCCTTGCCGCCATTGAGCAGCAGCTGGCGTCGTCCTCCGCGCAGAGTTCTGGCGGCACTGCCGCGGCTGATGTTGGAGGACGCCTGCGCCATTTCTGAGCATTCTGTGTCCAGGGTTGATCCCGGCGATGGGCGATCCCGGGTAGAAGCGGAGCAGTTCCGGCAGGCCGCTGAGGAACGCATCCAATCCTGACGAGTACAGGATGCTCACCTTCCTCACGGCTGTCGTCTTCCACCGGCGGATGAAGAACTGCTCGTTGTCCATGCCACCGGCGACGATCCGTCTGTGCGAATGTCGATCTGCTCTGGTTCTGGAAGTTGACGTGGCGTCCAGGCGTCCAGCAGGAACAACCGAACAAGCCCGCGCATCTGGAGGAGCTCTGATCCGAGCCTGTCGTTATCGTCGATGTTAGATCGGATAATAATTGGGTGGGCTTTGGATTGGATTCTCTAGCTGTGTAAAATGGATCGAATGGACTTGCTAAAATCCTAAAGTTGGACACACTTTGCTTCGGACTTCGGTATAAATGCAACTATATTATCGTCATGCTCTGAAAAAAGAAAGACTCGATAGTGTGTGATTATTATTTACCCCCGAAATTTTTCTATAGCCAATCCGCGGAAGAATTTTTCTTGAACAATAATACTATAAATTGAACTATTGTAGCCCACGACGCCATCTAACGCCGGACCGGACGCCATACACCATGTACTACCCTACTACCCACCAACCAGTCTCACACTTCTAACACTGTCTGTCCATACACGAGCCGCCACGTGTACTACGAATTCAAAAGTTCGTTAATGCGCTCAACTACCAGCAGCTAAACCCTGCCCACCTTGCCGCCTTAAATCCCCAACCGGCCAGCCCAATCCATCCCGCAAAGAGCTGGAGCACGAGCATATCTGACGGTTCTCGCCATCGATCTGCCTCTCTAGTGTGTTCTACAGCGCGCGCAGATCGGCGATGCCTTCGGCGGCGATGACGGTGGCGGCGGGGCTGGTGACGGGGCCGGGCAGCCGCGTGACGCGGTTCGCCAAGTCGACGGCGGCGTCGGTGACGCCCGTGCGGCCTGGCAAGGCGCACGCGCTGTCGCCGCTGGACAACGCCATGGAGCGGCACACGGTGCACGTGGTGCTCTACCTCCGCGCCGCGCCGGGCCTGGACCGGGAGCAGCTCAAGGAGTCGCTCTCCGAGGTGCTGTCGCTGTACCCGGCCATGACCGGCCGGCTGACGCGCGGGCGCGGCGAAGGCAGCGACGTGGGGGCTGGCAGTGGCAGCGCGGACGCTGAGCCCGCGCCGCACCGGGGCTGGGTCGTCAAGTGCAACGACGCCGGCGTGCGCATGGTTGATGCCAGGGCCGCCGTCACGCTCGACGCGTGGCTCGCCACGGCGGCCGCCGACGAGGAGATGGATCTCCTCTACTACGAGCCCATGGGACCCGAGCCTTACATCTGGTCTCCGTTCTACGTCCAGGTACATACCCTTGATCAACAACTTAATCAATCTCATTATAGCTCTGCTTGGTGAAATTAGGCGAGCTAATTCCATCGTTCCATACCAAATAAACAACAAATACTTGCTGATAGTGATGCTTACATTTATAAGAATTCGGTGGAGTAGCTCCAGAATTAAATGTCTTGTGCTCCTGTACTGTACTCCAATCGAGTTGGGGCATCAATTGACTGCGTCACATGGCTGCATCATTGAAGGGTGCCGCCAGTATATATAGTACTTCATGTAGGAGTAGTATGAACTATGCAGAGCTGCAGCGATGCAGATGCCGTACAGGACCAGACGCGAACCTGAAACATTTACTTTTAATCAGGCTTCGTTTAGATCAACTTTCTAGCCTAAAAAATATCGTAGCATTTCATTTGTATTTAATAAATATTATCCATCATGACATAACTAGAATCAAAAGATTCGTCTCGTGATTTACAACTAATCTATGTAATTAGTTATTTATTTTACTAATATTTAATATTTCGTATATTCGACACAGCATTTGATGTGACAGAGAGAGAGTGAAATTTTTGGCCTTTTTAAGTCGTTTAAACAACAAGGCCTTAATCTTTCATGGATGCAGCTGACGGAGTTCGCCGACAAGTCGTACGCGCTGGGACTGAGCTGCACCCACATGCACAACGACCCCACCGCCGCCGCGCTCTTTTTCCACGCCTGGGCCGCCGCGCACCGCCGGACCACCAGCACGTACCCGCCCTTCCTCCACGCGCCGGCACTGGCGGTCTCCCCGACATCGCCGCCACCTCCCCCGCCTCTGCTCGCCGAGAAGGCTAGCGCCGCCAGCACCGATGCCGCCGCCATGTCCTCCGCCACGTTCCACTTCCCGGCCTCCGCGGTGCGCGCGCTGCTGTCCACCCTCGAGCCGGGCACCACCCCGTTTGCGGCGCTCGCCGCGCTCTTCTGGCTCCGGATCACCGGCGGCGCCGACGGGGACGGGGAGCGGGAGCTCACGCTGGCGCTGGACTTCCGCAAGCTGATGTACGCGCCGCTGCCGCTGGGCTACTACGGCAGCTCCGTGCACTTCACGCGCGCTCGCGCCGACCTCGCGTCCGGGCTCCCCGCCGTGGCCGCGGCGCTGGACCGCCACGTCGCCGGCGTGCCGGAGGACGAGCTGTGGCGCGCCCTGGAGTGGCTCCACACGCGGCAGCAGCAGCAGGAGGGCGCCGCGCCGTTCCAGATGTACGGTCCAGAGCTGACGTGCGCGGCGTTCGACCACGTGCCCATGTACGGCGCCGAGTTCGTGGCCGGGGTGCCCCCGCCACGCGCGTCGTGCCGCGTGGGCGGGCCCGCCGGCGAGGGGCTGGTGCTCGTCCTGCCCGCGGCCGAGGGCGGCGAGGCGCGGGACGTGGTCGTGACGCTGCCCGCGGAGGCGACGGCCATGATCTGCCGCGACGCCGAGGTGCTCCGGCACGGCGCCGAGGTGGTGTTCGGGGCGAAGGCCGGGAAGGAGTAGACCCACCAGTGCTACGACGAACGGAGCAACAAGAATCGCGCTGGTCCGGTGATGGTGGTCTCCCTGAACTTAATCCACGATCTTTACTTGTCTTGTGTACTCTGTAGCCCTTCATTTGTGGTTTTCATGTGCCCATGTGTGCTGATGGATGATCGCATTGCTGCCGTGCTGTTCGCAACCAACCCGCCCATGTGAAGAGTACTGGCAGGTTTTATACTTTTAATCCTTCATCTGTTCCATCTTCCGTGTCTGCACGACTGCATCCTGACTATGCGAGTGAGGTGCTAAAATTCGGTACCCAACATTGTTTGAGGAACCTCTGGGCTCCACTGCACGACTGCATCCTGACTATGCGAATGAGGCGGTAATTCATTATCCACCCAGCCCACCATTGTAAGTATGCATGTTTTAAGAACCTCTGGGCTCCACAAACGAATCCGTTGGCGGCGTCGTTACATCGGATCGGTGGACGTGGTCTCAAGAATGTCGCTGGCGAGCGGTGGGATGCGGTGGCCGCCGAAGAGAACCGACGCCGTGAGCGCGATGGCGCAGGGCACGGGCGCCACGCCACCATGGCTACCAGGCGCTGCACATTTTGATCGCGCGGTCAGCACGATGGCTGGGCCGCGCACCCGCACGGCCCACATGCATCACGAAACCATTCACCTCTACCATGGATGCGCGGATCGGATCCACTGCCCCAGCACCAGCTATTCTTGGCGCGCCTTGCATGTCTGCTGATGTGTGGATGGATGACTTCCAACAGCTATTCTCACAACGGCACGCTCTTGCACACTGGAAGCCGCATGCATCCGGCTTCCGGGCGGGGAGGACGGGACGGGTGCCGAGACCCGAGAGAAAGGGATCTACGAAAAAACGCTCGTCGTAGCCTTTCCACCAGTGTCGTGCTGCAGAAGCGTCGTCCGGCAGTCTCCATGGCCGCCGCAGTCGACGCCGCTGCCGTGGCGGGCGCGGGCAAGAGGCTGAGGGTGTTCTTCCTGCCCTCCTTCATCCGGGGCCACCTCATCCCGCAGACGGACCTGGCGTGCCGCGTCGCCGCGGCGAGGCCCGCGGAGGTGGAGGCGACCATGGTCGTGACGCCGGCCAACGCGGCGCTCATCGCGCCCACCGTGGCGCGCGCCGCGGCGGCCGGCCACGCCGTGCGCGTGCTCTGCTACCCGTTCCCGGACGTCGGCCTCGGGGAGGGCGTCGAGTGCCTCACCACCGCGCCCGCGCACGACGCGTGGCGCCTGTACCGGGCCATGGAGGTCGTGCGGCCGTCCCACGAGTCGCTGCTCCGGGACCACCGCCCCGACGCCATCGTCGCCGACGTGCCGTTCTGGTGGACCAACGAGGTTGCCGACGAGCTCGGGGTGCCGCGCCTCACGTTCCACCCTGTCGGCATCTTCGCGCTGATCGCCATGAACAGCCTGTTCACCATACGGCCAGACATCATCCGGACCAGCGCCGCCGGCGCTGGGACGGTGCTGTCCGTGCCGGGCTTGCCCGGGAAGGAGATCGCGATCCCGGTGTCGGAGCTCCCGAACTTCTTGGTCCGGGACGACCACCTCTCCAAATGGTGGGAGCGGAAGAGAGCGTGCCAGATCGCTGGCTTCGGCGTCATCGTCAACACCTTCGTCGACCTAGAGCAGCCCTACTGCGAGGAGTTCAGACGCGTGGAGGCGCGCCGCGCCTACTTCGTCGGGCCACTGGGACAGCCATCGCGCTCCGCCGTGCACCGCGGCGGGGACGGCGACGTGGACTGCCTGAACTGGCTGTGCACCAAACCGAGCCGGTCCGTAGTGTTCGTCTGCTTCGGGAGCTGGGCCGATTTCTCAGTTACTCAGACCAGAGAGCTCGCGCTGGGGCTCGAGGCGTCGGACCAGCCATTCCTGTGGGTTGTCCGCTCCCATGACTCCGGCGACCAGTGGGCCCCGGAGGGCTGGGAGCAGCGCGTCGCCAACCGTGGCTTGGTCGTCCGCGGTTGGGCCCCGCAGCTGGCGGTGCTGGCCCACCCGTCGGTGGGCGCGTTCGTGACGCACTGTGGCTGGAACTCGGTCCTCGAAGCCGCGTCCGCCGGCGTGCCGGTGCTCACGTGGCCGCTGGTGTTCGAGCAGTTCATCAACGAGCGGCTGGTCACCGAGGTGGCCGCGTTCGGCGCGCGCGTGTGGGACGGCGGCAGGCGCAGCGAGAGGGCCGAGGATGCGGAGACCGTGCCGGCGGAGGCGATCGCGCGGGCCGTGGCCGGTTTCATGGAAGGCGGAGGGCAGCGCGACAGGTTGAAGGCCAGTGCCGGCGAACTAGCGGAGCGCGCGCGCGCCGCTGTCAGTGAGGGTGGCTTGTCCTGGCGTGACATAAACCGCCTGATCGATGATCTCCTGCAGGCGAGAGCCTCAGGCTTGGCACAACGGAATTCCGTCCAAGTCTAATTTGGTTCTGCGCATACATTGTATGTATCTAGAAAACAGAATAAAATGTGACATTTTGGCAAGACAGAATGTGAATGCTTCCATTTTAGGAAGGCCATTCGTCTAAGAATGCTTCCATTATGGGAAAACATGTTTTACTCTCTGAGAGTCTGTTTGGATCTCTATAATTAAAATGAATTCAATCTAAATCATAATAGTATGTTTAGAACTAGGAATGGCAACGATAAAGTCCAATGAAAAGCGCTTGATGCCCCCCTCATCCGAAGCAGCTGCATCTTGTGTGCATCCTCGGAACCATCGGACAACGACGACATCAACAGGGTGGAAAGAACACTATCTAACATGCTTAGGCCTTGTTTAGTTGCACATGAAATTTAATATGTTAGAATTTTGATAGCTGTAGCATTTTTGTTTGTATTTGGTAAATATTGTCCAATCATGGTCTAACTAGGCTCAAAAGATTCGTCTCATGATTTATAATCAAACTGTGTAATTAGTTATTTTTTTAAACTACATTTACTGCTCCATGCATGTATTCCTACATTGATGTGATGGAGATAGTGAAAAAAAATTGATACTTGAAAGGAACTAAACAAGGCCTTACTCTGTGATGCCGAAAAGATTTTCAATTCAAGGTACCCAAATGGGATCAACCCTAGTATACAATAATACAACATACTTTATGTTTCTAATACACTAGGAGAAACCCTGCACGGTGCTGCCAGAATATTTACTAATATGATTGAATAAATATCATAATATGTTATAGAATAATTTTTAGCATTTTTATGTGGATAAATAAATATATGTTAGTAATGATGTGGTTTGCTAGTGTGAATAACTTGAATAAAACATAATAGCATGTGTTAGTTGCATGTGTTAGTGGATAATGACATGAACACTTTGTATGTCGAGCCGCTCAATTAACGAATAGAACATCACATTTTGCAATCTAGCTTAGAGCTTATAGTTGCTAGGGATTTTGATTTTTCTCTAAGTGATTAATGGAGCTCTCTCTTCCTAAATTAGTTGGTGGTACACCACCTGCAAAAGCTATGTTTTGCTGTTATATTTGGTTAACACTACTATATTCTTGAGCAACAAACTTATCAGTTAGTCCATAATAATAATACTAAAGAACAAAATGATTCTTCCATTCGATTTTCCATGATCTGTACATCTGTGTATCTAAATACACTTGGACTCAGCGAGCTAGAACCGTGCATTTTTTTCATGCAACAATAGTACTTACATCTAATACAAATATCTAAACTAGACACCTACTATCATATCTGTAAATAAATCCAAGTTTCAGGCTTTCAGCAGAAACAAATGTTACTACAAATATTTTTATTCCAATTTTGGCGAATACATGCACCCTATTATTCCATCCATTAGAAAAAAAATGCAATTATCACGTCTCGATGAGTCAAATATCATAAACTTTGGCTAAAAATATATGAAAAAGTACTAACACTAACATATGAGACAATAAGTAGACAATAAGTACCATTAGACTGTAATAAAATATATTTTTCATAATTAATTTATTTTGATATATAAATGCTAATATTATTTACTACGGAGTGTAAATTTGACTAAAGTTGAACTAGTTTGATTTACATCTAGGCAGTGCATGGCCTGCAGGCTGTTGGTCTTCGTGAAATTGTGATGATCTGATACGATGGTTCTGAGAGTGACTTCCCTCGCCTAGCCAGACCGAGCATTAAACTAGGTTGCGCTTAGAATCCTTTGTGGCCCTGTTTAGTCAGTATATTTGGCTTATTTTGGTTTATTTTCTCTCACAGAATACTATTGATTTAGCCAAAATCTACCGGCTTTTTCACCAGCCGAAGAGGGCCTATGACTCACTTTGCTAGGCTAGGCAAAGAAATAAGCCTTTGGTTGTTTTATTTGCCTGCTATGGAGTACCTCGTTTCTTGTATTTTCCAGGATTTCTGTTGCCAACCAAGGTGAGCTAAAATGCTTAAAAACACTCTTTGAGGCTAGCAAAGCTAACTTTACCAAGTACGAGTAAGGCAAGGCAAGGTAGACTGTGAAAGGTACCAAACGTGCCATTGGCTCTCGGTGGTGGAAGGTAAAATCCCGCCCACACTGGTTACTAGGCACTAGGCAGACTCGTTGAGTTGAGAAGCCAAACGTTTGCTGGGTTATAAGGTCTGTTTGGTTGGGTATTAATTTTTGCCTAACTAAAATTATGGCAAGTCAAAATATAAGCTAAACAATCGAGGCATGTCAAAGTTAGGGAAAAAATCATATGTATGTATTTGGTTGGTTGCTAAAAAAAGGCTAGTCAAATTTCTCTTTTTCATGTATTTTAAGAACATTCTAGATACTTGTCAAAGTTTTAGCATGAAAATCGGTAGTGCTAATTATTTGTCAACAAACCAATTGATGACCATTAATTTGGCATGCCATGATTTTGGTTTGGCAAAATTTAGATACCAACCCCTAATTTCTCGTCAGGCAAGGTTATACAGTGGCTGAAAAAATATCAAGCCAACGTTTGCTAGGTTTTACGAGTAGTAATTTCTCATCAGGCAAGGCTATACAAGTGGCTAGAAAAATATCAAGCAGCCCTTTCGACATATCCAGCAGACCAGACCTGCGCCGCGTCACATCACCACGAGTCCATGACCAAGCTGCGCACGCTCACGCGACGGCGCAGCCAACCAGCGTCCGCGTCTCCACTCTCCACTCTCTCCCGCGATCCAGCTGGTCCCCACCCGTCGCCAGCGGGTTGGCCAAAAGCGGGAGAGCAGAGAGCACCGGCAATAAAATAAGCTCGGGAGGCTGAACGGCGGGGATGGCCGGACGTTTCCAGAACTCTCGCCCGCGCCTTCGCGAAACTTCGTCGCCACGTCACCCTACCCGCCCAGGAATAAACAACGCCCCCCTTGCGAAGCCTTCCCTCGCGGCCACCTCTTCCAGAACCGTCTGGAACGTTCGGCGCCGACGCCGGGCGCCGCCCGGGATACGTGGGCGCCGTATAAATGGTCGTGGCGGCCCGCGTGTACTTGCCTACTGGTACGGTCCCGGCGACGCGGTGTCGCGGCCCCCTCAAGGACGCAAGTACAAATGGAAAGCTGCTGGCCTCGCCCGGCACTCAGCTCAGCTCATGCTCTGTACGTTCCGGTCTCCCTGTACTTCCATGCAGTGTTGCTCTCACTCGCTTTCTTCTTCCTCTGGTCCTCCTCACCTTCCTTTGCCAAGCTCTGCTGCGTCTTGCCACTGAAGTTCCACTATTTTTTCCCCACTCAATTCGCTGAGACTTCAGTTTAGAGATTCTTTCTCTAATCGGGTCCGCTAACGTCGATAGCTAAGTTCTTGCGAGCATTTGCAGTCTAAAGACGGCCTTTTTCGTTTTCAACCAACCTTTTTGGTGCTTCTTGAATTCTTTGTGCTCTTCTGACATTCAGGAAGGCCATTTTCAGATCGAGCGAGTTCAGCCGAGGCGTTTTTTTCAGCCAAATATCGCCGTCTTTTGGACCTGCTCTTGATTCGTTCGTTTGGATTGTTTGATTCGTTTCGACTTTCCTTCGCTCCCCTGCTCCGTCAAGCGGGACCTCCTCTGTTCTTCTGCCATTGCTGGATCGCGTCTGTGTGTTTGTTCGGTTGTTGGAGCGGCCATGGATCCCTTTCACGGCATTGTGAAGGAGGAGGAGTTCGACTTCGACTACGACTACGACTCCACCGGTGTTTATGTCTCGTGGGCCGTCGCCTTGCCGGAGCTGCCCCGGCCGATGGAAGGGCTCGGCGAGGTTGGCCCCACCCCGTTCCTGACCAAGACTTACGACGTCGTGGACGACCCCAACACCGACACCGTCATCTCCTGGGGGTTCGCCGGCAACAGCTTCGTCGTGTGGGACGCCAACGCCTTCGCCACGGTGATCCTGCCGCGCTACTTCAAGCACAGCAACTTCTCCAGCTTTGTCCGCCAGCTCAACACCTACGTAAGTCCTGTGCACTCTGTTTTTAGCTTTCGATTCGGTAGTTCGATGCTTGAGCCGTCAATGGCGGTCGATCGCCAGCGGCGTGTGATGCTGTTCGTTCTTTGCATTGCATTGCAGGGATTCAGGAAGGTTGACCCGGACAGGTGGGAGTTCGCGAACGAGGGGTTCCAGCGTGGCCAGAGGGAGCTCCTGAGGACGATCAAGCGCCGGCACCCGCCGTCGAGCCCGTCGTCGTCGTCGCAGCAGGGGCAGGCGCCGTCAGCGTGCCTGGAGGTGGGGCAGTTCGGGCTCGATGGCGAGGTGCACCAGCTGCAGCGCGACAAGGGCATCCTGCTGGCGGAGGTGGTGAAGCTGCGGCAGGAGCAGCAGGCGACGCGCGCGCAGATGCAGGCCATGGAGGAGCGCATCATCACGGCAGAGGAGAAGCAGCAGCAGATGACGGTGTTCCTGGCGCGCGCCATGAAGAACCCGGGCTTCATCCGGATGCTGGTGGACCGGCAGGGCCTCCCCGGCCGCCGCAGGGAGCTCGAGGACGCGCTCTCCAAGAAGCGCCGCCGCCCTATCGAGTACCACCTCCCGCGCGACGGCCAGAGCAGCGGCACCGCCACGGAGGCGGCGGTGAGCGACTACATTTCCGGCCTTCCGGTCGGCGTCAACGGCGTGATGGAGGCGGAAGACGACGAGGGCCGGCGGGAGAGCGGCGGCAGCGGCGGCGAGGACACGGAGAGCTTCTGGGTGGAGTTGCTCAGCCTCGGCCTGGAGGAGAAGCACCGGGAGGGCAGCGGCGGCGGCGGCGAGGAGGGGAGCGGAGCCGACGTGGACAACGACGTGGACGACGACGTGGATGTGCTGGTGCAGAGCATCTACCACTTGAACCCGAACCCGGGAAGCCCCAGTGGCAAGTGAAAGTTCCAGAACGTTCATGTTCTAGAAGGATACATCCCGGAACTCATCACTGTAACAACCCTAAAAATCTCAAACACAAAGAATTATAACCAATAAAATTATTCTAAAATAACCCATGAATGGTGTGTGTTATAGTAAGAAACCTACTAGATATGACACAAGCAGCACCTAATGCTGGTGAAACATCCGAATTTCATTTACAAGAGATTGTTTTGCTTCTTATTTGATTTTATGTGATGCTTAATAAAATTAAATACCTTATTATCACATCTGTATATTTATTTATACTAATCATGGACTTGGTATTCAACACCCCATGAGACCTTAGGGGACCCACTAAGTATATGTGTCATGATCACTAACCCTTTCACTTAACAAGATCATGGCATAGTTGATTAGAGGCTCGGGAACAAATGGAAAAGGGAAAAGAGAAAAGGAGAAAATAAAAAAGGAGAAACAAGCCCGGAGCAGCAACTGGCCCGGCTCGGCCTACCAGCCTCGCAAGCGCTACGGCCCGCACCGCTGCCCCGGTGGCCTGCTAAGCCAGCACGCCGGCCAGCCCAGCAACCCACCAGCGCTCGGCCTGCTCGCTTCCCCGCGCAGGCGGCCTAGAAAGCCGCCCCGCGCGCCCACTCTCCCGTGCACCTGCCCGCACCGCGACCCATGTGGGCGAGCCGGCCCAGCACGAGGCGCCAGCGTCGCGCGCCGCCCCGCTGCCACTGTCACGCGGGCCCCACCTGTCATGTTTCCCTTTTCCCTTTTCTATGCACCCGCCTGTCTCGTCCGTCGTTCCAAAAGAGGAACGGCGAACCACCGTCGTCCGCACCGCGACGCGCGAGCCCTCGACCGTCCGTCCGCCCGCCAGTGCCGCGCAAAGACTAACCCTAGCTCCAAGCTGCCCCGACCACCCGATGGCCTCTGGCCCATCCTCGCCGTCTGCCGCTATGACCGCCGTCGCCGCGGCTATAAAAGGGATGCCGTCCGGCCGCTAGGTTTTCCACAAGCCAGTCGCAATCTTGTTGGCCACCTTGCCTTACCCGTTGAACCAAGGAGTAGAAGAGGGCGGGAAGGAGCAGGAGCCGGATAGGAGCAGAGCACCGCCGCCGCCGTCCGTCCGCGCGCCGCAGGAGCCCCGGCGACCCCGGAGGCTAGCTTACACCATCGACGTGTCGGTCTGCTTCTCCTTCACCAAGCCATCGCTTTGTCACCTGCCGCTGCACCGTGAGCCGCCGGAACCACCACGCACAAGTGAGCTTCCCCTGCTCGTTCCCATGGCCGTCAGCCAGCTCGACCCCCGCGTTCCCGTCCTCTTCATCGATAGGCTTCATTAACCCCACCGTTGGATTCGTAGTAGCCTAGAACACCTCTTTGACAAGGTTTCAGGAGCCGACATAGGCTACAGTAGGGTCGACACCTTTGCCAACCCTGGCCTTCTCGGACTCCGACCGCCGAGAGCGCCGCCGTGGCCACGCAGCCGCGCGCGCCCCGCCGGGCCACGAATGGTCACGCTTTAGCTTCTTTGAGCTACGAGCTGCTCAAATCGATAGGAGATGCAGAAGATGGAGCTCCATGACGCGTCAATTCGAGGCTCGACCGCTCGCCGTCGTCGCCGTCCTCCGTCGTCGACCGCCGGCCTAGAGGCTTGTTTTCACCAAATTAGAGCCGCAGTCATTCTTACCTTGATCTTGCGACCCCGTTGCGCTAGTCCATGATGCGTGCCGCGTGCCAAAGCGCCCCGCCGCCGCGTCCCTGCCACTCGGCGTCGCCGTCGTGCGCGCGTCGGCGAGGCCATGCCCCGTGAGGCCACTCTGACCTTGCTGCTGCACCCGCCTGGCCTCCGCGCCGCTTAGCCGCCGCTCAGCCTAACCAGCATCGCCCGTAGCTGCCGCTCGCCTGCTCGCCGCCGGCCAAGTAGGCAGTGCCCGTCGCGAACGCGAGATAGAAGATGGGGAATTCCCCCTGCCTCGGTGAACCGAGCCCACAGGGCCAGCGTGGACCAATCAGCGATAGCCACCCGGCCTCTCTGCCTCTGGTCCACCATAGACCGCCCCCATGGACTCCCGGCCATAGACCAAGCCCAGCAGCGGCCCAAAGCGCCACGTGGGTTGCCTGTATGACTGACACGTGTCTGGGCCAGGCCAGCCCAACCGGGCCCAGATTTGGCCCTGCCCAAGCCCGCCGGAGCCCAGTTGGGGCCCGGTCGGCGTTAACCGTTGACCCCGGGCCCACCTGTCAGTGACCGTTGACCCCGGTCCCACCTATCAGTGACTAAGCCAACCAGTCCACCCGCCAGCGCTGACGTCAGCATGACGTCAGACCTGCGCCACCACTGCTGGACCCGCATGTCGACCAACCAGATCGCGCCACATGTCAGACTCTGGTTAATCCGCCTTTTTTCTTTTTTAGGAAATAGAGTAAACTTTAGAAATTCATAACTTATTCATACGAACTCCGAAAAATATGAACCAAGTGTCCAAGTTTTCATAAAAATGAGTTCTACGTCATAGGCTTATATATGATTCTATTTGGAGTTATTGGATTTTATTGATTCTTTGTGTTAACTCTATAGGGGTCGCTAACGCGACTATTACGTTTCGTTTCAGAGGAGGAGCCACTTGAGGAGGACGACTACGAGTGCGAGGAGGAGCTCGGTGACGACTACGCAAGTGCCACATCCCACCCAACCTCGTAGATCCTATTACGCATGACATAATATCTAACTTGCTAGTGCTTTATTGATGAATATCACCTGTGATAGGTTGCATGGTAGAATTGCTTGATGAGCCTTTACCTTGTCGCAACCTTACTCCTGCACACCCACTGATAGGCTAGACGCATGCTTATTTTACTCATGATGCTTACTTCTACTACGTTTTATATCTGTGATGTGATGTGTGGTGGAGTATGGTTATATGGATAAGGCACGTGATGCCATTTTACTCGGAGAGAGTGCTGCATGTGCCTTGGGTGTGTGGTGAGGGTTTGAGTCAATCGGACAGGATTCTACGACGAGCCTTGGGCGAGTCTTGCCGGGGGGTGTGTTCTGGGCATCCCCAAGAGAGGTGCCTGTGGCGGGTACATTATGAGGTATATGGTGATCCCGGGGTGAGAGCCTTCGTGGAGTGAGGCCCCAGGTAGGAGGTGTTATTGTAGCACAGACTGTTGTAGTCCCTATGATAAGATAGTCCTGTCTGATCCCCTTAGGACCTGATAACCTTTGAGAACCGAAACCTTGGGACCTACGTGCTCATCGCTTGCTCCTGAATGGGCGAGAGACAGATGACTGACTAGTTAGGACGGTGCCACTACTACTAGGTTGATAGCAGATAGTGTCGGGAGGTATGGGCATCGAGACCCACACCCTCCTTAGACAACATAGTGACCTCAGGGGCCCGGTACTATGTCTCACAGTCTTAGTGTGCCAGTGGTATTCCGGGATATCCCAGTACTGAGTGGTAGGGTGGCATCGCACCGGTTAGAAAGCAGTCGGAATCAGCCTAGGCAGGGCACCGCTGATGATGGTGATCTTGTGATTACAGGAGTACACGCTCTGCAAAGTTACGAATCTATATATAGTCCGCGGCCTCGGATTTGCCTTTCCCTCGACCTATGCTTGTAGTGAGATGAGTCTTTCTCTTCTTCCCCCTGGTGTTACCCTTTTCGGCTGTGAGCCGCTGAGACAGGCTCCGAGAGGGAGTTGGACCTGTCGACTGAGTGCGAGAGGGTAAGATGTGTGTGATGATGGGAAGGGAATGATGATGGATGAGAATGGGTTAAAACTTGCTGTATTACTATTATATAATGATAGTTACTACTTGCATAGGAAACCACAGCCAAATAATATGTCTCTTGATTATATCCTTTGCATCTACCAAATAATATATAGCAAAAGCAAAGCATAGGGTGGGACGAGTGGCCAGTATAAACCGTACTAAAAATTATTTGGCAGGTGAACCCGACTACGACTATGATGACGATGAGGAATAGACGTCTCGTTCCTACGCTCAGGCTTCTTTTAGAGATTTGTTGTACTTTCGCCTACCGCAGCTATTCCTGATGCTGCTGCTACTCTGATGATTCCGCTAGTGTGGCGATAAACTATTTATGTAACTTCTAATTGTACTCTTTTATTCAAAGTATGGATTTCTGTATCGACTATTGCTAGATAATATAGTGATTTATACTATAAACTATTATATTATTTATCATTCTGTTTATTTTTTTTTTATAAAAAATTAAGGATATTTCAACTATGGTCTATAGTCTATGAAAGCTCCCGGCGGGCATTGCAAGTAAGCGATAGTTTATTATCCGGCGCCTGACTTTTTGTCGCGGGCCCTGCAAGTTGCAGAAGCGCTTGCGGTTGGCCGGTTGCCAAGGAAATGTTCAGGATGCTCGTCGAACTACGAAGCTTCTAGAAGATGGAGCGGTAGGCTGCACCCTACCACTACGTACTTCTATCTGTGGCAAGTGTAGATTCTGACTAGATCAGGATGAAGCACAGACACTTTCCAATGTGGCTGATGGTGCCATTGTTGAGTGGTACCTGATGTGCATATATTTTCTGAAGTTCTGAAAGGATGTCTGTCCTGTCTATTAACTGCCGTTCCTCCGAGTGCTGACAAAGCATCATACGGCCTTGTTTTAGTTCTCAGATTTTAGGTCTACATTCACTATAAAAAAAGAAGATTCTCTATCATATTAAAATATTAGCATATGTATCGAGTATTAAATATAGATAAAATAAAAAATTAATTACATAGTTTGATTATACTTTACGAGACGAATGTTTTAAGCCTAATTAGTCAATGTTTGGATGTATTTTATTAAATATAAACAAAATGTTACAATGCCAGAACAGGAATTCGGTCTCCCCAATTTGAGAAACTAAACAAGGCTTGTTGATATCAACTGTGGAAATATCTATGAGTATTTATTTTAGTATGTTAGTTGATGATGTATTGGATATCATAATTGCTTTTGCCAGTGAACTTTAATTGAAAATGTTAGTGGGCTACTGAGATAAACGACCTGCGTGTTGAGAGAAAAAGATGGTGGAGTTTATCTTTATAGGAGTATAAAATAAAATAAGAGTGTCATTCCTAATAAGATGTCAACTTTTTTGTTGGATTTTCGAGGCCTATATATTCATTTTTGAATTCCTTGTTTTTGCTATTAAGTTTTATTTTTCAAATGATCTCAGATGTCGATGTGGTCAACATAAAAGTTGTTGCTCTTAACATAATCTATAGCTTTATAGTAGTTTGTAACATGTTCATTTGAGTTGCAATCCTTCAACTATCAACGCGGTTTGATTTTACCTATTGAACTTTAAAAATAAGACATCTTATCTTCTCAACTTTATAAAAATTAAAATTAACTTTATGCCTTGGTTTGGATTAGTCTTAAAATTATATCTCCAAAAAGTTTTAAAAATTATATCTACTTACTAAAATAGAAAATATGCAAAACATCAAAAACCTTTCCCAAAAAAATTCTAATTAATATCTAAATGCATTTTGAGAACATTTCATAACAAAAACATGTGGTTGCTTTTTAGATCTTTCTAGATACTTTTCCTTTTTATAGCTAAATCTATTTTTTGGAAGCTTTTAAAGATGCTTCTACATGTTCTATATATTTTATTTTTTTATGGTGTAATCTAATATATACCATTTTTCTTGGAAACTTTTGTATCGTAGTTTATGATTTGAAAATGTATCACATATTTACTTAACTTTATGAAAATCATTACTTTAAACCAGCCAAGGAAGGTAATTTGAAGGGTCTGTGATAGTTTAACAATGGTATAGAAAACACAATTTTGCCTCTATATGCACTTTCCCTGGAATTCTTAGGATTGGGAGAGAATACGTTTTCTACTTCCACTCACGTAAAGAAGCAGAGGAAACGTGTTACGACCGTGCAGCAATTTTGAGCTAAACGCACCAAATCCCACCGCGGCACCGCCACGTCAACACATTGGAGCCAATCGCACCCACATGGCCACGCAACGAGCACGACCCCCGTTTCGTACCCACGCGATTACGAGATTCGCAGGGTCCTTTATTGCAAAAACACGCATCACCTCACCTCCGTTGCCATCTCGCTCCCGTGACCCACCCCGTCGCGTCTCCGCTTGGCTTCCTCCTCCCGAGTCCCGACGACCGCCGTGCAGGAGCGGAGCTGCCCGCCGCTTCCCTGTCCTCACATCGGAGCAGCCCGAGCCCTGATCCCACGCTGGGAGCGGTGGTATTAGGAGATTAGCGATGGCGAGGTGGCGGCCGGCGGCGCTGCTGGTAGTGGCGCTGGCGGTGGCGGCGGTTCTGTCGGCGGCGCGGCGGGCGGATGCGCTCTCGGTGACGGTAACCGACACCGAGTGCATCCACGAGTTCGTGCCCTACGAGGGCGACACCGTGTCCGGGAACTTCGTCGTCGTCGACCACGACATCTTCTGGAGCTCGGATCACCCCGGCATCGACCTCACGGTACACCCCGATCCCCTTGTCCCCAGCCGTATTCCAATCCTGCGCGGTTAAATTTGTTTGGAGGATTGGTTCGATTGGGTTTATGGGTTGTTTTGGTGGGGATCTGGCCGTCAGGTGGAATGGATTGGGGATCGGGGGCCTTCATGATTCGTGATCCCCTTACGCGATCTCTTGTTTACGCACCAGTTTGGCGATCTAAAATACTTCTTATGATTCGCACAAGGCTTTATATAGTTTAGCTTGATGAATTGGGAGTGTTCGCTACTTAGGAGTTAGATTCAGTGTCCACGTCCCCAGCGGGTGCCAAGAACATCTGGAAGACTTCTGCCCCGCCTAGAGTTAGATTCTTCTTCTGGCTCGTCATGCATGGGCGTTGCTGGACAGCTGAGCGCCGCCATCGTCACGGTCTACAGGACTCGACTGTTTGCATTATGTGCGACCAGGCAGTGGAGTCCATGGAGCATATCATCCTAGGCTGCTGCATCAGCAGGGAGGTTTGGTTCGCCACTTTGTCTCTTCTACAGCTCCACAACTTCATCACAGTCAGTGAAGAGCAGGTGCTCCAATGGTGGCTGCACCAGCGGAAAAGGTTGCCGAAGCAACTTCGAAGGGGTTTCGACTCCCTCTTCTTCCTCTTGGGATGGTCCCTTTGGAAAGAACGCAACTCCAGGACGTTCAATGGCCGGGCTGCTGGGCTTCTTCTCCACAGCAGCTTCTCGCCGCCATCAGAGACGAGGCCATGGCATGGTGCTCGGCAGGCTACACTCATCTTGCGGAGCTGTTAGGATCAAGAATGGGGTGATAAGCTTTTGTTTTACCAGTTGGTTGCCCTTGTTGTAACTCCACCCTCTCTCTTCTTTCGTTTGGTTTGGGGCTGCTCTCGGTAATCTTGATTACGTATCAGTTCTTGTTACGTTTTGTTGTATGTTTAAAAACTCCTGCCCTCTTAATGAAATGCATGCCATTGGCATGTTCTAGAAAAAAGGAGTTAGATTCAGTAATGGGTTTGGTGCAAAGTTCGGACCTTTTGGAGAATTTCAGCGAATTGTCACTGCTTGGTATACGGTCTGCTGCGGGTGCCTCGCCAGTGCACAATATTGTTAGTTCAGGTACGGTTGGATTGGATGATAATGCATTGTTTCGCTGCTGGTTACCTTAAAAGTTGTCCCCTACAGTTGCTTGAATTTGTGCTCTTGTGGGAATGAGTGTTTTTTTTGAGTGAAATTTGACGCCAATTTCACTTCTTCCCAATTGCAAATAGTGAAATGCCCATCTGCAGTTCCATATTTAGTTGCTATGTTGTTGGGTTCTGCTGCAGTTGATGCTAATAGATGTTAAAGAGTCTGTCTTATGATTCAATTGAGCTAATACTGCCATGGATGCTGCAATTGCTTCATATACATCCTGGTCCTGTCTAAATAAGCTGACAGTTGTGCCTTTCTGACAGTTTGGACATTTGTTTTGTGCTAGTAGTTTTACTGTGCTATACTTATTCTTTGCTTGGAGATGCATCTCTGCCTATCTGAGTAAAAAGGAGGGCTTCCCTCTTGCCCCATATTTGGCAGTTTGGGCCTTTTTCTGTTGAACTTTCAGATGTGTTGTTCTGTGCAGTGCTTTCACATGCTTAGCACTGAAGAATTCATTTTTGAGTGCTATTTGGCAACATTTTAGTTTTTAGTTTTGCTGATGAAAATAAATATCTGTTTGAGAGGAAGCAATGTTTTCATGTGTCAGAAAACTTTTATCAATTACACTGAATGAAACCTAGTGCACTTGGGAAAATAATGGGTTTCACTTACAGAAAATTGGTTCTATACTTCTATAGCTTTAAAAGATCAGGAGAATGGTAAAATACCATTTAAAGATCAACTAAATGTAAAATACCACTGAAACATCCAAACTCCAACAGAAACTAGCACTCCGCTACATTTTGCTACCAATGATGTCAGCTAATATAAAAAATACCCTGAACACCATGGCGCTCGAGGAACAAGCCGCTGCTTGAGCGCCCCGGACAGTTGGCCGCCTCTGCTCATGCTGGCTGGAAAGCAAATGGCATCAGGCTGTGTCACAGACCAGGCCGGTGGTGACGGCGCGGAATGGACCCAGGCCGGTGGGTGGCTAGTGCTGCGTGCACCGGGTCCAAGCCGGCTGGTGGGAGCGGCGTCGTAGTATCGAAGCAGGAGGTGTCATATGGTCACAGGCTCTTTTCAGTGCATGCGGTTGGGAGGTGAGGCTAAGTTTGGTTGGACTTACGCACAAGGGTACAATTGTCATCTTGCTCCGTTGTGTTAGCTACAAACATGAAAATACAATTTCTGTCAATAAAATCTAATGGAGTGCTAGAGCCGGTTTGAGTTTGGATGTTTCGATGGTATTCTACCTTGGCGTGACATTTTGGTGGTATTTTACGATTCTCGGGATCTTTCAGTGCTTTGGAACAAATTTTCCTTTTCACTTATTGCATTGATGATGTTTTCATTTGTTGCCCTGTTCTTCGTCTTGGAGTGCTCCTATGGCCAATCTGTCGCAGACATTGAGGTTGAGGGCCTTGGCACCATGCCATCTATAGTCAACTACCAGTCACCTCTTACTCCCAACAAGGCAGCAAACCAATGATGTTTGTTACTTTTGGAAATGTCTGAAGTGGTCTTACTGTAACTACAAGTGCTATTAATATTATTAGTACCTCTAAAATCAATGCAATTACTGGTTTTTGTGCATGGTTGGATGTTCAGTTCTGCGGGTGACGTTATATGATGCGATTAAAACACACTCGGTTTTGTTGATCGGTTTGCGCCAGTTGGGTGAACCCTCTGTGTTCGTTTCAACATGGTTTTCGTTAGGTTCACTGTGTTTGTTTTTGCTTTGTTACAAACTATTGTAATTTCGTTACTGTCAATTAATGAAATTGGGCTTGGCCGTGGTGGAAAAAAGTACCTGCATATAGTTTTTTCAATATGCTGTGTAATGTGTGGGTAGTAAAGTATATATTTGTGTTATACACTTGATATGATGTTCTATATGAACTTTTTGCTTCTGTAAATACAGGTAACGTCACCAGGTGGCAACACTGTGCACACATTGAAGGGGAAATCTGGTGACAAATTTGAGTTTAAAGCTCCGAGGGGTGGCATGTACAAGTTCTGCTTCCATAACCCATATGGAGCACCTGAAACTGTCTCTTTCTACATTCATGTTGGGCACATACCCAATGAGCACAATCTGGCAAAAGATGGTTAGTTTAATGCCTTTTCTATCTTAAGCTTCTCAGCACTCTACCTACTCTGTCAATCTTAACCGTTTTGCAAATACTAAAATACTAAACAGCCATCAATTTGATTGATTTTTTTACCTTCATTATTGTTCAGAATTATGTGTCATTCATCCAGTGTTAACATTTTAGCACTGCCATGTGTAAGCAATGTCTCATTTCTGTTGCAGAGCACTTGGACCCTATCAACGTTAAAATCGCGGAGCTGAAGGAAGCATTAGAATCTGTCACTGCCGAGCAGAAGTACCTAAAAGCACGCGAAGCTCGTCACCGACACAGTAAGCTCAATGGACTTGGGACTTGCATGTGCTCTTATTACATCTCTGGATTGTTTAGCATATTATAGCATTTATGCTAGTTTTTATCTCTTTTAAATAATATCAATGCTAACCGAAAGAAGGGTCCGAGCAGTTAGAAGTTAGAACCCATTCTTGTCAACATTTCTGAATGTATTAGATTTAGAGCACAACTAATGTTGTGATTTGATGTAGAGATTAGCATCCGTCTATTCTCCACTGATCTAAGTTTGTATCTAGTTTCATCACAGCCTACTTATCGAACCAATGTGTTCTTCAATGTAGAGGGGACAAACAGATGATTTTGTTTAGTGAAATGTTCAACCTGTTCTGTTTTGCCTGCCCTCTTTCAGTTTCCTTTTCTATTCAAGTAAAAAAAAAAATGGATTGTACTGAGATCTCTAGAAAATCTTGGTAACAAACTAACTAATTATGTGGCAGGGGATAGGGCATTATGAATACATTTTCTTCTGTTGGTCTTTTCATGTATTTATCGCTACCATTTTATGTTAATGCGGAGTTAATTTCATGCTTTGATTCAATCCTCCAGCTAATGAGAGCACCAGAAAGCGTGTCATGTTCTATACAATGGCGGAGTACTTGGCTTTCATGGCTGCTAGCGCGTTGCAAGTCCTCTACATCCGCCGCTTGTTCAGTAAAAATGTGGGATACAACAGAGTGTAGGATACAACTCTACTTCAAAGGCGACAGTGGAAGCAGCACATGATCCAACAGGAAACATTCTCTGCCAATTTGACAAATTGTAGCTCTGCACCCTCTCTCTCTCTCTCTCTCTCTCTCTCTCTCTCTCTCTCTTTGTTAGCTTGTAAGAAACACTTTTTAATTTATCATCATGTACTTTTAGCAACACTAGTGGATATATGTTGAGTGCATTTGAAGCTGAACATAAATTCCATAATTAATCTTAAGAGGATTGTTATGAAAGTTAGTATTGTTCTTCTGCCGATTTTGATTCTATGTAATGTAATACTGTGATGTCTTAACGGGCTCTGTGCCTCTATGCCATTGTTAGGAGCAGAAGTGTTATATCTGACAGTAGGACCATGGCGACATTGTGGGTTAATTTCATGGCACCATTTCATGCCTTAGACTCAGATTGGAAATACTGATGGACATAAATAAGTTGGTTAATGGAAAACATTTAAACATGTATATATATGTACTCGTAAAGAACAGAATTCCACCTCACACTTGCGGAAATCCTGAACAGAATTCCACCTTTTTGACATAACTGTGCTAATGTTTTGGTTTCCAAAAAACTGCTAATTTGTAATTTCCAATAAGAATAGGGGTGCAGATTAGTGACCCCAAGGTGGCGTTGTCAAAGTAGGTCACCACCACACTTCTATTTTGGAAAAGCAGAGAATTCGAGGGATCGAAACCAAGGTGAACAATAATGTGGTTAAATAAAACTGTGCAATTCACAGCTATACCAAGCCACAATGCCACATCACAGACAGCAGTACCATGCCCTTCCACTTTATCACTATTGGAGCAGTAGGGGACACTCATGTATATCAACTACTAAACAATCAAGTAGATTAACATTTTCATTTGACGTTTCAGTTAAAATTTACATAGGGATGTATCATTTGCTTCACCATGACAGAGGTTTGAACTTGGAAATGCATTTCTTTTGGTCAGAATAAAACTGCAGACCTTTGTTTGATTGTATTGCTTTCATATAATCACACTCTTGGCCACTGTGGGCTGACTACCTGCAGAGTAAATAAACAAAATCATCAGTAACGAGTATATCATATTTTCACTTAGCGTATAAATTTGAAGGTGCAGCTATAAACCTCTAATGTGCTGAAAACTAACTGCATGCGGCTAGCAACTACTGATGGTTCCTCTGAATTTCCTGTGACAGCCATCTGTTCCAGCTGCAAGGTCTTCACTGGTAACCTGCAGCGTCAATTTTAGGAAATGTATGAGATTCTGAGATCGAAGAAGAAAACACTGCTGGCAGAAGCCGCTCTTACCATGCCATTCCTTTGACATAGTAAGCGTTTGCAATTATAGCACAAAATCCTTTCCATTGATGCAAGACGTCAGCTGACACCGGTGGGTTAGTAGACCACCTGGTAACTGTTAGTTGTGGTGTGCACAATATTGTGATGAACACTATACTGAGCCACATAATGCATTCACGAATCTGCATAAAAGTGTCACTGAGGCAAAGAACGAAACTAGAGAAAGATCTTATGGGTGGCATTTGCATCACAAACATGCTCGCTACTCAAGTACATGATACCTTATAAAAGCTTCATATCTTGCCAGTGAGAACTAGTGGGCTTACTCTACTGAATACAAAAACGAACAAAAATGAAGATACTACGTAAGCAAATCAAAGTGCATATTTTTTCTAAAGCAACAAGATCAAAGCAAGACTGTTTGAGTTTGACTTGACTAGAGTTGTAAAAATGAAAATGCATAACAGAAGATGATGCTGAACAGTAACATCAAAAAAATAAATGATGCAACACATGATCGACAGATTATGCTGACCTCAAAGGAGTGGACTTTGAACTTTGAGCTGGTTCCCCCTAAGGACCCTAAGCCTTCAATCTCTAGACCAGAATCTTCAATATTCATAAGTTCCTTTCTAAGCCCCTCATCTGTACACCCTAGTGAATATGCGGTCACTCCAGCACTGACAAACTCCTGAATATATTCTCAGACACAGTAATTACTAATTAGCAAACAGAAAAACTTCTGGCAAGTATGGTAGAGATTCAATAAGAAACAATACTTTTAGGTTTTCTCCACTTCCTCCGCGATCAATAACTTTCTTATACCGCTTGAATAAACTGATCGCTATGTTACGTGATGAGTGGAAGTCATCATCGGCCGAAGCATTAACATGGAATCGATGCTGCATACAACAAAATGCTTTAATAGAGGGGAAAAAACGGTGGTCAAAATCACAAAAAGGAGGGCAAGGAATACCTGCCAGTGCCTTGTAGTTCTTTCATTTAAGCTTTTGCACAGATGATGGCTGATTCTAGTGAAGTTAACTCTGTGGCTGTGAATAATGTGTGACCTCTGTACATGATGGGCTTCTGCTGAACTGCAAACCGAGTTGAATCCTAATTTACAATGAAAAATAGAAGCACTCTTTTCAGAGAGTTTTAGGTCCCGGCAAGAACTAGGCCCCACAAAAGGAACAGGTTCATGTAGCATCAGCATGACTGAGTACTCATCAGACTCCAAGCTATCTGCACATTCCTCTGAAAACAGGAGAGGACTCCAGAAGGCAATTCAACCTACGACAGAGAATGCTTTAATCAATCACCAATAAGAACTAGGAGCACCACAGATTTGGAATGCTTAAATTATGCTCAATTATAAGAAGCAGTCTGCTAATCTCCCACCTTCAAGTGGCATATGAAGGATGTGTCCAAAGATTACAAAATCAAGCAAAATGAATAATCTTTTTCACACGTCGTATCATAAAACATGAGCAATGGCAACTGTTGCTGAATGAACCGACCAAAACATAGTTTTTCTTTTCTTTTACTATCAATATACTGAATACAAGAGAATATTTAATGAAAATACGTGACTGTGGGGACCTCCCCTACAGTCTTTCCCGGTCAAAAAAAATATACTGAATACAAGAGAAGCAGAAAATATCAATGTAACTCGACAAGAAAAGCTAATTCCCAGAATCACAGACCATGTTCCAACTTCCAACAACAAACCTCATCTTCATGCCAGCTTAAGTTTCAAAACAGACTTTTACATCTCTTCACATAATACAATTGCCTTAATAACCCAAAAATGACACATTTAAAAACAAAATGAAATGAAAAATAAGAAACACCCCACAAAGCTCTACTAGGATCATTCCACCCAGCATACTTGATGTCAACTAGGACGTCAAGCGCGCAGATGGAAAAGCGCGTGAACAGCAAGCGCAGTAGGGAACACTGACCGAACAATCGAACATTGACAGAACAGTGGCTGAGAAAGTACATGAGCAGCAATCAAACAGACTAGGTAGTTAACACTCATTTGGACTACCGATGTATCACTAAAAATCTTCACGTTTATGTTGCATAAAGAAGCAAGCCAAGGTCCATAGGAAAAAGAAAACGAATCAGTATTCCCCTTTCAAACAACACAACCCAAGGAAATAAAACTGAAGGTCTTGACTCATGAATACTAGCCCAAACAAGCAACCTGGCTACGAGTACCAGATGTACAGATCTCATCACCAGGTGAGCTGAAACAATCCGAACGCGAGCAACGAACTGCAAGGGGCCAGTATTGTCTCACCTCCCGGAGGAAGATGGCGCCTGGCGGTAGTATCTCCAAAAAGATGGGAGTGAGTGGGGAGGGAGAGGTGGGGACGTGGAAATATATAGATACGTGGAGGGGTTAAGTGGCTAAAATTTGGCGAGCGAAATTTTGTAAGCAAAAGGAGCAAGAAATTCGAGGGACACAATAAAAAACGACTGGCGGCGGGCGAGGCGCGCGGAGGAAAGCGCAAGGAGGGGAGCCCTCGGCCTGTCGCTGTAGCTGTCGCTGAATCTTTCAAAGATGGGCCTGTTTGGCTGTTTATGGCCCATATATGGGCCTGTTTGGCTGCTTGTGGCCCGTAGAGCGAATCCGTGTGGGCTCTTCCTTGTTCCTTCTGGGTCTCGGCGTCTCGCCCACAAGCTGCACCCTGCTGACTGCACTAAAATCTGATATTTCGTTATCAAAGCAATAATCGCGTCTACTGAAAATAAGGCCATTGAACAATCACTCCATTTTTCTTTGAAATAAGGCGTATTTGGAGAGAAAATGAAAACATATTGTTTCATGGATATTAATAAATGCCAGCAGCTAACTCACAGGGATATATCGTAACTGATCGATTAACCAAGCATCTCCGGATCAGAGGTCCTGAAGAGTTTCAGTTGCTACTTTCCAACAGCAACGCTCCAACGAACAAACCAAAAGATCTCTAGAATGGCTAACGTGCCAGCTAGCGAGGAGGTTACTCGACTCACCCCCTGGTATTCATCGCTCACCTAGTAATGATCACATGCCGACATTGCGTAATCTATGGGTGTACTATCTAGTGTCAACAGACCAAAACAGGTCCCGATCGTGTGATGTCGTTGCTTGAGAAGAATGCTTTGGCCTACTGCATCCCCTGCATGCCCAAATCCACACCCATACGTTGCTTATTCGCATGTTTATCCCTCCTATTTTTGCTCATCATACCCAATTCCCAATATCCATAGACCATATCCATCGGATAATTGAGTATCCGATTTACTACTAATTCTGTTTACTTTATCTGAGCGTCCGCAATGGGGGTTCACAGAGCCCGCTCCCAACGGATTAAAAAAAAAAATCATGCTTCTCTCACCTTCCTGCGCATCGCGGTCGCGGAGGAGCGGCCACAGAAGGGACATCCACAGGCAGCCATGGGAGAGAGCAAGAAGGAATCCGGCTATGTGGGGGAAAAGAAAGGGGCGGCGACCATGGCAGGGAGGCAGAATCGGGGGAGGAAGAGGAGTACTCGCAGTCGCAGGAAGAGAGGAGGCCGGCTGAATTTTTTATTACTGCGGGTCCCACTTACGGTATCACTTAACTTGTGTTCTGTTTAAAAACCAAAATTGTCTAACAAGTGGAGCGATTGTCTAACGAGTGTAGCGACTACGGTTCATGCTCGGCTCGCCTCTGCACCACCAAAACACCTACAAAGTATCAGATATTTATTTATATATTTATAAAAAAAAGTAATTGACAAGTAGTTTACACACTCTGTTTAGGCCTGCAATTCTGCAACCCAGAACCAATTCATCTTCATCTTCCTCTTCCTTTTCCTCTTCTTCGTTAGTAGGATTGGATTTGCGCAGATTTTTAACACACCGGCCTGTATTTTTGCAACCATTTAGATGGGTTCGTTTGGATCTATCTACACCTAAAAAATATCCAAGGTTATCCTCTTATAGCTCCACTCATTTTCGATGTAGATACAAACTGGGTCTTGGCATTGTTTCATTTTCTGAATTAGGGCTAGAATTCGTGTAGCAGAATTTCTGTAGCATTTCGTCTGTATTTGATAAAAATTATCTAAACTTTAACTAATTATGGTCAAAATGTTTGTCTCGCAAAGTACACCCAAACTGTTCAATTAAATTCTAATTTTATCTATATTTAGTATTCCATACATGTATCGATATTTTAATATGATGAAAAATCTTTTTTTTATATAGTGTCAAATGCTGAAATTGATAAAAAAACTAAACCAGGCATGGTCCCGTTTTCAACGAAGACTCGCAGTTTACGACACAGACTTACTTGTAACATTCTTTATCGGGAAATATCCCCGAACCCGTCGAGCAGCTAAAAAATATCCAAGGTTGTCATCGCATAGTGCCGCTCATTTTTTACGCAGATGCGGACTACTTGCAAGCCCCCGTTCTCAACACAGACTAAAATAAGGTTAGGGTTTCTATTGGGAGATAATTTATATAGGCGTGGGGTATTGAGTTGGGTCGGATTCTTCCTGGGCTGCAAGTGTAGCTACTCGTCCCATCAGTGGTCATAGGTTACAATATAAATTTTGTTTTGCTTTTTCTTTTCTATAAATGATTAAATCCATTGTATATCCGGCCAGCAGCTTAGATTTGGGCATAGTGAAACGCACAGATGCTTATCTAGTATATATACATAGCTCAACCATGTTAGTTGTTGATGTTACCTAACCCCTGTCGTCTTAGTGATAGTTATATTTATCTGGTACTACTTTATCGTCGGGTTAAGGTGTCTCTACTTCGAGCTCAAGTAGAGATAGTAAGCTTATAGATTAAGTACGGTGGTTAGACTATAATTTACCTTCAGATACGGCTAGACCTCCGGAGGTGGTAGCAATAGGTGGTGACAGCTCTATTGTCTGTGTAATCCATAACGCTAGGTCTATTCTTAAAACGTAAGGCCCGTGGTGCGTTGTGTCCAGATTAATCGGAAGCGCGTACGCCTCTTTACTAGATATAATCTTTCTATTCACTTACTTACTTTAGTTATCTAGATTACACCCGCGTGCACACACTAAGAGTTGAGTAGTGATCATAACCTTAGGATTATCTTAGAGTCTAAGTTATCCTTAGTTATCATTTTATTTATCTTTTTTTTCTTTCGCCCACTAATTCGTCATTCTCTACCCAAGGATTCACCAACACCCCGTCTTTCTTTGGAAATAAATAAATTGACACATGGAACTCCCAGGCAAAGTGTTACATGATAGTTTTGTACGCTTGCAGAATCCTTTTCTAACCTACAGAACCGTCGTCACGTGTTTTTAGTATCGGAACTGACAACCCCATTAAGTGACGCTAACAAATACCAACATTGGTGCATTTTCACAAAGAACTTAACATGTTAAGTTGGTCTGGGTCAAGCTTGTGGTGCTCATATAAGAACATGTAATGATCGATGTAAAGATTTTTTGCATGTCACATGGCTGTACGAAAGAATTTAGAGACCTATGCGGAATAAAGAAAGGCTGCATTATATGTCAAAAAAGAACAAAAATAAATTTATACATATATATAATGATCCTATCGAAAATACACTATTAATTATGAAGGAAACTTAGCCAAGTAGCATATAGATGATGCTGATAAGTAAGTTGGTGTGTGTGGTTCCATTCTAATGTTCTTACTTGGTTCACCGACTAGCACAAAATAACCCCAGCCACTGGATCACATGTCATCGGCGGCCACCTCCACCATTCCACCTCGACCATGTCCTAAATCCAGCTGGAGGAACAGAGTACAGGACTCGTGGCCTTCTCTATCGTTTTCCCCTTGCTACAGGTAAAAGCGAGGCGATATGCGTTTTCGACTGGTGAATCGTTGTGCGGCTGTATATAGAGTAGGTAGGCGTCGACCTAGGTCTATGGTTTGCTCGTCATTGGTGGATGGCGGAGCTAGGGTTTGCCGGGAGGGTCTTCCTCTGCGGCGTGCTTGTCCAGGCGGCATCGGTGCGATGGAGGACTCGACGCCGCTGGGGAATAACTTCTTCCCACCCCACCTTCGTCCTGGCGGCAGTCTACCCCAGTGCCTCCGCGCGAGGTTAGGAACTTTGGTACTAGAATCTAGGGTCGGTTGTTCATCGACTTTTCCAGGTGATGTCGTTTTTGCCCTTCTTTTGCTTGGATGCGGAGCTTTCTGCGGATAGTGTGTGGTTTTCGGCCCACCAGATCTGGCTTTTTCTTCGCTTGGCGGCGGCGTTCGTCGGCGTTGTGCTCAGATCCGGAGCTGGAGAAGTGGGGCACGACCCCGGTCGATGTGTGATCGCCGACGACTTCATCTCGTCTCCTGCGACAGGTGTCTACTTTGACTCCATTCTAAGCTAGCATGTAAAGGGACCTTTCCAGCTCATGGTGGCGTTTGACTTCTTCTTCGCCGGCGGCGAGGTGGTCGACCACGGTTGGTTCTCGAAGGATCCAAGGGCGCCGGTGTATTTTATTTCTTGTTCAGTATTTTTCGTGAACTTTCAGGTGGGACATGTACTTGTATGCTCATATGTACTTCCTTGACTAGCAATACATATATGTATTGTAAAAAAAGAGTCCAGCCAAAGGAGAAGAACTTGTCGGTTACGACCTTATCCGGTTGTCTTCCACCGTCCGCAATTCCGCATAACGGTGCTCCTAACCTCAAACTTTGCCGTCATCGCCTCCACCATCTTGCCCTGCAGCGATCTCACCGCTAGCCATCACGTGCGCACCAAATGTAGACTGTGCTCCTCCACCTCTCAACTAACGGCGTCCCACTTCGCCTTCGCCTCGCTTTAGCTTCTGCCGGTACAAGCTGTACTATCTGAACTCATGCACTAACTCACACCCACACACACCACACGCACGCACACATCCTATCCTAGTGCGCAAGCTAGATCTACAACCTATATCTAGGTCTAAGATAACACGGCCGAGAGATATGACAGTTGTGGTGTTGTGAATGACGGCGGTAAATCATAAAGAACACAAGATCAAATCACAGCGAGGCACAAGATTTAACGTGGAAAACTCCTCCAATGCGAAGGGGAAAAACCACGGGCGCCAGCCACAAACACTCCTAACTATTATCGAGAGTCGGGTTACAAACGCCGTGCGGCGGCTACAAGAGAATAAATGAATCAGACACAATGGAACACTCCTCAATGTTATCAAGAGTCGGGTTACAAACAATGTATGACGGCTATAAGAGTGAATAAATCAGACACAATGGAACACTCCTCACTATTACCAAGAGTCGGGTTACAGACACCGTACGACGGCTACAAGAGAATGAATGAATTAGACACAATAAAACCCTAACACCGGATATACACCGGCCCAAGCCTCCTTGTACAACTAAATTTGGAACATTTCGACAAACTCGAGGCAACTGAAATTATTTAGAAAACAATGTTCCCGGTGTGAACCCTGCGTCGAGCAGCGCTCGAACGCGGGCGGCGAGCGTCCTTACCAACGTGCTAGGCGCGCGTTCGCACCTCTACGAGGTGCGATTTTGGACCAAGACAACGCGGATTCAGGCATTCAACTAGTGCAGGGGCAGGACTGTAGGCTCTGGATCTGGATCCATCGTCCATTGGTCAGAGCGACCTTGACTTTTAGCTGTCTCGCTTTTTGTTCCGTGACTTCCGCCCCGTCGTAGACTTTCCAGGCCTTTTTCTCGCTTCTGTCGTGCATTATTATGGCCCCGACCCAGCAGGGATCCTGATTGATGCTGAAAGGCAAACTCCACTAGCGTTGTTGTGGGTCCTTGGAAGAAACACAAACGGTGATGGATTTAACAAACCTTTTAACGTGTCTAACTAAACATAGCTAGGGAGCAACGTACATACAAAATGGCTAAAGTGCCGATCACAAAGTTGCATACTACAAGCAACATTGTACCGGGAGGTGGCAGTGATTATTGGAGCCCGCCACACTGGCCCCACAAGTCATTATACCTTCGTCTTGTGTACTTTGAATTCTCGATTATATTCTTGTTGAGAAAGGTGAGTATCCAAACTTCATAGAATACAGTCATACGAGCGTGTTTAAATCGTAGGAACTTCTCCGTGTTTTGTGGCGATCGGCAACAACGATGATTTGGCGGTTTTTTAAAAAGTTATTTTTGTAACCTAAATAGGATACTCTTGAAAGAACTAATTTCTTGCATCTCTTTGCAAGCATCAAAAACCATATTTTCCTTTTTTTTTTTTGCCTTTTTTGGATGCTTAATTCGATGACCCGTGATTTCGCAAGAAAAAGATACATTGTTCTTGCTCTGACGCAAAGTTAAATCCTAAATCATGCGAATGATGAAAAAGTTAGAGAAGCAATTGCAGTAATGATTTGCCTCACGAGTGTTTTAGTTCAATTCTTAGTCTTTCAGTGCCTGGTCTATCGTGACGAGTCAAATTCGGAACCGGTCCAAACCAAGCATCGATGATCCGCACGGTTGCTCTCTGTTGTGGACGCTCATGTATTTTGAGTTTTTGACGGAGTTTCGAAAAAAAAAATGTGTTCTGACAAAGATTTCTTCTCATGGTATAGTATAAGTATAAACCGTGGCGGAGCAGAGAAATATCATTGGTCGGTCTCAGCAGTAGTACGGTACGTACAGTACATACGTGTGCGTGTCGACAGGAGTGCACCGTGCCACGTGGCCTATCCGCCTCCGTGCACGCTTCAGTACACTTAGTCGCGGTCGCGGCTTGCCAACAAGGTCGTGCTGTTTTTTGTGCGTGCAGCCGCGCTCCTAATTTTTCGGGATCCAGGCCTTTGAACACACGCACGCGATGATGTTCCCGGCGGCCGGCGCGCAAGACGCAAAGTGATGTGCCGCGAGGCGGGGTTCGGTCTCAGGAGCTGGGTCGCGCGAGCTGACGGCGCCGCCTCGTGCTCGCGTGGCGCGCGAGTCTTGTTGCCGCGAGACGAAACGGTCCACCGCGCAAAAGTGTACGTTCTGCTTCCTTGTGGGTGACGCCGCATGAACCGTGGGTTTATTATACATGCGTTTTGATCGTGACGTTGATATATGGCACGCTCATCGTACGTCTTGGACTCTCGGTTTTATATTATTTTTCACAGCTGAGAACTACAAAATATAGAAAATCATTATATTTCAGCTGCATTTTTTATTTGTTATTTCCATTAGACAAAATGTGGCTTTAGTTTGATTCCA
Organism: Bothriochloa decipiens; assembly: GCA_023333625.1. Taxonomy (NCBI): domain Eukaryota; kingdom Viridiplantae; phylum Streptophyta; class Magnoliopsida; order Poales; family Poaceae; genus Bothriochloa; species Bothriochloa decipiens. The sequence continues at coordinate 18,795,550 of CM041628.1, forward strand.
GTCTTCAGATAACGACGACTCACATGCCGCTTGATTGCAGATTTAGATCAGGCATGGCCGTATGATCGATGCGTGGTGTCTGGCTGTCTCTAACGTGAATGATGGTGGAACACAGCATGATCTAGAGCACAGAGGAAAAGAGGGAGAAAAACAAAAGAAAAGAGGAAATGTATGGTGGGCCGTTAATAGACTTCAATTGAGGCCAATCCATGACTCGTTCGTTTCCTAGCTCCGAGAAGTGGAACATGTCATGCGCGCGCGAGCGAGAGAGTCCGTGCAAGCACGTACCCGACGAAAAGCCAACCTTGTCAGATCCTTGTCGATCGCGCGCGAGTAGGATTCCTCCTCCACCTGTTTTGCTGATCGATCGACCAAACCAGTTATCCACCAATCATCAACGCAGGAACAGCGCTCACATGCTCAAGATCTGCACGCCTACGTTCCGGTCCCAGTTAATGCGATCCGTTCAAAACAAATAAGAAAAAAAAAGAATGCGTTTTTTTTAGAATCAAATGCGTTGTTAATTGGTCGATCGACGGTCAAGTCAATCGGCCGGGAGCTCGATCGGTACTCTTGATCCATGGATATATATAGATGATGATGGACCGTGTCAAGACACGGAACGAGGCATGCATCCATCGCCCTGGATCGGATATGCATATGCATATGCTTGCTCGATTGCGTGTTACTAGTGGTAGAAATAAAATTCAGACGCTGTCACGATCTTGGGTCGACAGCACGAGCGCTGTACGTATACGCGCGCGGCGTCGTCGTCGCTGCCTGCATGCTCGCGCACCTTTTCTTTGGCCGGTCGGTCACGGAGGGACTCGATCGGGATCACGGCTCGGAATTATTGCTAATCCCTCAGAACAGGCTGCAAGTCATCATGCTTGATTGGTGGGTGTAGCATAGCGGCTACTACCAGCACCAGCACCAGCACCGACCTTCCGAGAGCGAGACCGTCGTCGTGTGTGCGAGTAGTACTCGCTTCGCCGTCACTGCAAAATTATTGCCGCCATGTGCGCACGCACCGGCGCGCGGTAACATTCCGGCCTCGCCAACCACCGCGCGGAATCATGCATGGACACATGACTAAATTTAAATAAACAAACAAGATGATTACACGTTTATAAATAAAAACCACTTCATATAGGAGCCAGGTTCGAAAGAAAATTAACTCTACGTGTATAAACTTATCCCCGGAGGATCTCAGAAACCACGGTTGGAAAGTAATGCGTGCACATGAAACTTATTTATAATGGAAGTATAAAATGTGATTTTGCGAAGTACTTTATTTAAGGTACGATTGTGATTAGGACGTAGCAGGTAAACAAAAGGTGGCGAAGCAAGAAAGCAGCACGGGGAGGACGGGATCAATGCCTGTTACGTAGTACTGCTCCACTACGAAACATCTCTGTCCGTGTTTGCCGGAGTCTCCCGACGGCGGCGGCGACCACCACCGGCTGAAAGTAAATTTACCTGCTAATCGTAATCGGCAGCCTCGCCCCCGGCTTAATCTAATCGCAAACTCTGCATTCAAAATCGGCGAGACGCCTTCGCGTGACACGGACCGCCGGGACCCACGGGCCACCGCCAGCCTTCGTCTCCACGCCTGCGACGTCACGGGGGCCGGCGGGTTCCACACGATCCCCTGCGCCGCAGCAGAACAGCGTCGGCGCGCGCGACCAACAAGCCCCCGCGCTTTGCGATTCGCGAGCGGGAACGTCGCGGTGGATAAGATCCGGTGGGGGCGCCCCGGGGGAGCGGGGTCTGCGCCGTCTGCGCGTCGTAGTGGTGGGGCCGAGGAGCGGGGGACCCGCCTGGCGGTGTGCCAAGAAGAGGCCCGCACGTTTGACCCTGACGACGCCACGTGGGAGAGGCCAGTGGTCCGACGTGGTCAGCGGCCGGGAACAGGACGCCCGGGGCGCACGGGCGGCCTGTTTTTCTTTCTTTATTTTTTTCTTTTCCTTGTGAGGGATATAAATCAATTTGCCCAGTAATGCCTCCCTTCCAAATTGTAAGTCAGAAGGAAGTAGAAACTTGAATGTTTATTAATTATTGGGGATATACAAGAGAGTTTAGACAAGATTTGCACAGAATCTCTAACGGTATACGGCTTTCTATCGATGCATATTCAACTTTCTATCTGCACGACAAATGGATTTTCATGTAGCTTCACGGTAGAATGTGAGTACTCCTTACGTGCTAAATTAAATTATAATAAAGCATTTAAAATTTATGTTAAAATATAACTTATTTATATGAATATACTTCTCACCCTAAACCACCAATCATATGTATAATTGCCAATATCTGCTTAGTTTCCGTCCCAAAATAGTTGAGGTTATGCGATTATAAATAGATACAAATGTTTTATTGCTAAAATACTAAAATGTCTTCTATACAAAAGAGGGAGATACAGACAGAGATATATAGAAATGTATTGCGATACAACAAAAGATATACGTATTGAGAAAAAAGATAATTGTGTATTAAAAAATGATAAGTTCAGATATCAACTATTCTGAGACTCCGTCACACCCAAAATATGATATACACAAGATCTCTCCAGAGCTAATAGAGGCTCACATGCGTCATTTCTTTTTAGCAAAATCTATACAAAAACTGCTAAAAATACTTATATTCGAGAATGAAGTGTCGTGTGTATCCTCGTTATACAGTGGCCGAAAGTGTTTTATGGTCTTTGTATCATCTCGATGTAACGATCTTGAAATTAATAAAACTTTCGTTATCGGAGAAAAAGTATTTTGCGGTGAACTTCCTATATGTCTCCGAAGTTTATCAAGGACATTAGTCTGTCACTGGTATTTTTCTCACCCCTTGTATCCTATCAATTCTGTTTTGTTCGTTCCATGCATGATGCATGCCATTACCGTATAGGGAGTTAGCTTCAATGGTCAACTTTTTTATTGTAGAAACAAAATAGCGCATGTGAAAAATTACATCAGCTCTCAAGGTAGATTTCAGTAGCTGATGATTAAGGACATCAATGCCAATGTTAATTGTGGATTTGCGGTGGACATTATTGTCAACAACAAAACTTCTATGCTAACTTTAATAATCTCCAGACCAGCCATCTACATGGGAAAAGCTTTCTTGAGTCTTTGCAATGACACTATTTGAATAATGTTATTAGAAATGGTCACTGGAGAATCACACGAGTAGTATCATTTTGTAACTGTAATCTTTATGTTACCCCAAAAGCAAGCGTGTTTGTCTATTTGTAATTTGTAGTTCTTCTATTTGTATTATGTCTCGTGTCTTAAAGGGCATAGAATTCTATTATTTCCATTTTTAATAGGAATATGTCTATATTATTGATCTTATATAGTTATCTAATCACACAACTACTTTATCTCCTAACATCAATACATATCATGCACCACATCCTCTCTCGTAATTATTGAAATCATTTTTTCTATCTACTCCCTACGTCTTGGTATATAATGCATTCTTACTATTTTATTTTACGATAAAATAATAGAGAGAACAATAGACACATGTATCCCTCGCTTACTTTCCTAATATATTGAAATTTGATTCGATTTGCATAATTAAAGGACAAACTCTTAGCTTTTTTATATAAAATAGGCAAGAAAATAAATTACTTTCTATATAGATAATAATCATGTGTTTTTATTTAAGTAAACATTATCTTCTTGCTCCCTAAATACACTATAGTTGAAAAAAATTTAAAAGCTAGAATGCTTTGTATTATAGGACGGAGCGAGTATGCCTTACTAGGCTACCCTCACATAGCTACTGAAACCATTTTTCGTATTTACGCCTTACTATGCTACACGCCCATAGCTATTGAAACCATTTTTCGTATTTGCGCCTGATTAGGCTAGGGTCCGATGTCAATCATTTTCCTTCTTTGCCGCCTAGCTCTATATGTTTATAACAATTCCTTTCCCTTTGACTTACGGTGCCTCTGTAACTCAATCTTTGTCTTAGGTTATTGAATCCTCAACCAGGTTTTAGATCAAAGAGCCAATGACAAAGTTAGAACAAACTAGAGGGTGGTGCATTTGCACCCGCTAGCATATACCTACCTTCACCCCTGCAAAGAGCAATTTCTGCCAATCTGATTCTAATGTTGAAACGACACTAGTTTAAGGCTAGGTAAATAGATGTCTTACTTTTTCTATCATTCATGTTTGACAACCCTCTATTGATCTAAGGTATAAGAGGACGGTGAACAAAAATAAGTTCTATGTGCTCTTACCTTTCTTTTGCCAATCCATCCCAGGATTTTGCCAAAACTGTTAGATGAGAGTTTTATAGACTTTTTTTATAAAAATAAAAATGCAAAGCCTATTTATAAAACTGTTAGAGTTGCTTTTAGAGCTATATTACCTTCGGTATAATTGAGCACAACAAAAGAAGTACGATCGAATCACCCTCCAAAGTATAATTTTCTTGTACAATTTTCTAAGTATTTATCTATCTCGACTACATACTAAACATAGTATTTATCGAGAGGAAAGTATAGAAGAGCAAAAGAGAAATAAACTATCGTGTCCGTTGAAAGTTTCCCTCTATTGTCATTCACCAAACACCAAGTAGGCATCCCGACGAAAAGGGAAATTTCATCACGCTTTAGAGACAGGAACCAATAGCTCTCCTCTGCCAAAGTCGTAAAGGTAGAATGTAAACACGCGCGAACAAAGATACGGTCATGGTATTGTTACCTACAAGAAACAAAAAATAAAATAAAAAGGAGAAAAGGAAAAATACTAGGGAAGCGTAGCAAGCAACCAGGCAAGGGGGCTCAAGCCAACAACCGAATAGAGAGAGCAGAGCACACACTCGCAGGCGCAAGGCCGCGCATACACGGAGCAGAACAGCTAGAGGAGAGAGGCGGCGTCGCGGCTCGAGGTGGAAGAGAGGAGAGAGAGGGAGAAGGGGGTGAAGGTGCGTGGGCGTGGGTAAAAAAGAGGAAATAAAAAAGAAAACGAGCGAGGCAGAGAAAAACACAAGCAAACAGACGGCAGCAAAAATAGGAGGTCGGAGGCGACGAGCGGGAGCGAAGGCGAGCAACAACGTGAATAAAAATTTTATTCGGAGAAACAAGGGAGGCCGGGGAATCGCGTCGGAATTCCGGCGAATCGGCGGGATCCGGCCGGGATCTGCGCGCCGGATGAGGGGTCGGCACCATGAAATGGTCCACATTGCTCAGTAAGGTCGTCTTCGCCGCCGGCCAGCAGCAGGAGGAGCGGCCGCCGCCCCCGCCGCCGCCGCCGCCGGGCTCGCCGTTCCACCGCCAGCAGGCGGCCCAGGACCTCGCCACCCCGAGGCTCAGCTCCGCCTCCACCGGCGGGGACGAGGGCGGCTTCGACGCGGCGGCCGGGAGCTCGCCCTCTGCCGCGGCGTCCCCTGCCAGGTGGGTCCCCCAGCCGAGTCAAACGCCTCTCTACTGGTCTCGCGTTGTCTGAATCAATCAAATCCGGTGTCTGGTGATGCATGGCCAGCTCCGATGTGATCCCGTTACTCCTGTTTACCGGGTTTAGCAATGGCAATCGGATTTAGATTCGGAGAGTGTTCGATCGCAGAGGCTTGCTTTTCCGTTTCATCTGCGTCTTTGGCTGTTTGATGATTTATTAGTTGGTAAGATGCGGGATTGTGTGTTGGATTAACATTTTAACTCATATAGGATTGGTATCAGTGAATGGTTTTTTTTTAGCTCGAGCTTGGTGATAGTGCTGCAGTTATTTTGGTTTTGGTCTTGTGTCGATGATAGATGATGACAGTGTCTTCATAGGGAATGATTCTGGACTAGGAAGGTGCCTTGGAGATAAATGATGCCGGACTAGGACGGTGGTTGGGCGAGTCGGTAGCTGCATAGCCAATTTTATGATCTGTATACCATGCCATGCCTTGTCCTTTTGTTTGTTGTGCTTTCCTAGAACAACGGGGCTAATGTGCTGTTGCATTTCTCGTAGCAGAGAAAGTGGAACTTTTAGCAATCTTGATTGGGGTCAACTTTATGAGTCTGGTTTGCTTGATTTGTCGGTTTATGTTTGAAAACTTGGAATGTTCTAAGATTATTGTGGCACATGCCATTCTAAAGTGGTGTGAAGTTCGGTTGACTGTGTTATGTTGTTTCTTGACTGTTACCGCGCTCTGGTATGGATACGCTCCTTCATTGATTTGTTTTGGTTAGATTTCCTGTGTTAGATACTTCTAATGATGGTTGTTGCTACTACTGTCATATGCTCTGTGACCCCCTTCTGCGGCACAGTCACTCGTATTGGCTGGACAGTAGCCGATGAGGGTTGCTATGTCATCAATCTGTGATTAAACATGATTTAGCTGCTTTGGACCCTTATCAAAGAGATTGTATATTTGTATATATAAAAGAGATTAAGAGAAGATATCTAGTTTACTGGGGAATGGACACTTGTAAGCCATACATGCATAACTTTTGGTCTGGAAATTAAAGTTCCTGATTGTTCATTTTTTCTATTGCCATTGCTGCAGTGTTTGTTAAATAGCATTACAGTACCATGAAAGAACAGTGCCTTATTCATGCACTTGCCACTATAGTATCCTTTGCCTAAGTAACTAACTATATAATCACTTGGTAAAGGAACAAATACTATGGTGATGATTGTTCGTTAAGTATGTTACCAGCTATCTTTTCTTGGAAGCTGTATAGCACTTGGGCCTGATAACAAAAGTCTCTACCTCTTATAAGTTTCTATTTTTTTCTGCCAATCTCTTCAAGCTAACTAATTTACGTGCATGGATTGCATTCTCACATGGTAGTATATGCACCATGGGTTAAGTTCCTGTACTCTAGCTTTCAACATTTAAATCAGGAATTTATGTCCATTTCAAATATTGATTGGGAATTTAATTCTGCTATTTTAAGTGAATAATATATGCTTCTGCAAAAAATCTTCATGTTCTCCATCTTAATCAAGGATGCGAGTGAGTCTCCGATGGTGTTTTGTGGGTCAACTAGCTGAGTTCATGTCTCCCCTTAAATTAATCATGTGGCATGCGATTCTAGTTCATTATAGCAAGTTTGGGTCGGCCCAATGACCCAAAACATGTGGAACTTACATCCCTAATCTTAACAACATTTCTCTTGTACTCAGGGGAAAAAATGAATTGGAGTCAGACTTTAGGAGATTATGGGAAGAATTTCGCTCTTCCAGCTCTGAAAAGGTACCCTGACACTTGTTTTATTTTTTTCAACATAAATCAATAGTAAGACCTTGTGAGCTGGTTCTTGCCTTGACATTGTATTCTGTTTTTCCCTCTGCAGGAGAAAGAAAGGGCCTTAAATTTGGCTGTAGATGTCTTCTGTAGGCTAGTGAAGCAATATTCTAGTGTAGCTCAATTGGTTACAAAGTATGACTCTTTACAATTGCACATACTACTACATTGCATTTATTTCAGTGAGTTCATGTCTACTCTTTATTTGAGAAAACTGAATAATGGTCTTCTGTTTCTTTCCTTCATAATTTCTACAACAGGTTAGTAGAAGGACATGTTTTTTCTTTTGTTATTGGAAGAGCTTTTGTTACTGATGTGGAGAAACTAAGAATCCACAGCAAAGGAAGATCACTGCGTGTGGATGATGTTATTGGCTTCTTTTCAGATATCACAGAGGTTTGTTCTTATATTGTTTATCATGCATTTTCTAGATTCCAGGTGGCCACACACTCTCTTAACTCGTTGCTTCCATGATCCAGCTTGGTATATGTCCAGGATCAAATTTGTTGTACGCAGTCGAAGTTCTTGTGACAGAGGTTAGTGAAATTGCTATAATATGACAAAAAGAAGTCTATTTTGCATGCAGTATACTATCTGTTATTGCACCGTTTACTAAAGCATGCAATTGATAGTACAAAGAAGCAAGAGACATCTTTTTTTTGAGTTCTGACAATTAATATCCAAGTGTGGTTTTTGGGTGGTTCATGGATAAAAATTTACTTAGCTATGGGATTGCTTCTTGCTTGCTGATATTATATTTCATATCCAATATGAAACACAATTACACAGTTCACCAATTGTTTAAACTAACAAGCATATATTGCCATGTTTATTTTCATGCTTACAGACAAATGATAAGCAGCCTCTGTTGGACTCTGGTATTTTGTGCTGCCTGATATATATCCTCAATTCTCTATTGAGTCCCAATGAGAACGCCACAAATACCTCGCCTGTTCACCAAGAAGGATCCAGAATTGGGAAAAACAAAAATTTGGATCCTATGCAATCACGACGGCTTGAGGTAATCTCAATCTTCTGGTTGGCCTTATTTGCAAGACTGTACTGTTGTGACATACAAAAATCGCAAATTGTTTAACATAGGGTTGCTGCTTTGTCTGTATTTATTACATGTGTTTTGCTTTGTGTTCATATATGTTATATGATGACTATTTCTTCCCTTAATTTTCTCCTGGTCAACTTAGGTTTTGATTTTTGTTCTTTTTTCTGTTCTATGGAGATTGAGGGAAGCGTAATACATATAATGAAAGCACTGGCGAGCCATCAATCCGCTGCACCAAGTTTAATTGAAGATGATGCCTTCCAAGTTCTTTTCCACATGGTTGCAAATGGTTCACTATCTGTGTTTTCACAGTTCAGGGATGGTATTGTTCCCCTTCACACAATTCAGCTACATCGCCATGCGATGCAGGTAATTCGAAACTATGTTACATTATGTTTTGGAGGGTCATGGTTCTGCTGCACCAATAGTTGCTAATTATATCGAGTTCATAACTAAGCAGGTCCTTGGTCTTCTTCTTGCAAATGATAATGGGACTTCTGCAAAGTACATCAGGAAGCACCAGCTGGTACATCACTATCTGTTCTTTATTGTGGATGAAAAATGCTGTCCTGTTCTTGGGTCCAATTAGGATTTTGTCACCCTAAATACTAAAAAGCACATAGCAATCTATTATTATTCAGTCTTCACAAAGATAGCTGTTTTCCCTGGGCTAACCTTAGAAGTTTAGAACATAAACTTTTGAAGAGTGGGAAATTCTTCACCGAAGCATCTTGGATTCATTTAGGCATTTCTTCTGACATAGACATCCTTTTTGGGCCCCCAGCTAAATTCTGGTAACTTTGCTACCATTTACCAAAGTTCTGTTTTCTCTCCTTTCAACCCCTTCCCACTAGGGTGTTGGGCATCTTGTAGCAGTTTCCTTGTATTATTTACTGAACAACTATTCTTTTGCATATATTTCTGTTCAGTCTTGTTAACCCTTTCTCCACCATGTCTTTTAGATTAAAGTACTACTTATGGCTGTGAAAGATTTCAATCCTCAGAACGGTGATGCTGCTTACACCATGGGCATTGTGGATTTATTACTGGAATGTGTTGAGCTGTCTTACAGGCCTGGTTAGTATTGATGAACTTTGCCATTCATGTATTTCTTTTAGTAGGATGCTTTGATTCAATATTTTTCAATGTTTACAAATTATTAAATAATTTTCGTTTTTTTTTGTGTGGTTCTGGTTGTGTTTTCACCTCTAGCTTATCCATGCTTGGGATTAAATACTTTATTGCCATACAATTTGAATGATCACTATTGTTGTGCGCCTAATATCTTAATATCTGGTTTACTTTACAGAGTCTGGGTCCATAAGGCTCAGGGAAGACATACATAATGCTCATGGTTACCAGTTCCTTGTTCAGTTTGCTCTTACGCTTTGTAGCTTACACAAAAATCAGGCTCTCCAATCCTCAACCAAGTTAGCATCCGAAGAGGATGCATCCGTTCCTTCTCACAGATCAGAACAAGATATATTCTCATGTGACCTTTCACCTCAGTTGTCGAGGTTGCTTGATGTTCTTGTAAATTTGTCACAAATTGGCCCCTCAGAAAATGGTGGTGGTAAGAGTTTAAAATCCTCTCACGCGAAAGGAACAGGGCACAACAGAAGCCGAACTCCTTCTGCTGACAAGTTTGATGACATGATGGAAGTTAGTAGCCCCAAGGTAAAAGATCTTGACGCCATTCAGATGCTACAAGATATTTTTCTGAAGGCAGACAACTTGGAAGTGCAAGCCGAAGTTCTCAATAGAATGTTCAAGATTTTCTCGAGCCATCTTGAAAATTACAAGCTATGCCAACAACTGCGTACTGTTCCTCTTTTTATCCTAAACATGGGCAGCTTCCCTGCAGCACTACAAGAGGTCATCTTAAAAATATTGGAATATGCTGTCACTGTAGTAAACTGCATTCCAGAGCAGGAGTTGTTGTCACTTTGTTGCTTATTGCAACAACCAATTTCTACCAGTCTTAAGCATACAGTGCTTTCATTCTTTGTAAAGCTACTTTCCTTTGATCAGCAGTACAAGAAAGTTCTTAGAGAAGTTGGTGTCCTGGGGGTATTGTTAGATGACTTGAAGCAAAACAAGCTTTTCTTTGGAGACGAGCAGCAAAATAAGGCCTTCGACTCTACAGAGAGGATGTCTAATGCAACTAACTTTCAGAGGACGGCGGACAACAAAGATGCAATTCTTTCGCCAAAGTTAATGGCTTCTAGTTCTGCAAAATTTCCCATGTTTGAAGATGAAGGAACAATTACTGTTGCTTGGGATTGTCTTTTTTATCTGCTGAAAAGAGCTGAGCCTAACCAGCAATCGTTTCGATCATCTAATGGTGTGAACATCATTCTTCCTTTCTTGGTATCCGAAAGCCACAGATCTGGTGTATTGCGACTATTGTCATGCCTAATAATTGAAGATTCTCTTCAGGTTTGTGTTTGTAGCTGACTATTCCATGAATATACAAACTATTTTTCTTCTGTAATTTTTTTAGGGTGTTCATGGTTCAGCTGCTGCTTCTCCACCAGCACCACCTTAGTGTGCAGCTGTGGAGCTGCATCCGCAGCCACAGCCAGCTGAACCAATTAGCCCTCCATTAGTGTAGGGGTGGAAATATTGAATTCTCTAATTCGTTAGTCTTGGTCGAGCACTTGTGCAAGTTGAAGGACTTCATTTTCCTATGCTCACTGTATATTTTCTAATCATGCCTAGTGATTTTTGTTAGCAGCATGCTTGCAAACTTGACTTAGTTTTGACATATGAGTACTGTTTTCAGGCTCATCCAGAAGAAATAGGGTCATTGATTGAAATCTTGAAGAGTGGGATGGTCTCAACCTCATCTGGCTCTCAATTTAAGCTTGAAAATGATGCAAAGTGTGATACATTTGGTGCTTTGTGGCGGATTCTTGGGGCAAACAGCTCAGCCCAAAGAGTATTTGGAGAAGCCACTGGATTTTCCCTGCTGCTGACGACACTGCATAGTTTCCAGAATGACAGTGAAAATGAAGAGACTGAATCATCTTTGCATACTCATATGAAGATCTTTGGTTTTCTATTGCGAGCAATGACAGCTGCAGTATGCAACAATTCTGTCAATAGGATAAGGCTGCATACAATCCTGTCGTCAAACACTTTCTATGATCTCCTCTCTGAGTCTGGGTTGCTTTGTGTGGATTGTGAAAAACAAGTTATTTTGCTTTTGCTTGAGCTTGCACTTGAAATTGTTCTCCCACCCACTAGTAACCTGCAGGTAGAGAGCATTTCTTCTGAAACCTCAGATGATGAATCAAGCTTCTTGTCTGCAACATCGTTTGGACTTTCAAGGCTTGACAAGGAGCGTGTGTACAATGCTAGTGCAGTTGTTGTGCTGATCCGTTCTTTGCTGGTATTTACACCTAAAGTTCAGCTTGAGTTGCTAAGATTCATTGAGAAGCTAGCAATTGCTGGTCCCTTCAACCAGGAGAATTTAACTTCTGTTGGTATGGGCAAAAGATATTCTTGCTACCCTTTTTCTTTTGACTCATTTTGACATGGCACCTTATGTTTTTGTTACTCTTTTATTACATAGGATGTGTTGGCCTTCTACTTGAGACAATCAGCCCGTTTTTGGAGGGTTCCTCTCCTATTCTTAATCATGCCTTGAGAATTGTTGAACTGCTAGGTGCTTACAGGTTCGTCATATCTCATAAAATTCCATGTGTTCTGTTGCAACAATTTTGTTTCGTTGTTTTGCAGTACATGGTTACAATTTTCTTGTCAGGTTGTCTTCGTCTGAGCTAAGGCTCGTTGTGAGATATATTCTTCAGCTGAAAGTGAAGCGTTCAGGTCATCTTTTTGTTAATATGATGGACAAGTTAATTCAAATGGAAGATGTCAGACAAGGACATGTTTCTCTAGCTCCTTTCATTGAAATGGACATGAGCAAAGCCGGTCATGCATCTATTCAGGTTTCATTAGGAGAAAGAACATGGCCACCTGTTTCTGGGTACTCCTTTGTTTGCTGGTTCCAATTTCAGGACTTCTTTAAATGCCAACCGAAGGAGGCAGAAAAAGCGTCAAAAGGGGGATATAGCAAGAAGAGTGGGCATGTTTTGCGCATATTTTCTGTGGGTGCAGTGGACGATGCTAACACTCTGTTTGCTGAACTTTATCTCCATGACAATGGTGTTTTTACTATATCTACGGGCAGTTCAAGTTCATTGTCATTTCCAGGCATTGAAATGGAAGAAGGAAAATGGCATCATCTTGCTGTTGTTCATAGCAAGCCAAATGCACTAGCTGGCCTTTTCCAAGCAAGTGTGGCTAGCCTGTATCTTGATGGAAAGCTGAGGCACACTGGCAAGCTTGGATACTCTCCATCCCCATTTGGTAAATCTTTGCAAGTAACACTTGGTACACCAACTATCCGTGGAAAAGTTTCTGACTTGTCATGGCGGCTCCGATGTTGCTATCTTTTTGAAGAGGTCTTGACACCAGGGAGCATTTGTTTTATGTACATTCTTGGACAAGGGTATCGGGGGTTGTTCCAGGACACTGACCTTCTGAGATTTGTCCCAAACTGGGCCTGTGGTGGGGAGGTAATGGCAATTCTGGATTCATTAGAAGTGGAAGTTCCTGCACCTTCTAGCAACCAGCGTGTTGACAGTTCAATGAAACAAGGGAGCTCTAGACTTGAGAGCAGTGGAATTTTTTGGGACATGGAGTGCTTAAGAAATCTCTCCTTACAATTGTCTGGGAAGAAGCTTATATTTGCATTTGATGGAACTTCATCAGATGCTTTTCGAGCATCTGGGACTCTTTCGTTGCTGAACCTTGTGGATCCAACTTCTGCTGCTGCATCCCCTATAGGAGGTGTGTAATGTCATCTAGCTATTGAATTTACATTTTCTATTTTGAATTCGATATGCCGGAATTCAACTAGTTATGTTAACAGGTATACCAAGATATGGGCGTTTAAGCGGTGATGTCTACATTTGTAATCAATGCACAATTGGTGACACTGTTCAAACAGTTGGTGGGATGCCTGTTGTACTTGCCCTTGTTGAAGCTGCTGAAAGTAGGGATATGCTGCATATGGCACTGGAGTTGCTTGCACTATCTCTTCAGCAGAGTCATCAAAATGTAAAAAACATGCAGGCCTTGAAGGGTTATCATCTTCTCGCGCTTTTTCTTCATAGGAGAATGTCACTATTTGATATGCAATCTCTTGATATCTTCTTTCGTATTGCTGCCTGTGAGGCTTCCTTTCCTGAGCCACAGAAATCAAAGATAAATCGAACAGCAAGCTATGCGTCTGGAATGTCCCCAGAGGCCAGCCTTGATGATCTTACCTTACCCAAGTTTGGCGATGATATATCTTCTGGGGGATCGCATGACGATCTGGATGACTTTTCAGCTCAAAAGGATTCATTTAGCCACTTGTCTGAGCTGGAGAATACTGACCTAGCTGGTGAGACTTCTGAATTCATAGTCTTGTCAAATGCCGATATGGTTGAACACATTCTTTTGGACTGGACTATATGGGTTGCTGCTCCTATATCAGTGCAAATAACTCTTCTTGGGTTTCTCGAGAGGATGGTGTCCATGCATTGGTTCAGAAATCACAACCTTACAATACTGCGCCGAATTAATCTTGTTCAACATCTTCTTGTTACTTTGCAACGTGGTGATGTTGAAATTCCTGTGCTGGAGAAGCTAGTTGTGCTTCTAGGTGTCATCCTGGAGGATGGTTTTCTAGCTTCTGAGCTGGAGCTTGTTGTAAGATTCATAATCATGACATTTGATCCTCCAGAGCTTACACCAAACCGCCATATTGTGCGGGAGGCTATGGGAAAGCATGTTATTGTGAGGAACATGTTATTGGAAATGCTTATTGATCTACAAGTAACCATAAATGGTGAAGAATTGCTGGAGCAATGGCATAAAGTTGTTTCATCCAGATTGGTCACATATTTCCTTGATGAAGCGGTACATCCAACTAGCATGAGATGGATCACGACCCTTTTAGGAGTTTGCCTTACGTCATCGACTACATTTGCATTGAAGTTCCGTACAAGTGGAGGTTTTCAGGGATTGAATCATATGCTTCCAAGCTTTCACGATTCTCCAGAAATATACTATATATTGTTCTGTTTGGTGTTTGGGAAGCCTGTTTATCCTCGAGTGCCAGAGGTCCGCATGCTTGATTTCCATGCTCTCATGCCTAGCGATGGAAACTATGGAGAATTGAAGTTTGTGGATCTATTGGATACTATAATTGCAATGGCAAAAGCTACATTTGATTCCTTGATTATGAAATCTATGCTTGCACATGAGAATAACAATCTTTCACATCTTAATGGCACCTTGGTCGCGGATCTTGTTGAGGCGACATCGGACATGGGAGGTGATCTTCAAGGAGAAGCTCTGATGCATAAGACATATGCAGCAAGGTTAATGGGTGGTGAAGCAGCAGCGCCTGCTGTTGCTACTTCAATATTGAGGTTCATGGTTGATCTGGCAAAGATGTGCCCACCATTCTCTGCTGTTTGCAGGCGACATGATTTCCTAGAGAGCTGTGTTGATCTCTATTTCTCTTGTGTGAGGTTTGTACAGTGTGTCAATATCCATATATTATGTTACTTGGTGCTTTAAATGTTTATATTAAGCCTTGTTTTGGTTATGTAGGTCTGATTGTGCCCTGAGGATGGCAAAAGATCTTACAGCTGCTGCACCTGACGAGAGGAATGTACATGATGATGATAATGGAAGTTCAAAGGATGCCTTTTCAAGTTTACCACATGATCAGGAGCAATCTACCAAAACTTTGAGTGTCACAAGTTTTCCTCAGGAGCAGAAAAGTTCCAGTTCAGAAAGTACTGGCATGCAGAACTCTTTTGAAACTGCTGAAGCCAAAGCAGATGATTCTTCGAATCCGGAGCTCAGCACGAAGATTTTAAATGGAGAAGCAAACCAAATGTTTAATAATACTCATGATCAAGGGCGGATAACACCTTCCAGTGCAAATGGCATTGCTGAATCCCACCATGCAACTGATTCACCCAACTCGGTTGCTATGAATAACGTTGGATCTCCTGTTTTATCCGAGAGGTCAACCCACAGAGCAGCTAGTACCCCTACTGCATCTCCAATGGCCCCATTCACATCTTGGCCTGGCAGTGCAGGATCGTATAGTGATGGTAGACACCTGACAGCCTCTCCATCCATGGCTTCATCTATATCTGGGATAGACCTGGACTCATCCCCTGATCTGAGGACATATATTCAGGGATCATCTGCAGCGAATACCCTTTTCCCAATCAATTCCAAGCTTCTGCTTGACATAGATGATTTAGGTTATGGGGGTGGCCCATGCTCTGCAGGAGCTACAGCTGTTCTAGATTTTGTTGCTCAAATCCTTGCTGACACTATCTCAGATCAGCTTAAAGCAGCACTCTTTGTTGAGAACATTTTAGAGTCTGTGCCTTTGTTTGTTGATATTGACTCTACTCTGGTTTTTCAAGGCTTGTGCCTAAGCAGATTGATGAACTTCCTTGAAAGAAAGCTCTTGCTTCATGATGAAGAAGATGGGAAGAAACTTGACAAGAGCCGCTGGTCTGTCAATTTGGACCCACTTTGCTGGATGATTGTTGATCGTGTGTACATGGGCTGCTTTCCAACCCCACTCAGGGTACTACAAACACTAGAATTCTTAATGTCCATGTTGCAGCTTGCTAATAAAGATGGTCGTGTTGAAGATGCTGTGCCTCCAGGTAAAGGTATTTTGTCCATTGCTCGAGGAAGCAAACAACTTGATCCTTACATCCACGCGATATTGAAGAACACAAACCGGATGATAATGTACTGTTTCCTTCCAACATTCCTGAAAAGCATGGGGGAAGATGATCTACTTGCAAATCTTGCATTCCTGACGGAAACTGGGAGGAGTTTAGCTTCTAAACCTTATCAGGAAGATTATTCTATTGATATTTGTACAGTTCTCCAGCTACTAGTTGCCAACAAGAGATTGGTGCTCTGCCCAAGCAATGTTGATACAGATCTAATGTGTTGTTTCTGCATAAATTTAATGGCACTTCTCCATGACAAGAGAGTAACTGCTCAAAACTTGGTGGTTGATTTACTTAAATACTTGGTAGTGCATCGTCGGCAATCTCTTGAGGACCTGCTAGTTTGCAAGCCTAATCAAGGACAGCAACTGGACATCCTGCATGGAGGACTTGATAAATTGCTCACTGGAAGTACATCAATATTTTTTGAATGGCTCCAAAGTTCCCAGCAAACAATAAGTAAAGTGTTGGACCAGTGTGCTCTAATAATGTGGGTTCAATATATTACCGGCTCAGCAAAATTTCCTGGCGTGAGAATAAAAGGAATGGAGATCAGGCGCAAGAAAGAGATGGGGCGGAAATTTCGTGAATCTGCAAAACTAGATGCCAGGCACTGGGAGCAGATAAATGAGCGGAGGTATAATCTTGATTTGGTTCGTGATGTGATGTCTACAGAGCTAAGAGCAATTCGTCAAGACAAATACGGATGGATATTGCACGGAGAAAGTGAATGGCAAAGCCAGCTCCAAGAACTTGTTCATGAGAGAGGTATTTTTCCCATGCGGCAATCATCCACAGAACCTGAGTGGCAGCTGTGTGCTGTTGAAGGACCATATAGAATGAGGAAGAAACTTGAGCACTCCAAATTTAAGATAGATACTATTCAGAATGTTCTAACCAGCAACCTTGGATCAAATGGTGCTAAGATGATTAATAAAGAGGATGGAGAATTGTTGATCACATCTGGTTCAGATACAATGTCAGGCTTGAATCTTTTGACCTATGACACTGAGCAGAAGGATCTTGATGCTGTTGAGTTTTCATCATTCAAAGATGAAGATGACATATTCAAAGGAGGGAGCACAATTTCAGCTCCAATTGGCTGGGCTGATGATAAAAGCAGCATTAATGAACAAAGCCTGCATTCTGCGACGGAATTTGGAGCAAAATCAAGTTCCCATTCTTTTCACATGACTGAGAGTCACCAGGGTAAATCTGAACTTAGTTCACCAAGGAGGGCGCCTTCAGTCAAAGGTACTGATGCAAGAACCTCAGAGGATAAATCAGAAAAGGAGTTGCTTGACAATGGTGAGTATCTTATCAGGCCTTATCTGGAGCCCTATGAGAAAATAAGGCATAGATACAACTGTGAACGGGTTGCTGGTCTTGATAAGCACGATGGAATATTTCTAATTGGAGAACTTTGCTTATACATTATCGAAAACTTCTACATTGATGATTCCAATTGCATTTGTGAAAAGGGCAGTGAAGATGAGCTCTCTGTGATCGATCAAGCTTTAGGTGTGAACAAGGATATAATGGGAATCAGTGAATCTCAGTTGAAGTCACCTTCCACTTGGGGTGGGACAGCAAAGGTCTTGCTTGGTGGCAGAGCATGGGCATATAGCGGAGGTGCTTGGGGTAAGGAGAAGCTTTGCAGCAGCAGCAACCTGCCTCATCCATGGCATATGTGGAAGCTTGATAGTGTTCATGAGTTGCTGAAACGTGATTACCAGCTCCGCCCTGTTGCAATTGAAATTTTCAGCATGGATGGTTGTAATGAACTTCTAGTTTTCCACAAAAAGGAGAGAGAGGAAGTTTTCAAAAATCTGACCGCCATGAATCTCCCACGGAATAGCATGTATGGATTCTTAATCCTTTGTAACTCTAGATGCCTAGTAGTTACCATGTGCATGCGTAGCATTAAGACTTGATATGACTTCTACTAGAAATAAAATGAATTCAAAACACTAACTACCTGTCTATATAATTATCATGTCATGAAAGGTACTGACTCCATTCCAAATGATAAGACATTTTACCTTATTTAGATACATTTCTTTTACTATGTAGACAGTGTATATCTAAGTGCATAGCAAAATCTGTGGATCTAGAAAAGCCAAAACGACTTCATTTGGAATGGAGGGAGTAATATGTACCAATTCATGACTTTTTGCTTCAGAGGAATTAACATTCGTGTTTCATTCTGAGGGAAGTTACTTTTTTGTCAGCATATTGCATGTTAAACATGCAACTGCCAATTGTTTATTGTCATAAGTTCTGATATTTAGGATCTATAGTTTCAAAACCACAAGTATATTGTCCTAATTCCCAGAGGTTCATGTCTCACACCTTTTTTTCTAGTTTTTTTACTAGAATTGTCAAGCTTGATATTGCTGGGAAGAGCTCTCTATTTTCAGGAGAAACTAAGATATCGATCATGCCTTTTTACTAGCACTGTATTGTTACGTTTGCTATCTGTTCTTCTTTCTTGCCTCATTCAGTTAATAGATTAGGATTTTTTCTTTATCTTGTGTTCTATGAACTATTTGAACTTGTAGGACCTGTCATTTTCTTGCTATTACATATCATTAGATTTGGCATAGGAGCTTTGTGCCTTTGTTAACAATGAAGAAAATATGCCTTTCCACAGGTTGGACACAACCATATCAGCATCCTCTAAACAGGAGAGTGGTGAGGGGAGCCGTCTTTTTAAAGGCATGGCAAAATCATTTTCTAAAAGATGGCAAAGTGGAGAAATTACAAACTTCCAGTATCTCATGCATCTAAATACACTTGCCGGTCGAGGGTACAGTGATCTCACACAGTACCCAGTATTTCCATGGGTTCTCGCAGATTATGAGAGTGATGTTTTAGATCTGAGGAGTCCACAGACATTTCGCAGGCTTGATAAACCCATGGGATGCCAAACGGAGGAAGGGGAAGAGGAATTCCGCAAGAGGTTGGTTCATTTAGCATCCATTTGTATGCTTTTGTTTCTCTTTAAACTTTCAACTAGAAAAAACTAACATCTTCTTTTCTTTGTTTGTTCCTTTCAGATACGATAGCTGGGATGACCCTGATGTACCTAAGTTCCATTATGGCTCTCATTATTCAAGTGCTGGAATTGTCCTTTTCTATCTCTTAAGGTTGTCTCCTTTTAGCACAGAAAATCAGAAATTGCAGGGTGGACAATTTGACCATGCAGACCGTTTATTCAACAGTGTGAAGGATACATGGGTAAGCGCTGCAGGCAAAAGTAACACATCAGATGTGAAAGAACTAATTCCTGAGTTCTATTATTTGCCTGAATTTTTGGAGAACCGTTTTAATCTGGACCTGGGCGAGAAACAATCAGGAGAGAAGGTATACTTTCACAAATCACGTGCAAATCTTTGCACTAGACTAGAAAGTCTTCAGTTGGGGGCAAACATGTAAGTTTTTTAAATGATGCTTTCAGGTTGGTGATGTTGTTTTGCCACCTTGGGCTAAAGGCAGTGCCAGAGAATTCATTAGGAAGCATCGGGAAGCATTGGAATCAGATTACGTATCTGAGAATCTGCATCATTGGATTGATCTTATTTTTGGATATAAGCAGAGAGGAAAGGTTTTAAGCATTTCTCCATATCTACATTTGCATTTTATCCCTAGCAGTGTTGGTGTAATCATCATAGCACAAAATATGTTTCGATTTGAAATAAGTATAGTGTCTTCTTTTTACTCTTGAACATACAGGATTTCTGAGCACAAAGTGAGCTGTTAATTTGCCTTTTTAGTAAAGTGTCTTCTAGTCTTCTACTGATTCATTTTTTTTACAAGGTTCTACTGATTCATTATTTTGTGTCATCTGAGTAGTTGTTAAATCATGTATAGTTTTGCTTTCATCCTAGGGAGTGGGATTATGAATTTATGAACCAATCTGCTTCGTATTATGTTATCCCTTTTACTTTACATCTCAGATATAATCTGGACCAACGATATTATATATTATGCTGGGAATAACTTTTTAGCTTTTGTGAGCACAAAGTGACTTGTAATTGTAAAACAGAGAGGGTATTCCAGAAACAGAGAGGGTATTCCAGTAGGTCTTGTTATAAACTCCCTCAGTTCCAAATTATAAGCTTTGACTTTTTTGGTACATGGATTTTTCTATGTATCTAGACATACGTTATATCTAGATACATAGCAAATTTGATGTAACAAAAAAGTCAAAGTGACTTATACTTTGGAATGGAGGGAGTACTTCGTTTGGGACTACTTCATTTGGTAGTACCTATCATTTATTAACGCGATTTCTGATATTTATTTTCTTTTATTATATATGGTAGGCAGCTGAAGATGCCGTCAATGTCTTCTATCACTACACATACGAAGGCAATGTTGACATAGATGCAGTATCAGATCCTACCATGAAGGCTTCAATACTAGCACAAATCAACCATTTTGGTCAGACCCCAAAACAGCTATTCCAGAAACCACATCCACAGAGGCGGACTGACAGGAAAGTCCCTCCTCATCCTCTACGGTACAGCCCCTATCTAACACAGCAGGAGATTCGCAAGACAGCATCTTCGGTGTCCCAGATTGTCTCCTACAATGATAAAATCCTAATTGCTGAAGTTAACTGCTTGCTCAAGCCGCTAACTTATAATGAATACATTTCGTGGGGATTCCCTGACCGAAGCTTGAGAATATTAACATATGATCAGGATAGGCTTTTGTCTACACATGAAAACCTTCATGGCGGTAGTCAAATTCAGTGCACTGGAGTGAGCCATGATGGCAACATTCTCACCACTGGTGGTGATGATGGAGTTGTTGCAGTGTGGAGATTTGTGAAGGATGGCATCCGCCGTCTCCTGAGAATGGAGAAGGCTTTGTGTGCTCACACGGGCAAGATAACTTGTGTCTCTGTCAGCCAACCGTACTCACTAATTGTCTCAGGCTCTGATGACTGTTCTGTTATCTTGTGGGACCTGACAAGCCTAGTCTTTGTGAAGCAGCTACCAAGGTTCCCAGCATCAGTATCTGCGCTACATGTGAACAACCTCACTGGTGAGATTCTGACCGGTGCTGGTGTTCTTTTTGCTGTTTGGAGCATCAATGGGGACTGCCTTGCTGTGGTGAACACCTCCCAGCTTCCTTCTGACCTCATTTTGTCTGTGACAAGCACGATACACTCAGACTGGCAGGACACAAACTGGTACGTGACAGGTCATCAAAGTGGTGCAGTAAAGGTATGGAAGATGGTGCACTGCTCGTCTGATGAAGCAGTAAATAACAAGAGCAAATCGCCTGCAGTATCATCTGGTGGGCTGAACCTGAACGGCCAAACACCAGAGTATAGGCTACTTCTGCAGAAGGTACTCAAGTCACATAAACACCCTGTCACTGCGCTTTGTATACCACCGGACTTGAAGCAGCTTTTGAGTGGGGATGCCAGCGGTCACTTGCTCTCATGGTCATTGAAAGACGACAGTTTCAAGGGTTCATAGCACAGAAAAATATAGGGATTCAGCTGCACATATAGAGAACACTGATTAAATTATACCACTGATTTGTTCCTCGTCCAGAACTGAGCATTGGGGTGCATTGACAAAAGAGCTCAGATCAGCAAGCTTCTGCAGTGCAAGGTATATGAAATGTACCCTGGATGCCTATGCCTGGGCCCAAACAGCGGTCCGGACCGGAGAAAGAATACAACAGACACATTAGAAGGATGAAGTGGATGAGGCGATCGAGGCATCGCTGCGCTGACATCATAATCTTATACTGTGAATTATCAGATGGTTGTACCTTCTCTTCTTGTTTTTCTGAGGAGAAAAGGATTCGTGTGGGCTGTAGGTGCCAGTGTTTGTAAAGTCTGTACAGGGTAATTTTGGTGGTGCCGGTTGAGGTGGACGATGATGGAGTACTGTCTCGATGTTTTGTCTCGGGTTGCGGAAGTAAGGGAAGAGGTGTTAGGTTCATTTTCTCTCCTCCCTCCTAGAAGTGTTGATCATTCTTTGACTGGGTGTAATTTGAGCACCCCTGTGTTCAGTAAGTCTATTTGCACATACACGCAAGAGTTATGCTGAACAAAGCAACGAGCCCCTTCCATAGTTCCATGGTTCGATTGGAAATCCTATTTGAACAAGTGTCTGGAACTTGGTGAAGGTTTAATGTGAGCCACCATTTCACACATTCGTGATGCGACACTAATGTAGCCGTGGTCCTCCTTTTCATCACAGATTAACAAGCGATAAGATACATTCCTAATCGTGATGTTGTCTCTAGGATCCCCCCTAGATTGGTAACTAGTATATTTATTAGAATCGGCCTATGATCCCGTGAGAATTTTGTAGCCATCGACTCTCGTCTTCGTTCTAAATTTTAAGTCAGTTTTGTTTGGTACTACGTAGTTTAAAACGGATAAAGTACAAGACTTAGTGACTTGTGAGGCACAAAGTCGCAGATGTCTCAATTCTGTTCTTCGCACTTCGCACCAAAACAGGTGGAAATAGAGGTCCCAATCGCACTCAGTGCTTTTTCAGCTGGACAAGTGGCAAAGACTAGAGAGGCACGAGGTGCAGTGGCCTCCCTTTAACGTTCTGGGCATTATTATTTTTTCTTAATATGCAAAAGACTTGCGCATCTTTGTATCTAAGAAGAAGAATTTTTATACCTGCGCTTTCGCGCGTTTTTGGAAGTTAAGGTATTACATGAAGCGTCGCTCTCATCTCTATCCTCCTAAGTAGATTGTTCACGAAATAGACAACCTAGAGTGCGTGTACCGGCTTCGATCAAGGATTGGTGGTGGTGCTCATGCGCGGGTGCCACGACTCCCGTGTCGTGGGCGTGCGAGGTCGGGGAAGAGATCCTGCATCGACTCGACGTTCACGTCAATAGGGTCGTCTCCGAACATGGTCTCATACCTCTGTCTGGCCTCCGTCATCGTTCTTCCCTCAAGTTGTGCCAGCCGTTATATGACGAGGGCTTCCTCTCGCTTGGCCACCGGTACATTGGCGAGCAGCTGCGCCGGTACGAGGTGGGATGAGAAACTGGACCTCGATCGCGCCCCCAGGGCCGGCAAGCGAAAGTTGTGAATCCGCACAGGCGACCGGCGTTGCTGGCTCCGCGGTAGCCCCACCAACGTCCTTTTACGCTGGCACAGGGAAGCCCGGAGGCGGCGTGCAGCATCCGTCGTCATCGTCCAGCACACCGCACTCCTCGGTGGCTGGCACAGGGGAGCCCTGTGACGGCACGCAGCATCCGTCGTCCTCGTCTAGCGCACCGCGCTCTTGGGTGGCGGTCGCGGCCATCACGGAGATTTCGACCACTCGCCGTGGGAAACCTGCGCTGGGTGGCATGACCTCGCCGTTGCGCCCAGCCGCCCCGACGCTGACGGACGCGTGACCGGCCACTGGCAGCACCGACACGACAACGGAGGCAACGTCCTTGCGGTGCTCCCCGCCTCGCTCGTCGACCATACCTGCGTCCGTCCCTCGCGATGGTGCTACTCCAACTTCAAGGGTGGACGTGAGAGGTCCGGAGGATGCCCCCTCGAAAGTGGCCACGGTGGCCGGCAGCAGGCCCTCCAGGACCACGGCCCAGGAGGCAGGCGAGGCTTGTGAATCTACGCTGGCCATAGGCACCGTCGACTCAGGGGATGTCCTTCCCAACGCGGCCGGGGCCCGTCGCCGAGTGATGGCAGCGGACCCTCGAGGATGACGGTCTAGGCTATGTCCCTCCAGGTGGCCACCGGATCTGCACAGGCTGGTGATCCGTGACCAAAGCTCTCGGTTGAGGGCGTGATCGATGCTCCGAGCAGATCGTGGTCGCCAAACCATCGGAGCCTGGTTGGCACTGACCGTCCCCTACTTCCCCTTCCGCCTACGCTAGCACGAGCGCCGACTGCGGGCACTATTGTGAGGGTGCATGGGCCCATCGGCCGTGCCCTCGGAACCTGTAGCCACAGCACCGATGCCCCCCGACATCCTCTCCACTGCCACCCTTGTGCTGAGCGGCCCTTGCTGCCACATCGTCAATGCGCCTCAGCCTCTTGCAATCCCGCGCAACGTGACCCAGGTTGTGGCAGCGGAGGCATCGCCAAGATAGGTTGCAGGTAGTGACATAATGACCCATGGCCAAGCATTTGAAGCAGCAGCCATCGGCGTGTGCAGGGAACTATCGTGGCCCATTATGTCCCCCGACCATCAACCCATGGTGCTGTCGCGGCGGTCGAGCCGCTTGGGGAAGGTGGTGAGGGAGCACGCACTGCCACCCGTCGGCATCTGGAGCGGTCGCGCAGGGTGTCGGCCCAAGCCGCAGGTGGATAGGGGGCCGCTCTGGTACAGCTACAATGGCCGACCGCACGTCATGCTCGCGCCGGCCGAGGCACCGTCGTGCAAGAACACGACTTTTCACTGGCCGAGCAGGGATGCCGCTCACCAGCTGGGAATGAGTCAAAGGATGAAACGATTCCAGCAATCCGCACGCGTCCGATCCGGGCATTGACTTATACTCCAAACTCCGTAGCCTAGTTTGGTGTACATGATAATCTGCAAAGTCCTACACTCGTACACGTCAGCGTGCGGTAGAATATAGAACGTTAAACGTAAACTGGATAAGACCACGTTATATCTTATCATGATTCCTCAAGACCCAACTCTTCCGAATCTCCTGTGATATACTTTTTCTGGCTTATTTCGTACGTACACCTCTAGTATTTTTAAGCTCTTTCTGTTCTCGTCCAAAATTATAGCAAAATTTGTCCAAAATCACTGTTCCAAAAAACGTTGACGCCACCATGATGATTAGGAGAGAGAATCATCGTCATCGATCAGGTAAAGCAGCAATCCAGTGGACGGCATCTAGATTTGAGAACTCGATGACCTAATAATTATTAACTTTCAGAAACCGTGGTTTTCTCTCCGCATATACTAATCAAAGCGCTGGCTAATGCTTAATCGATCTACCATGGTTTATCGGATAACATGCGTCATTTTTCCTTTTTTCCACGTCAGCGTGTGGTAGAATATTAAAATTAAAACCGGGTATGGATAAGCAAGAATCTTACCAAGCCACCCCTAGAATACAACTATACAAGCTGTCTTGCATCAAAATATTCCATGATACTTTGATAAGGAAATATTCCATGTGATACACATACTACACCTCTAGCTCACAATAGCCGGATCGCATCTCTTTTAACGACTCATAAACCGTACAACAACATCTGTTGCCTTTTATGATGCAAGTTTATGCTTATCCAAATTCCTCAAGACCTTGTATGACGTCTTTCGTAATCTCTCCTTGGAAATAAATAATCGCAAATATGGCTTTATCCACCAACCGACCAAAGGGTAAAATGGGAAACGAAAAAGCCTATATATGTTGACTCGTGTGGGCTTGTGGCATTGCCGTAGCAAACAGACAAGGGAGAGTGGAGAGACTAGCGAAAGAGGACACAGCGCACGGAAAGCGAGGAGAGGGGAGACAGAGAGGTCGCATCGCATCGGACGGCGGCGAGATGCTGGCGGTGTTCGATCCCACGGTGGCCAAGTGCCCGGAGGGCCTCCGCAGTCCGCCGGTCGCCGGAGCGGCCGCTGCAGCAGGCGCGGGCGCGCTGATGAAGGGCTTCTCCGACTCGCACGACGGCGCCGTCACCGTCAGCCTGGGCCCCTCCGGCGCGCTGGCCTACTCGGCGGCCAACCAGAACCCGCTCGTCCCAAGGTGCTGTGCTGTGCTCCCCGGCCCGTGCTCGCTCGCTTCCTTGGCCGAATATGTGCTTGTGTGATGTGACGCCTCTGCGTGATGCGAAAATGGTTCGTGTTTGTGTGCTTCGGCTGAGATTCGGTTATGTGATCGCTTAACTGGAGGTTGTATTGGAACCGGGTGAAACTTTTTGAGATTCCCGATGTGTGATCTTATTTTGCTTTAGTTTTTTGAGGCTAGCGAACGATGGGGTGGGCTTCGATCAGGGCGGCAGACGCTTTCGACGCCGATTCGTGGAGAGATTTCTTCCGTTTTTTGTGCTCAGATTTTGTTTTCCTGAAGGTCTTGTCTTGTGGGTATAAACTTGGACCGTTTTGTGACGTAGTTGTTGGTCATGCTCTTCTACTTGTCTAGATCTGCTCCAAAGGTCTGTAGAGCGGGCACGTTCGCGGTTTTTCTCCCGACCAATTCAACACACGTTTGTGATGAATGAGGTGCTTTGTACGAATTTGATCACTGGGGTTGTTAGATGTATTGTCAATTCATGACTATAAACTATTTGATGATGAGTCGAGTTCTCTGTAAGCTGAGTTTGTGGATTCATGAATGCATTGATTCACACCCACCTACACCACTACACGCTACACCTGATTTAGTGTCCCCTATTTTCAAGTCTGCTTGTATTTATTGTAGTGCTGTTTATCAGGTAATATTGACTGTGCTAGATTGGATTGTTTTCAAGTAATACCTGGGATCACTTTACAGTCTTTACTTAAGGAATGCTATTGGTTGAAGTTTGACAATCCATCTTACAGCAATTAGGGAAGGAAGAAAGAGCATTCCTAGTTCTCAGTACATTTACAGTCACATGGCACGGTCATTTACACATTATACACATTTGGGACGTACCTACTTCTAGTAGTTTCTGGTTCTCCTAGATTTGTCGAGGGATTGATGTTTTTTCACATTATCCTGAGCCATTTAGTCCTAGATATGAATTCTAGTTTGTGGTCATATATGATTGTAATCAAACATAAAGAGGCTTCCCAATTATTTTGTGGAGATGTGTATGGGTATAGGTCTATGACAACTTTGGTTGAACCTTCTGTGTTGCTTCTCTCTTTTGCATGCTCTATATGTTACATATGTTATTTGAAGATATGTCATTGTACTGTAAATATTTCACAAATCGCAATTAGACATTGATGGGCTAGGATGGCCAATAGCGTGGCCATGTCTTGTTGACACAACTGAATTGCATGTCAATTAGACACTCGTAAGCATTTGTTCCTTGTCAACCCAAACAGGGATGATGGTGACAGGTGATGTTTATTATTAGGTGGTACCACGTAGTTCCAACAATTGAAAATGGCTGTGTACCTGTCGGAAGTTGAGTCCCTTTAAACTAAATCAAAGTGCATTGTGCTTGTAACCTATTATTAGCCTGCTCAGTTTTGCGGAATACACAACAGAATTAACAGTGATGGGCGTTCCAAATAGTAAGTCTGCTTTATTCAAAGCATCATGCTATTGGTTCTCTCTGGAAGGAACTGTCTCAGACTGGTTTTACACTTGCGTTTGTCAATTGCACTTCATAGAATTTCATTTAAACAAGATCTTTTTGGCAGGGAGAAAAAATGCATTGCAACAAATACACACTTATCTTGAATCGTCATTGATCCTGAGAGTTCTTTTGTTATTTGGTATATCCATACAGTTGACTGAATTACATTTAGCTGACTCTGCACCTTGTTCTCCTGCCCAGGTTGTTTGGTGCTGTCAATGACATCTTCTGCCTGTTCCAAGGGCACATTGAGAACATTGCCAACCTGAAGCAGCATTATGGCCTGAGCAAGACTGCGAACGAGGTGACTATCCTCATAGAGGCCTACAGGACTCTGAGGGACAGGGGTCCTGTCCCAGCCAGCCAGGTTGTGAGAGACCTCAGTGGGAAGTTCGCATTCATCCTGTATGACACCCTCTCGAAGTCCACCTTTGTCGCTGCTGTAAGTTCACAATTCAGCCATCACTTCTTTCCTGAACGTTACCTTGTTAATAACTGTGGCTTGATCCTTGAGTTGCAATGCCATGTTTAAATGCAGGACGCTGATGGCAGCATCCCTTTCTTCTGGGGTGTCGACTCCGAGAACCACCTTGTGTTCTCTGACGATGCCGAGCTCCTCAAGATAGGCTGCGGCAACTCGTATGCGCCATTCCCTAAAGGTAACTACAACAAAAGAACACCATTTCTTTTCCAGTCATCCTTTCTGTACAATCATCTACGATGTACTTACCTTTTTTTTCCCTGTGAACATGCTTTTCATTCTACTTACTATAATTCATGGCTTTTGCTGCGGTACCCTCAAATGACTGTGGGCCGTTCATTTATTTTGATCAGACGGTCACGATGAACTATTACCTCCTAGGAGGTAATAGTTTGAATATATATTTATTTATTATATAAAATAAGATAAGTAAGGAAAGTTTAGATATAAAGATCTTTTTCTCTAGATTTGATTCATGCATGTGATCTCTTGTGATCTTTAACTAATATGGCAGCTTTTTTATTTTATAATTAATTTTGTACATGAAATCTTTTGATTATCACATTATTTGGTATATGATTATATTGTGAGACGTACGAGTGTGTGTGTCGAGGCCGTGTGCCCGTGTACGTGTGTTTGTGAAGAGGCCGTGTGTGGTTATAGCGTGTGTGTACGCGTCTAGCTAGCATGTACGTGGTTAATATTTCCATGCATCTTCTTTCTAAAAAAATGTTTGCATGCATCTTAGTGCAGATAACGTGCCGTGTCCATGCACACACCCTCCGAACCCGGGGGAAAGATAATCACGCGGTGCATGCGGGGGGAATCGTGCCGGTGATTTACCTCCCGTCGTTAGGGGATATCACGATGTCCTATGTTATTTTCCTGGATTTTTCAATCTATTATTTAATTTATAAAATGCCAATAATCAAAGGCTCAGATTCATTTGAAATATTACCTCCTAGGAGATAATGTTTGTACCTCAGCAAAGCCTATAATTCATACATGTCCACCCCTCAGGTTGCTTCTACACCACCTCCGGTGGGCTGCAGAGCTTCGAGCACCCGCTGCACGAGGTCAAGGCGGTGCCACGTGTGGACAGCCAAGGCCAGATGTGCGGCTCCACCTTCAAGGTCGACAGCGAGAGCAAGAAGAAGCAGGACGCCAGCATCCCCCGCGTCGGCAGCGCTGCCGACTGGTCCAACCAGTTCTGATCGTCCGGCTGTGTTCACCATCGTCTTGGTACCCATTTCCCGGCTGCCTGCTACGAGGTGCCGAGCTGTGTTTCTGATGAATCCATGAGACGATTTCTGCTACGTTTCTTGCACAATTGTCGAACGCCGTGAGATTCTCACATCGCGTTTATCTATGCTATCGTGTAACTGATATACCTACTAATCATACGCAGTGTTCCAGGTGGTGGTAGATGTATTGCAGAATCTATCTCCCATGTGTTTAAATAAAGCTGAATAAGAGGCTCGATTTGGTTCTGTGGATTTGTGATGCTAATAAGAGTACTCGGTTTTTATTGCATCCTTTTCTTTTTTCTTCTCGTTCTCCTGTTTGCAGTTCATTGCCAGAAAGCATCACGTTGGGCTCTGTCTGCCTGGTGATTACCGTTAGGCAACTGGGGCACTGGGCATGCGAGTATACGACTATTGTCTGTTGGGTCCAGCTCGGTCCGTGACAACCATTTTTGGACAATAATACTTACATGGACTCTGCCTAGTTAGGGGAAATTAAGCTCGGCTCAAAGCATCTCAAGCAGTGCTCCCTACTTAGGATTTAGATAGTGGAGGGCCAAAAAAAAAAATCCAACTCCAGCAGACCACTCAACGGCAGGAGGTACTTATGTCATCCAGTGCATGTCGCTCGACCGTAGTATAGATATGCATCATTGTAAGCTGTTTCTTTCTTCCTATCTGAACGTGTACATGTCTGACATGGATGCTGCTTTAAAATTTTCACTGTAACTTTCACATCCGAATTCTAAATCGAACAAACCATGTCTAATTAAGATCGTTTGGTTGAGAGCTCCATCATGGTGAACTCAATTCTACAATTTGGCTTGGCTCATCCACTCGGTTCGAGGAGCTCGATCTCTACTATTTTTGTTCTGAGCTATTTCGGGTGTCAACTGTCAACAGCGTTGGAGTCCTACGTGTCAACAGTGCGGAGCCCTACGAGTGGGCTAGCTTGGGCTGAGAGTCTGGTCCAGCCAGTTAGGCCCGTATCGCTTCCCGAACCGGACCAGACCGCGGTGCCGAACTAGTTCGAAACGCGTCCAAGTCCGAAAACTGCGAAGTGCGAACTCGCCGGGCTCGGCTTCGAGTTCGAGGTCGTCTTCCCCTTCTCGGGACTCGGGCTCCGCGTCCCACCCACGCGCTCCTCTTCTTTTTTTTTTCCACTTTTTACAAACAAAAAACAATTTTATTCCCACCTCCCTCTCCGTCCCTCCCTCTCTCCTGCTCGTCCCCGCCTTTCGCTCGCCCGTACGAAACCCTAGGCTCCGCCGCCCAAAACCTCGTCGCCGCCGCTCCGCCGTCCGGCGGCGCCCCATGGCCCCGGCCTTCTCCGTCCCAGACGCAGAAGACCTCCCGGCCCGCAGATCCGACGCATCCGACGTCGCAGGCAACGTCTGGGACCTCGCCACGCTCCCCGCGCCCCCCGCCGGCGCCGGTGGCCGCGAGATATACATCTACCGCAACACCTTCAACCTCGTCCCGCGCTCCATCGGCGGCGGCGGCGCCGGAGCCGGCGGCCTCAGGTCGCTCAAGTTCTTCGGCAACGATGTGGAGGTGCTGCCCGCGGATGCCGGGCCCGAGCTGGACGGGCTCGAGAGCCTCCAGGTCAAGGTGTCCGCGCCCAGGGTCTCGGGGGCGCCGCTCCGCCGGATGCAGGCTCTCAAGGAGCTCGAGCTCTCAATGGTGCCGCCCAGGCCGTCCTCGTGCTCCATACTGGCCGAGGTTGCCGGGCTTAAGTGCCTCACGAAGCTCACCATTTGCCACTTCTCAATAAGGTTTGAGCAAAACTGCAAATTCAATTCCCCGTGCCTGCCTGGTTTTTTGTTGGTTGGCGTTTTCAAGCTTAAATGTGGTTGCTTTATTGTGTTCTCAGCTGTTTTTCCCCTTACTAAGTATTCAATTCAATTCAGTACCATAACGGTATTGGGAAATGGTGTGCATGACTATTATGCTTGGATGGGTAACCATGATTAGTAATGCCTATTGATTAGACTGAATTTCTCTGTGCTAAGCTTCTGGTAACAATGATTTTCTTTTGTCAAGTGTTAATTTCGGTTGAGGGAATGTTGTCGTGTATATGGTTTTTTTTTACTTTGCTTCTGTCATGAGTTTAATTCCATTTGTTTACTGTTCAATTCATGACGGTACAAAATTACTGAATTGTGGATAGCTGCTATTAGTATTTCAAATACATTAGAATGCTTGTGCATTATTTATTGTGGTGGTGCACGGTGCACCAATTGGTTGCTATGGAGGTTAATTAAGACGGTTGCTTTCTGTAGAATCACCATAACTTTGCACATTGCTGAAAATATAATGGCAGCCATGTGCGGTGTGCAACCTTCAAATTGCTGAATTACTGTTAGGTCATCAAATTGCGCATGTGGATATAGGTTCTCTTAGTTTCTGGAGTGCAACTTTTAGTTTATCCTGGGTGTGTTTGGGGGTGTTTTTTTTGGGGGGTGGGGGTGGGGGTGGGGGTGGGGGGAAGGGGAGGGCAGGACTGGGATGTCCAGGTGTTCGGTTCGGGGAGAGATAGGATGGAACCGTCCCCAGGAGAAACTATTCTCCTAAGACGTCATCCCTCAAAAACAGATGCCGGTGAGGGAGGGCAGCTGCGCCAGGCGGAGATGCCTCACCAAGCAGCAGTGGGCACAGATGCTGCTCCGGCCATGGATGTGCTCTGTTATTTATATCTCACCAAGCAGGGCAGGCCGCAGTGGGCACAGATGCTGCTCTGGCCATGGATGTGCTCTGTTATTTATATGAATGTGCTCTGTTTTGGGAGAGGAAAGGAGGAAGAAAGGGGAAAATGAGTACCACATGTTGGCTCACTTGATGGTCGCTAACGGATGGAAAACAGCCATCCAACTTATCCTTTTCCGTCCCTCCTACCAAACACAAAACATGATTGATTCCTTCCCACAACCAAACATGGAGATGAGATCATCCCATCCCAGAAAACGGGGTGACACCATTCTGTCCCACCTCATCCTAAAACAGACACAACATTATTAATTGAATGCCAATGATATGTTTTATGAACATGTTGATGTTTCAGGCCAGTTAGGCAGCACCTTTACTAAATGCACCATTGCTATGTGATATGAACACAGTGGTAGAATTGCTTTCGCTAAATTTTGTTTCTCATACTTTATTTGTTGGAACCAAGTTTTGTTGAAGTTTTCTCCTTTTTTTTATTTCTAATCCCATTTGTGATATTTGCATCATTTATGAATATTTAGAATGGATACATGAAAATTTTATAGGTAGATTCAACTTGAAATTACCTCCACTGCATTAAAGTTTTAGTAGGTTACAAATCATTGGACATAGTGATGCCTTTGGGGACTGTGATTGTGTCATATGTGCTGCTTTAATGATTGGAGTAGTTTACTGAATTGCCTTCTTGTATGAGCTACTCTTTTGAGTTTTGACTAATTGTAATCCTTGTCACAAACTCACAATGTACAGGTACCTCCCTCCTGAGATTGGTTCCCTTAAGAAGCTCCAAGAACTTGACCTCTCCTTCAACAAACTGAAGAACTTTCCTAACTGTATAATTGAGTTGAATGCGCTGAAGTTCCTCAAAGTGACAAATAATAAGTTGGTGGATGTACCCTCAGGAATCTCCTCTTTGAGATGTCTTGAAAGCCTTGACTTATCAAACAACAGATTGACTTCTCTTGGTTCGGTTAAACTTATTTCTATGCTTACGCTGCAGTATTTAAACCTTCAGGTATTTTCTCTATCTACTACGCCTCTTCTCATGAGGAAAATTACACATGTTTCTTCTTTATTTGCTATATTCTAATTGTTCTAACATCTATTCTACTGTCTCTACTAGTTCTTTTTTTCTATGTTTGTTTTATGTGGTTCAATATAGCAATTTGTATCCATTTAAATCTATTGAAAAATTAAGGGCAGATGTTTTAGAGGTATTTAGCCCAAAAATTAAGCACGTGTTGATTTTATGATGAGCAGGAGGGTTCACTTGTTTTGTGCTAATGATGTTGTACTTACTCATTGGTGCAATTTATTTACATCGTGGATGCTGTTTTTATAAATTGAAATATCTTACATTGACATTCTGTTTTCTGTTTCAAGTTTAATAGGCTCTCCCATTCCTATGTAATTCCTTCATGGATATGCTGTGACATGAGGGGAAATGTTGAAAATGCTATGAAGGGTTGCAAGCTAAAGTACACAGGTGTAGCAGACATGAATAGTTTAGGAGAATCTAGTACTTCGAGTCGTGCTTGCGATAGTGCCCTTTTATGCCTACAACCAGAAGCTTCCCCAAATTTGAAACACCATGTCCCACAGAAATTGAAGAAGGGCTGGAGGAGACGGGATTGCCTGCAACAACGAGCTCGCCAGGAGCGTCTGGAGTCGAGCAGGAGCAAGCTCAATGAAAAATACATAGATGAAATGACTGTGACCATGGCTGAAGATGAATGCCTTTCTAGTTTGCATGATATGGAAACCAAGTTAGGCATCAGAACAATTGACGAAGAAACCTCAGTACAGGATTCATTGAAAGAAACGAGTTCTGTATCTGAAGATGTATCTTCAATAGTTGATGATGACTTGGATGGGCTTACAAAGGATAGTGGCATGATGGTACAGGATCACTATGAGGAGAAACCTGGATTCAATATGAGAGGTTACGATGATGACAATTCTTGTATCAGTGGGGAGCCTGCTTGCTTCAGCAGAGGCAGGATCAGCGTTGAAAATGAACTAGATGATACTGCTTCATCTGCTCATGATGTTGGTGAATTTGCTCGTGACAATCCTTCTGTGACATCCAAGTTTGCTTTAAAATCTAAAAGGCACCCTGATATGGACAGCAATCCTAAACCAAGAAAATGCCCGCGACCAATTGATGAACGCTCCAAACTTTCTTATAAATACAGTGTGGAATCATTTTGCAGCATAGATGACCATCTACCAGATGGTTTTTATGACGCAGGCCGAGATATGCCCTTCATGTCATTAGAGGAGTATGAAAGGAGTCTTGGGCTGTATGCACGAGAGGTTATTCTCTTGGACAGGTTAGTGCCCATTCCTATCCATATGGTCCGTCTACATTCTTTTTCCATGCTGTATGTTCTAATATCCTTTTGTTCTACTTAGAGAACAAGATGAAGAATTGGATACAATTGCTTCTTCAGCACAATTACTGCTATCCAGTTTGACAAGGCCAAGCTCTTTTGAAATGGATGAAGATGCAGGCCATGATTTACTGAGGGCATCAGTGCTCGCTTTGTTTGTTTCTGACTGTTTTGGTGGTTGTGACCGAAGCGCTTCGCTTGGGAGAACACGGAGAGCTATTGTTAGCTTGAGGAAGGAGCAGCCTTTTGTTTGTACTTGTTCTGCTGGGAACTTGGGTGACAACAATGAAGCTTCTAAGCAGACCAATACTCTTTCTGGGCACTTTGATGTTACTGGTCTGTGTAATAGATCAATACATCTAATCAAGGAAAGAAGAAATTCGGGTGTTGTACCTATAGGTTCGCTGCAATTTGGTGTTTGTAGGCACCGAGCTGTCCTAATGAAGGTAGTTCCCTTGTTCCCTGTTATATGTACCAGCTTCCATTCTGTATTTGTACTGTGAAGTTTGAACATTGTAACCATATGCTTGCAGTATTTGTGCGATCGGGCGGATCCTCCAATTCCTTGTGAGCTTGTGAGGGGCCATCTTGATTATACACCTCATGCTTGGAATGTTGTTCCTGTTAGAAAAGGGAATGGCTGGGTAAGGATGATTGTTGATGCTTGTTACCCCACCAACATAAAGGAAGAGACAGATCCAGAGTACTTTTACAGGTGTGCAGCTTGATCTTGTATTCCTACTCTGTGTAAGCAGAAATCATTTTAGCTTCCCTTGTTTTTACATTTTTTTTGCCTGTTGTATTTGTATGGAGTGCACCTGCAATAAGAACTACACCATGCTTGTCCTGTCTCATGGTCAATATTGCGCTAGCACTGTTTCAGCGTATGCTAATATTGTCTGGCATAAAGAATGGCCTGCCAAATCACATATTTCTTAACTAACCAATTTCCAGTTTCCAGCTTATATTTGTATCATGTAGTTCTATTGTTATTTAGATCAGAAGGTGGACATGTGGATCAGAATTACTCTTTTGTCCACAAAAAAAGAACAGTATTGTAAAACATTGTATGGTATTCATATGGTCCATGATTACAAATTTCACCAGTGCAGATGTTCTCTTCCTGCTGTACACTTTTCATTTAGAAATAGCAGCTAAGAAAATATCTTCCCTTTGTGGCAGGGACTGAGCCCATTTTTATATTTTCAACCATTGGTTTGGTTATTGCTGGTAGATACTCTTTTAATCCTTTATTATTTTGTTCACCTGATGGTAGGGAATCTTGTCTGCTGATCTAGTGTTGCATACACATTAGCCTTGCTGTTTCAGGGAGGCGCTGACACAAGTATTACATGCTACATACAGTTTCTTTCTCAATCCAGATCATCACTGTATGTTTGGTTAACCCATTATCTCCGTGCTGTTTCAGGTACGTACCACTCAGTCGACTTCAAATTGCACTTGATGATGAGGACTATACTCCTCGATGTTCCTTCCCATCTGTCTCGTCATGCAAAGAAATTGAAGTTACAGCTTCTAGTTCTGTCTATCACTGTAAAATTGGTGCTGTTGATGCTGCTGCAAAGGTTTTTGTTCTTTTCACCTTTTATTCTTTGTGGTATTTTTGGGTGTAGGTACTTAATTTTGTTGCAATTGCAGATACGATATCTGGATACTCGCAGTGCCTCAAATGATGAAGTTAAATTTTTTGAATACAAGCTTGTGGGGGAAGTAAGAATGCTGGGTGCGTTAAGGAAGCACAGATCCATAGTGGACATATATGGACACCAACTTTCATCCAAATGGGTTCAAGTCGACGGTGATAAAGAATATAGGATATTGCAGTCTATAATTTTAATGGAATATATAAATGGAGGTTCTCTTAAGGTAAAATTCATTTATCATGTTTATGACTTTCTCCTGTATTGTTTCAACATCAATTCAGATGTTCATTTTTGGTACTGTACCTGTTAATTTCTCATCAGGGATATTTGACAAAGCTACTGAAGGAGGGCAAGAAGTATGTTCCCATTGATCTGGCAGTTTACATTGCTCGGGAAGTTGCTTGTGCATTGTTGGAGATGCACAAGAAGCTGGTTATTCACAGGGACATAAAAAGTGAGAATGTTTTGATTGATCTGGATTCCAAGAAGAATGCCGGTGCACCCATTGTCAAACTCTCTGATTTTGACAGATCTGTTCCTTTGCACTCTTTATCCCATACATGCTGTATATCTCACCTTGGTACACACCCACCCAATGTTTGTGTTGGAACACCGTGTTGGATGGCTCCAGAGATTGTTAAGGCCATGCATGAAAAACACCACTATGGTCTGGTAAGAATTTGTTAGATAATTATGGTTTTGTTGTTTATTCATTATATAGTTGTTCAGATATTGTGCATGCTTGTTGGTGAGTTTGATGGTTATTTTGTTCTTAGCAACCTGCATTGTGAAATATTATATGGTTTCGTTAACTATATATATACACCAATGTTTTGAATGTGGCTTCTATTTGAAATATGTTCTGATCTGGGGATCAATTATCTGGCAGTAATAAATTTAGCCCTGATTTTGCAGAAACATTCATACTTTAAACATCACTCTGGCCTTGGAAAAATATTACTCTGACCACTGTAACTGTGACGCAACCTGTGAATGCATGTCTGTTGGATTCACATTGCAAATCCACTTCAATTGTAGTAAATTGAGATTCATTTGAACTGAAGAACCGCGTTAGTATTAACACTTAGCCCCCCTATGTATGTACATTGTACAAAACTATTTAGTGAAACATCTACATATCTACCCTGTCCCAACCAAATCCGCAAGAGGTTCAGTTGGCTGATTAAATGTTTGTTGGATGCAGGAAGTAGATATCTGGTCATTTGGATGTTTTCTGTTGGAGATGCTTACGCTTGGGATGCCTTACCAGGGACTTCCTGACTCTGAAATATATGATCTGATACTGGTGAGACCCCTTCATGTCAGAAGCAAATTACTGTTTTTGTAGTTGCTCTAGTGGTTACATATGAATGTTGTATAACCATCTTCCTAATCTTGTCCCTTCAGAGGAAGAAACAGAGGCCAAGGCTAACTCAGGAATTAGAAGCATTCTGGACAATGGATGAGCCAGCTACGAGGCTAAAATTAGGGATCACATCTGATGCTCATGCAGATAAACTGAGACATCTGATAGATCTCTTCTACCAGTGTACCAGAGGACATGCATCCAAGAGGCCCAAAGCTGAGCAAATCTTCAACTCACTGTGCTCCTTGCCCACATGTTATGACATGAGGTGAACATTTGGATACTTAATGAACGAGAAACTTGGTGGTGAAGTCGTGACCAACATTGGCAAAGCGCAGGGGAAGGTGCAGGTGGTTTCTGCAGGCATGACATCTGGCGAGCCTCAGAGGTTTGATGCTCTGACCTGACCTTCTCATTGCTCTCAGCGAGCTGGTCAAGTTGCAGCCCGGCAGAACACGAGAAGTGGGACCAAGGCCCAGTGGCTTTGGTGGCCAGAGCTCCTCCTGAGTCAGTTTTGTAGCGGCACGGCGTTTGGGTCCTTCCCTTGTAGTAGTTGTCATCTGATCATGTATGTGTAATCCCATCCCCCTTTTCCCCTTTCATTGTTGCCATCATCACTTGATGGGGGTTTAAGTTATCAATTTAGGTCATTGGTGCCCCAAGGCATTTGTCTGCTAGACCGCTGCATTTGTTTCTGTACGTGTATTGTATTTTATTTATTTATTTTTATTCTTTTAGAAAAAACTGAGTCAGGCAGTGACTGTTGTCTGTGTACTTGTAACAATTGATAGCATTTGAAGTTTGTTCGAGGTTATTTATGCTGATTTCACCAGCCTTTTTTGGGCATGAGCTCCTCGGAAACCTGTATCGTGTACCATTTCTTACAGTCAGAGGCTGCAAAGCAATTTGACAGCCTGTTCATCGTCTTGTGTGCAGTAATACGCGTGTCGTGATAACATTGTCATAGTTCGTCGTGTTTGAACCGTTGCCCTTGGCACCTCCCAGAGGTACATGTGAGCTGGGCTATGCTCGATCTCCTGCTGATTCTTGTAGCATACGCCGCACAGATCTGAAAATCTTCGGGCATAGCATGCTGCACTGCACGGATCTGGAAAACTTGGCTTTGTGTATATTACTCCGACCTATCAACCTTACTAGTACATATTTTTTTTTGATTGGTTGAGTATTTTAAGCAACGCCACTCGGATATGTTTGACTATCCTGCATCTCTGAACTGAATGGACCAGCCTCTGGCACTTCTACTTCGTCCAAAAAACCGTTTTAAAACAACGAGGGTTTGGGTTCTCGAGGCGGAATTTGTTTGCGGGCGAGGACAGGGCGGGGGCGCGCTAATTTCCCGCGGCGACAGCGCAAGGGCGATCGCCTCCTCCGCGCGACGCGCCGCGAAGTGCATGTGCTGCCCCCGCGTTTGACTCGGCGCTGATTGGCAGCTCGCCGGCCTCGGAATCGGGATCCCCCCTTCGGGTCAGCGACAGGGCGAGGATTGTTTACGCACGGGCGCCACCTTGACCGGTCTGCAGCCGTCCCCATGTGACCCCCCAACCGGGGCGGTCTCGTCTCTGGCTCTCTGCCCGGCGATCCGCGCCTCCGTCCGTCTATATAAGCAGCTGCGGATGGCCATGTGGTGTGTGTTGAGCTGTATGAGCTGCTGTGCCATGGGGGCCATGGACTGGAGGCCGGAGGATTGGTTTGAGTTTGAGTGCCCAAGAGAAAGAGTGAAGCTGCCAGCATGATCTAACAACGGCATTGCTCCTCGTGTAGCGCCCTGTGTGCTTGTCTCCATGGAGAAGACAGCGGCAAGCTTAGCTTCGCTTCGCTTGCTGGTTTTTCATATGGGCGGGAGCCGGGCGCCAGGCATCCACCATGGAATGGAACACATGTCATGGTGGCGTGGAGGGTTGCGAGTGATTGTTAGATCATGCTGTGACAGTTTCACTTTTTCCCTTTGGGCACATCCATCGGAAGTTCAGACAGTCACAACTCACAGCCAATGCGACATTCAGGTGCGCTGCGCATACATACTCATAGTCTTTGCAATAGGGAAGCTTGATACTTCTTTCATACTCTTAATTTGTGCTCTTCATTCCAAATTGGAAGTTATTCTAACTTTTCTAGAAGCCTTCGTACGCATCCAGATATACATTATGTCATTATGTTCACAATAAAAACTATAGATGCAGAAAAGAAATAGAATGGCTTACAATTTAAAGACAGAACGGCTTTTTCGCGTTTGGAGCTAGGAGTTGTGTAGGATTTCAGTATGGCCACTTCCTTGTTCCAACTTCCAAGGACAAATCCATCTAGAATTCCGTTCTAATAATCCTACAAAATTCCTTCACCAATCCATTGTTCCAAAAGGAACCGAGCAAGGCTACAACCGGCGAATCCCGTCGCGTGATTTGTGTTTCTTGGACAGTATCTACGGCAAGTTTCTGCTTGCCAGCTGCTTCACGACGACTCCAGCTTATTCTGCTTCAGAAACTCCAGGTCCTTGAGCTGCCGCTGCTGCACTTCCTTGGACACGGTCCTGCCGTCCCGCTTCCGTTCGCCGGAGGCCACCTGCTTGGCCATGGACGCCACCATCCTCTCCACCGCCGGCCTCCCGACGGAGAGGAAGACCGCGTTCAGTATCGTGCGGAGAAGCTTCTCGTCCTCTTCCTCTACCATGTCCTGCCCGAAGCAGCAGACATAGATGGCCTCCAGGGCCTTCTCCGCCCGCGTCTCCATCGGTATCTGCGGAACTGGAGCCTTCAGCTTCGCCCTTTTCTGCATCAATCATCGCACAAAATTCATCTTTCTGATTCTTGCGTATTGCCGTTGCAATTTGCAGATACTAAAATAATAATGTTACATCGTCAGCAAGATCAGAAAGCTGTTTACATACCTCCCTTGCCGCCCTCATCATGTCGATGAACGTCTCCTCCTCGAACTCGATATCGTTGGAGATGCGGAGCCGCGCCACGCCTTCCAAGATCTCCTCTGTTTTGAGCAGCCCGGCGCCAATGGCGGCCAGCCAGCAGCAAAGTAGAACGTAGAAGGGATCTCCCGGCTGCTCAACGACGGGACGAAAAGACTACTCATTCCACTCCATTCAGAAGCTGTGCGCACTGCGCAGCCGTGTACCAGCCAGCAACCATAAATGGACAACCAGAGCAGCAGAGCAAAGGCGAAAGGTACCTTCCCGCGGCGCTGGTTGAAGTCGTAGAAGGCCTTGGAGTCCATGACGGTGCACTTCTTGCTGACGCGGCGTCGGAACTCGGCGAAGTCGACGATGTCCCCGCCGACGCCGCCCTCGTCGCTGAGGATGCGCGCCACGAGGCCCACGACGGGGAGGGCGCCGATGAGCCGCCCCGCGATGGCCCCCGGCGAGTTGGGGTTCGGCTCCATGTACGCCACCACCGCTCCGTACCGCCGGCGCCGGCCGTGTGCCGCGGCGGGGCGGCTCCGGCCGTGGCGCGGGAGGAACGGGGCCGTGAGAGCGAGCTTGTGGGCGACCGGTAGCGCCCCCATGCCCGCCCGCCGATCGGGTTGACGCGCTTACGTAGTAGTACGTGTGGTCGCCGCGGGCGTGGCGTGGCGCGGCGCGCGGCTTATCTGCTCATGGACGAAGCCTGTCCAGAGCTTGGATTTCGGACTCTGATGAAGGCGGACTGACGGGCGGGCGGGAGGCTGTGGCGACCGCGTCAGCCCTGCCGGCGTTCGTGCCTCGCCGAGTGGCACTTTCCGGTGCCCGCGCCTCGAATCGACGGGGTTGCCGTCGTCTTGCCGAGCACCTCGCACCGTTGCCTCGCCGTCCGGCACCCTTGCGCGGACAGACTGGGGAGTGGCGGATAGGATAGGACAGGGATCAATCCTGAGACGGATTGAGAAGATGATAAATGCAGGCTAACTGGACTTGGGCTGAATTGTTGTTAATGGGCTATAATAACAACACAAGTGGTTCAGTGGTTTGTGTTAGGCCTCTCCTCGAACCCTCTCCAAGAAATCTGAGCTAAGCCCTCTACCGCTAAAATTGCTGGCGCGAAGGCCCATCCAACCGCGGCGGCTTTTCCCGTACGGATACGGCCTCCCTCTCCTCGTCGTTCGAATGGTTTTCTCTTCACCTTTGGTCCTCTCCTCGTCCTCGGGCATTGTCCTCATCCTCCTCCGTTACCTCTGCTCCACCGGAGTTGATTTGATTCCCTCGCAGTCGGTGTAGGCTTCTCCCTGCTTCGTCTCATCCTGATCCGGTCATCCCCCTCCCCCGGCCGGCGATCACTCCGATCGCGCGTGGTTCGCGTGCATGCGTGCCCGCGGCCGCCGCGTGCTTGTCGCTGTGTCGCGCGGTGGCCAGTCCGTGTCCACGCGACCCGTCACCCTTGCCACTGATTGCAATCATGCATATCGGCGATTGATTTGATTGCCATATAAACGTACTCCAATCTTCATGAGTATAACGACCGGCAAAACTCCTGCACTCCTGCCTGAGGCTTCATTTGTTTAGCTTCAGCTCGCTCTGATTCTACTGATTATTCACTATTTTTCTCTCACTATTCCTCATCTGATTCACCTGATTCATTTAATTCTAAAGCTGAAACAAACGCACCCTCAGTTCGAATAACGCTTCTTGTGGTTACTACTCGATCCAAATCATGGTACAAATGCTCAGTCGTGAAGGTCGTCAATCACATGCTTGGCTAGTCCGTCTCGTCATCAGTATATAGCATCAACAAAATTGCAAGATTCCTTAATAAAAAAAACTTGCAAGATGAGGACAAGTGGTTGTTATAGAGAATCTGCTTCATTAAATATGGCAAAACTGCCCTTGAAGCCGCAGCAGATGCTCTAGCTCCAAAAGAGGACCCACCTTCCCTTTTTTTACAGAAAAAGTCTCTACTTCTTCCTTAGAGCACGCGAGAACTAAAGGATAAGTTGCTACGGCACTCTAAAGGATACTCCGTAAATTAGAGCACAGGAGAGTTTAGTAACCTAGATCCAACCGAAGTCAGCAAAGAAAATCCTAGCCTATTTTTAAGTTTGTTAATAATACAGATCTGTTTAAATTTGCTCTCATGGGGAGTTGCTCCTCCATAGTCTAATGAGTGCTACTCATGTGCTCTAATCACTAACCTTATCAATGAACATAAACTAATCTTGGAATGTAAAAATGACATTCAAAACATACACGGAGTGCGTGGTAACAAATACGATAACTACATAACAAAAGCTATCTATGTATCTAAAAACAATGAATGACTATGTGATTG
Organism: Bothriochloa decipiens; assembly: GCA_023333625.1. Taxonomy (NCBI): domain Eukaryota; kingdom Viridiplantae; phylum Streptophyta; class Magnoliopsida; order Poales; family Poaceae; genus Bothriochloa; species Bothriochloa decipiens. Next base: position 18,838,092 of record CM041628.1, read on the forward strand.
CACATTGTGTTCAAAGATGTAGTCTATGTATTCTAAATATAAAATGTTTTGGATTGTCTAGATATATGGTTTCTATTATGCAATTAGATATATAGTGGGAAGAATGTATATAGAAAAACCAAAACATTTATATAGTTTAGAAAAGGATGAAGTACCTTGCAAGTGAATGAAGGTTTTGTCAACAAGGTGAATCTGGTGGGCATGGAGGCAGGAGAATTGCATGTTTAGTTTTCTTCTGTTCCGGGAGTCCTAACCTCTCAAATGTGCTCGTTGGTGTTCTGTTAGTGATCTAGGAGCTGGTGTCCAGTAAGTCTTGTAAACTTTGTTTAGTTGCTGTCAGTGGAGCGTGGATGTTTGGATGGAAGGGTGTATCCCACCCAAGAACTGTAAACTACTATCTGGTCTTTGTTTTAATGCTAAGACAGGGGCGCTTTGCCCTTTTACTTAAAAATAGATTAGATCGTGCGCAGAAAGGTGCAAAAAGCTGTCAATAATTGAAAGAGCAGGGAGGATCCTCTATGTGGGGGTACGAACGTACGTCTCATCCCAGCTTGTTACTTTGTTTCAGCTTGTTATTCGTCAATCACCTCTCTTCCACTGTTCGACCGTGACCGTGACAGAGTTACTAGTAACTGCTACGCACATGTTTGGCTAGTCGCCTAGTCCGTCTCATCATGGGTATATGTATATAGGAGTATATAAGTGTCTGCCTAATGGAGTCGTACCGCCATGCCTTTATCAACCAATTGCTAGGTTCCTTATTAAAAAACAATTGCAACGTGATGTTATATCGGAATATATTGTTTAACAATAAAAAAATACTCCAGAAGATATAGTTGACATATCCTCGTCAACTATGCGGCGACTACAGTGCAAAAAGGTATCAGTTAAGGCCTTCTACGGTGTGGGAATACTGCTAGGAATAAATATTGGTAGATCCCACTAAAACAAAAATAGCTCTTCAAGTGCTTCAATGTACCGGAGACATCACTCTATGGCCCCCACATAGAGCTTTTTTCTTAGCTTTTCCAATACAAAATACTAGCAAACAGACTACAGCAGTACCACTAGAATTATTTTTTCTATTGAATGGGAGCGGTTTGGGAGCAACGCAAGTACTGCTGTCGCTCACATTTCTGTGGCATTGCTCGAAATTAATTATTAGCACCACAGGTTGCAATGGCAAGAGCGATTCCTAAAGTTTCTCTCTCTTTCCTAACCATCACTGAAGCCACACATTGCAAAAAAAAAAAAAAGCACTAAGGATACCGTGACGTGTTTAAGATAAGAACTGGTTCCGAGTCCATGTAAACATCTTCTAAAGGTGTGAGCAGGCCTGACGATGAGAGTAGGTCTAGTTGATTCAAGACAGGGTGCAAAATACTCTCTCCATCCTAGAGTCAAAACTCATCAAATTTGACCAGAATTATATAGTAAAGAGATAACATTTATAATAGCAAATAACAATTAATAGTTTCTTCATTAATTATATTTCCATAATACATATCAAAATTTTATATTTTTATATAATTTAAGTCAAACTTAATATGCATAAATGCTTCAACTCTCAAAAAAGCTAGAACGACTCATAATTGGGATGTATGAGTATATGAGAATTAATTTTTGAGTTTTGTAGCAATTAAAGAGTAATGGTGATGTTGTCAGCTCCCAATCCAAATTTGTGTGGGATTTTACTGTTTAGCTGAGGACAAGAAGGGTAAACTAATTGAATACATACATAGCTGGAGCCTTTTACCTGTATGTCATTATGAAAGTTCAATCGGACTTGCGTGCCACTAGAAAATTGGTTTCAACCTGTGTGCCATCGCTCATCTTTTTTTTTACCTGTGTGCCATTCCGTCCAGAGTTGCTCCGTTTGGTGGCCTGACATGTAGGACCTGCCTAGTTAATTTTCCAAAATGCCCTTCAGTAAAATTTCCCCACCCAATCTCTCTCGTCCCGGCACCCACTCGGTGCCGGCCTTCACGCGCGCGCGTCGCGACTCTCCGCGCACGGCCGCGACTCCCCGAGCAACCGACGCCGGCGCCCTCACTCCGGCCACCGGCGACCCCCACTCCCCGGCGCGACTCCCTCCCCCCCGGCACGACCTCCCCCCTCCGACGACTCCCCCCACTGTCTCCTTGCACCCTCGCTCCCCTCCTTGTGTTGGCAGCCGCGAAACCCTAGCCCAGCGGGTCCGGTGGCTGGTAGCTGTAGCGGGAGGGTGGCAGGGAGAGAAGTAGGTCAATCCACCATGCCTGTGGAGGGTTGAGGGCATGGATTGAGAGGATAGGCCACACATGGCGGGGAACAAGGTTGTCGCCAGACTGTTTGGGTGATTTGTTTGCTTGTTCAGTTGCCTTGATGATTGATGTTGCTTGCCCTGCGATCCTAGTGTTGATTTTCCCCTCTCTGTTCATCTGTAGGATGGACGAAAAAAATAGCTACAAATTAGAATGTCGGATTGTGGCTCACAATTGTCATTCTCGCTGGTATGAGTTTGACAAACTTGTTGATGCGAACCACACCAACTTCGATGCTCTGGTCGGTGAAATTGTGGACAAGTTTCCGAATGGCTATGGTGAACTAGTGCGAGTGTTTTACTTGTGCATGGATAGAAAGGTCAACATCCAAGTCTGCAATGATCAAGATTTGTTTGATATGTTTGCAAGACATAAGTTGTCCAAATGCTGCTTGTTAACTATCTCATATCACCATCCAAGTTCTGAGAGTCCCCCTGAGATTCCTGATTGGGAGTGTGGTAGTAGTCTCCAATCTGTAGAACCTTCATTCACCCCTCCAGAACCAAGCCACAACACACAATGAACCTGGTGAAGATGATTCCGTTGCTAATCCATACCCACAGTATGAGCATGTTGGCATTGATTGTGGCAGAACCGCCCAATTTAACTTAATCCCAAGTGTACTTGTCGGCCATTTGACACTAAGCACAAAAGAGATCAAGTTAAGCCCGGTAGTCTGTCGAGCACGCCCCACGGAAGAACTCGAAATTCCACGTTTTCATCAGGATCATAAATGAGTGAATAAAGCTTACAATATTCTTAACCATTTCATACATCACATATAATAAATATCGGAGTTATTACAAATATTTCATTAAAGCAACGAAATAAATTATTTTATACAAAGCAGTGAAATTTAAACAATTTTGAATACGAAATAGAATTAGATATTTTAGAATAAAACTACTATAATCGTAGTGGAAGGATCTCCTCACTGAGCCCACCAGGAGGTATCCACACATAGCAACAGTTAGCTCCAGCATCCACTCGCTACCTGCAACAGGAGGAATAAAACCCTGAGTACATGATGTACTCTGCAAGACTTACCCGACTAGATGGGAGTATTCTCCCGACTCTCAAGGATATGCAGGGGCTATTTGGTTATCTATTTATTTTGTTTGCATAGAAGCATTATTATTAGTGCTACCTTATATTTTTAGCAGTAACATCAAATTCATCACCTAACCATTCTAGATAAGCGCCTAAACTACTTTCAAGCATGTGGTAAGCAATTAGATTATTTTTCATCATCCAACAGTAGCCTCATCATCATCTCCAAGTTCAAGTGCATTAACTACAATGGTAGTGATACGACAAGTGGTATCCATATTCGAGGAGGGCGGCGATTGCAATCGATGTACATCCAGCTGGGCAATCCCGAACACACGTCCGTACTCCTCGAAGGAGCAAGTACTAGGCCACCGTTCCCGAAGTACAACCAAGGCCCGAAATGACCTAACCATCCCCGGGGAACCCACCCTATGAGGCCCGTCCCGCAACTCGGCGACGAGTTTCCCCCTCATAAGTTTGGTCCATGGTCATTCCCCGTCCCAAAACAACCGCTAGAATGGCTAGAGAAATAAGTCGGTGAACGTGTTGTGCACCTTAGTTGTAAGACAATACTTAGCTTCACGGTCAACTGTAACTCAGGCCCCTGTTATGTGTTCGGTACTTTCAAACTTGCCTTATGGCTACTAACGAACGGTTCCTAATCGACACAAGCGGAACTAAGAACAAGCACCCAAGGCCTCCATGCTCCGTTGCCACATCAAACACCGCTTTCTGCCCGGTCTCGATTTATTATCCACCCAATTGTGATATATATAGGAGCAGTAACCAGCCTATTGTGCATGTGACGACAGGTCACACACGCTATCGGAGTTCCTAAGCATGGCATACTACACGATTCCTGTTGCACTAGTAGGACTCATGGGGTAGAGTATTATGCAGGTGGGTTTCAAACAACTCCTGCAACTTAATGCGCAAACAATATAATAATATAAATGCTATATAAAATAGAGGTTATGCACCGGGGCTTGGCTGGGTAAACTTTATTATGCAAAGTTAGTATCTCTTCATCTTCAGGACACAATCCCATCATCATCTTTGGGACTGGTCACCAATCCACGGCCCTCTCGCTTGCCGCAACCATCTTTCAGTTGACCCATCAATTTATTGTCGTTCCTAAATGATGTGCATAAATGCAATGCAATGCTTAAGCCAAATAAACATACACCAAGACAAATAAATAACTAAACATTTCATACAACATCAGCGGCACATTTAATTTTATAGGCTATACAGACAATTATGAAACAGGGAGACGCACATTTTTATTCTATACATTTTTAACTACTTTAAAATTATTATAAGCCTACTACAAGATAAGTTAATAGCACATAAAATACATATCATCTGAGCATGAAAAATGGACCACAGCACATACATATTAAGATCATCCTACCATAAAAATTTCAATGCATTTGGATTAATAAAACATGCTCTAATAAATTAACACATAAAAGCTAGGTTTACTAAACAACAAAAACATATACTTAAAAACGTGATATTATATGTCTATTGCATAGATATAGTTACAAGGATTCCAAAACACCTTCACTTTCCTTTTTATGAATTTTCTAAAATTTACTATGAATTATAGAAGTTTCAGCCGATTTCCACATAAAAGAAAAAGAAAACAGAAAAAGGAAAACATACTTTGCATTGGGAATCCTGGATTTTCTTCAAATTAATCAGTCCTTCCACCTTATTCTTGTCTCTAGCATATATGTATCAGGATCCCTGTAAAACATTATATTCTCACCTCAAGGTCCTTCTTTTCCTCTTCTCGTACGCAGAGCAGAGCACGCACCATTGATCGGCCGATTCCGGTCGACCAGTGGCGGCGAGGTAGCGGGGGAGCACCAAGGGGACCACGCGCACCAGATGGGATACTCGGCTCGGCCCGAGGCAGACCAGGTCGGCCTGGCCGCGCGAGCCAAGTGGGACGGCGGCAGCTGCTACGCCGGCAAGGAGCATCAGCAGCGAGCGGCCCTGGGGAAAGTGCTAGGAAGGGGAGACGGGGCTCGAGGAATGCAGTGGCGCGGTAGGCATGGGCGAAGGAAGAGCAGAGGCAAGGGCAATGGTGGGGATGGAGCTCTGCTCGCTCATCCATGGCATGGCAGACTGCGAGAGTGAGAAGGCAGTGAGGGCGGCGAGGCCAAGGGCGCGGCTTTCATGACCAGGTTGCGAGCATAGCGTGTGCGGCAGCAGGCGCAGCAAGGCACAGCGCGGCCTTGTACGCGCACATGACCAAAGCGGGCAGCGAGGCAAGGACATGAGCGCGGGCGGCCCTGGCGTACCCGTCGCAGCAGCAGAGGAGGGAGAGAGTGCGAGCGAGTGAACTGGGTGGGAGAGGGAGCAGTGCGGCATGGACGACGGCATGGGCGGCCTGGGCACGAACAACGGAGCAAGGACGGCGGCACTGCTCGGCCACACGAGCACGGTATGGGCAAGCACCACAGCTGCACTGCGTTCAACTGTTTTGAAAACTTTCTCAAAAACACCTTGAACTCGACCTCTGCTTGCAACTCTCGGATTGGAGCAATAAAAATCCAAATATTTCTCAGACCTCCACTTCAAACTTGAGCTCTGATATGCCTTCTCCATTTTTTTAGCTTAAACATTGAAATGTCCATAATTTTTAACTTCCGATTCTGATTCCGAACAGCATTCCAAGGGTTATCCATTCCAAAATCTCCATTATTAAATCCTCATCCAAAATAACATGCTAAGCATGAGCTAGCACGGCTTAAGATAATTAATTAAAAAGTAACACTAAAGTATTATAATAATTAATTATCTAGTAACACCAGGGGTGTTATATTGATGAGGAAGGGTTGTATACTGAGCTTCCCCAATAGCACCAGGCCCCCCAATTTCTAAATATTTTAGTAAACAAAAGGATGAGAAGAGTTCCGATGATGATGAATCCTTGTTGTGGCAGAACCTCCTAAATCATATGGCCCACACGCATGATTATTGTCTAAACAGACTCCAAATAACCATGACTGTGTTCCATACGACTTAAAAAGTCTGTCGGATAAATCCCGAATCATCCACGATTCTCCGAGCAGGATCAATCATTGTAGAGAGACATTGCAGTATTACAACAGTTCGATATAAATAAATTACCACGGAGTAAAATAGCGGAAGACTTACAATAACATACATTTACAAAACTCTGAGTTTCAAATATTTACAATGATAGGTTTAAATTATACAAACCATAATAGTAGTGGAGTAGCAGTAGATTCCAATATTACACAAAAGCTCTGCCCCGAGCTAAACATCTTATTCGTCGTCACTTTCCTCGACGACTGTCATGCAGCAGGATGCAAAACATTTCTACCCATGAGGCTCACCTGCAACAAGGGTTAAACAAACCCTGAGTACAAGAGTACTCAACAAGACTGACCCGACGAAATAGAAGGTAGAGACTCAAGAAATGCAGGCTAGAGGGACAAGGTAAGGTCTGTAGGAGAGAAGAAATTTTGCGAAAAAGCTTTACAGAGAGAGAAGTTGCTTGGGCTAACTCCCATTATCATCCAACTTCATTATTGATCCTTAATTTTTGTTCAAGTTGTTACTACGATGATGAACAACGATCGAGTCTTCTTCTCCGAGAAGCAACGGCGATTCGAATCTATTTTCATACCCAGCTGGGACCTAGGTGACTGAGCATACCGGAGACTTTAACTCCGAAGCACTCCAGATACACCAATATACCGGGATAACAACCTCAGCCGTATATCACCACATGATACACGTGAGCTCTGCGGCCCAGCGTACCGAGATACGTGAGAACTTAAACCCCACAGTAAAACACACTATGACACAGATGGGATCTCTGGCCCCACGCTAGGTCACTCCATGGCATACACGGCTCCAACCATCCGTATACCACTTCATGCATGTGGATTTCTAAATTCTCGATATCATCCAGTTCACCAACGAACGGGACCTAGGGCATCAACAGACGAGAACACTACAGAGGGACTCCATTCCCAGTGCAAGTTCGCCGTTCGGACTCGATTTATTACTATCATCAAGATTTCAACAAAGAAACCAATCTCATCTTTTTTATTCTTTTGCCTTTGAACAGTTTAAATAAATAAGCAGGGCTAAGCATTACTACTCATCTTCCAAGTAGGTAACAAGGATTAAGGAAATAAGACAGGTAATGCAATTTGTGGGTTTTCACTCAACTCCTATTACTTAATGCACATATTATAGCTGAAGCAGTAAAACTTTTTATAAATAGAATAGGGTTGAATGCATCCGGGGCTTGCCTTGATGTTCGGGGTAGAAGTTCTCGAACTCTGGATCAGCTCCCGATTCTTGAATCTGCTTGTCCTTCGGGTCTGGGTGACAACGTTAACTCTCCGTTAACGGAAACTACTCGATAATTAATATGCTTCAACATGATGGAATAGTAAACATGATGCTCGATGAGTGCATGATCAGATTAAGGGATCGAATACAACTTTTCTTCACGATAAAGTTGCAAGCCAACAAAACTTCGTTTATAAAACTCATTAGGGTTAACTAAGTCATTTTAAGAGGTTAATTAAACACATAAAATAACGTTAATTAAGACCTAATGACATAATTAAGATAAGCGCAAATAATTAATTAAAGTGCCAAAGGTCATTAGGGTTAATGACCTAAGTCATCAATTAATCCCAAAGTTACACAACTCCTATAATGATTAAGTTAACTAAAAGGGGTTATTTAATTATTTAAAAGCATTAAATAAAGGCATAAAAATTAAAGTTATCAAATTAAGCCTAAAATTTTATTTTAGAAATCTCTTAGCCTAATTAGATGGCAAAACAAATTTTAGAATTAAAAGCCAATTATTTTATTTATTAAAAATTATTGAAGGTCCATTTTTAATTAAAAGGGCAAATTTTAACATATGCAAAAAGTACTCAAATTTGGCATTTCATATTTTTCCTAGGTAGATGACATCATAAAGAACATTCACAAAAATTTTCAGAATTTTTGGAGCTATATATGAATTACTATGAATTTTTAAAGAAAATAGCATTTAAATCATTTTCTGAAAATAGAAAAAGGAAAATCGGCACAGTGCTCCCGGGTCAACAGTCGACCCCGCCGGAGTTGACCGGCGATTCCTCGCCGTCGGCGAGGTTTCCGGTGATGGGGTTTTCTCCTACTTGCTCATCTTGACACGGCGCGTCGACTGAGGTGGGTAACGGTGTTGGGGAGCGGCGGCGCACCCACGCCGGCGGCCATGGCGGCGCGGCGGAGCGTCGGCCCGGCGGCATCGCTCCCCGGAGCGATTTTCGACGATGGTAAGGCTACGGTTAGACGCAGGGCACTTAGACAAGCGAGTTCGGCAACTTTATGCGGTCGCTCCATGTCCCTGGCTCAAACGGCAACGCGAGCGGCGGAGCGGCAACACTGCGCCGGCGGCGAGCTACGGCTACCGGCGGTCTCGACAAGGGATTGATGCAATTGATGGCATAGATAGATGCAGGAGCTCACCGTGGCGCTGATGCGCACGTTAATGGAGGTCCGGAGTGGTTGGGTTGAGCTGCGGTCGACGGCGGTGATGGCGACGGCGGCGCTCCGATGGCACGACGACGTCACGGCGGTCTCCGGCAATGCGCTGCTCAAACCAAGGTGCGCATCAGACGCAGGACGACACGGAGAACACGATTGCAGGGTTATCGGTAAAATATTTTCACCTCCGGCGACGGCAAATGGCGGAGATGGCGCGGCGGCGCGACTGACCGACCGCGAAGAAGATGATGGCGTACAAGCGGCTCGGGCGAGGAGAGCAAGCATGAACTGGCTCAAACGGACCGTAAGGAAGTGGCGGAGCTTTGGGTGAGAGCAATTGGACAGAGGTGGAGCGTCGGCGGCGAATTTCGGCGGCGGAGCGAGGTCGTCGGCGACGGCGGCGGGAGGAAGAAGAAAGAAAAACGGCGTCGGCCGACTGCTATTTATAGCAAGAAGATGATGCTTGAGCGAGTGACACGACGACGATGAAGTTTCTCGCGTCCGAAAACACTCTGATGGCCGGGAAGGCGCTGCGGTGGACGGCGGCGCGCGATGAGAAGCCGGCCATGGCGTCCGCCGATAGGGTTAGGTACTGTTCGCAGAAATTATAGAAATGCCATTCAGTTTAAAATACAAATTACTCTAAAATTTATATAAGAACTTCAAAATCTCCAAAAATATCATTTGCATAACTTTTCAAGAGCTACACTTTTCCTTTAGCTGATACCCTCAAATTCTATCTAGATTTTGAAATTTGAATTCAGATTTGAAAAGGGGATAAAACCCTAGAAAAAACATTTAAAATTACTTTTGATTTCTCAATAAAACTTAAAAATCTTCAAAACTATAAAATGTTGATCTTGTCAAACCAAACATTTTTCATATACAAAGTTTTCTCAGATTATGCATAATTTTTGAATTATGGTTTTAAAATCAACAGGAGATAATTGCTAAAAACTGTATTTTCAAATTAATTTGAAATTTCTTTTGGAAACTTGAAAAAATTTATATACCAACTTTGTAGCTCTTGTCAAGATCTACAAACTGTCTTTTTAGAGTATCTCCAAATTCCTTATAGATTTTGAATTAGAGAAAAGGGGTAAAACTAGGGTTTGAAATAAAGGGTTTTTGAAATAGAATTTAAACTCAATTTGGTTTCTAACTTAATGGGTTGGTTATTAGTGATCACAAACATTATCCAAGAACATTTTTAGGTCATTGACCCAATGACACCCTTGGTTGACCAAGTTGACTTTTGAAAAACCTCTTATATCATTTCCTATTTGAATTTAAACTTGAATTGCCAGGCTTAGAAATAAGTTTTGCAATCCAAATTAAATATCAAATATGGAAATCATTTTTAGAGTTGGACTTAGACTTATACACTATGCTTGACACTAGTGTAAACACAGTTCACACCTCAAGTACATAGAGTATAGACTAAGTATTTGTGATGACATTCGAAAATAGGGTTTTATTATTTCATGTGACAAACATTACAGAAATTCAATCAACCTATAAAATATAAACTTATTTTAGTTAATGCACATTAAGGTTGACTTAAACATGAATGCTTTGCAGTGCATATGATGACATGGCATGTTTTAGTTAATATAACACCAGAGGTGTTACACTTGTCTGATGACGATGAATCTTTGTGAGATGATGTTGATGATGATGTCCATGTAGAGGACATGGATGAAATGATTCAAGATAGATCCCTTGAACCTATGCCTGATGAATTCTATGACAAAAAAACCTCCTATGGAAGAAGGAACTGTGTACTCAAACATGGCTGCTTTTAGAATTGCTTTAGCTTCACATTGTGTTAGACGTGAGAGACATTATGACATTGAGAAGAGTGATCCAGGTCGGTATAAGGTTCATTGCTCATTCAAGAAATATGGATGCCCATGAAGAATTCATGCTTCAACACTATCTGATGGTGTGACAGTTTAGTTACTGTAGTATTTGCTACTAATTCATGTTGTGCTTACTAATAAATAATTGTTCTATTTTACTAATGAATGTGGTCCTCGTTGATTTGTAGGTCAAGGTGAACCCACATGCCCATGATTGCTAGAGCCACAGGAGAGTTGGTATTTGTGTTGGGGTCACACAGTTTTGGGTATGTGCTTAGATCATTGATTGGCTCAAAGAAGATGGGAATCTTCGTATCAAAGAGTTGAGAAGGAGGCTGAAGGCTGAATGGAAAATTAGAGTGCCCTATAGGAGAGTGTACAAAGGTAAAAATCTTGCCATGGATGAGATTTATGGTCCCCGGGACAAAAGTTTTGACAACCTTTTTAGGTTGAAGGCCCAGATAGAGGAGTCCTCCCTGGACCTATACTTGTAATGCTTGGCAAGGTTCTGGAATCCCATGCAAACATGCCATTGCCGACATCACCTCAATTCCTGGTGCCCAACTAGAAGACTATGTTGATGAATACTCCTCAGTGAAGAAATTCATAGAGGCATATCATGGTTCCATCCCTTGCATTCCAGACAAAAGCATGTGGCCTGATTCAAATCATGGCTTCTTCATGCATCCACCCTTGCTGAAGTCAACAGGAGGAGGGAGACATAAGAATTGGATGAAATCATCTATGGAGGGAGGCAACAAGAAGAAGAGAAAGAGACATGAGTGCCCTATATGCCATCAGTTAGGACACCATTGGTACACTTGCAAGAATAAAAATCCAGAAGATATAGCTGCAATGAAGGCTCAAAGGTACTATAATTGGCTTAATTACTTTCTTATACATGCCCATTTTCATTGCTTGGATTAACTACAGTAACATGTTCTATGCAGGGGCCCTCAAAGAAAAGAATTAAAAATTCAGCAAGCCTTAACACAGAGACTAGCATAGTGGTTTCTCCAAGTGTGATGCAATTCTCATACCATGAGGCAGTGCAGAATGCTACATACAAGAAAAGGCAAGAAAAATAACTAGGGTCCAGAAGGGCAAGGACCTAAGTTCAGCTAGAACAACATCAAATAGTGTGTCTAATAGGTATGTTTACCTTCTTCATATCTTGGTTTGACACCTGTACCATCACAACTACTGATAATGAAAAAATGCTTCTTTTTCACTAGGTCTGGAATTGGATCCAATAATCCTATTGAAGAGCAAACTGTTTTGCTTCTACCTTGCCCTGAGGAAGAAGCTCCTAGCACACACACTAATCCACAAGAAAATATGGTGCCACATCCCACACCAAGGAGAAAGATTGGGATCAGGAAGAAACTCACACCAAAAAAGCTTGCACCAGCAGCCAACCCATCCAGTCCTTCTTCCAATACTAGAAGCAAGAAGCTGCAAGTGAACTGAAATAAGTGGCTGCTTTATTTTGCTCATGTGGTTATGGTTATGGAAAAATAGTTGTTTCCTCCCTTTTGGCAAGACCTGTTAACTATCATGTCAAAAAAACTTATCTTGTATGTCATGTTCCTGTAAATTGTTATGTGATGAGAACCATTGCCTATGTCATGTTGATGCCATATAAATTGATGAGAACCATTACCTGTTATGTTCAATATTGCTACCATGTTGGTCATGTGTTTGATAAATTATTGGCTTTTTTTTGAGTAATAGTTGTTGGGAGAATGTTTTATTCATGCATCAATACATATATAGATGGAGCCGGGGGCATCAGGTTTTTTTTAATGAAGTTCTGGGCAAATATATTTTTCTAGTATTGATGCACGTGGGCGCCAATGCTTGCTGGGCAGCAAATTGGGCCTCTTCGATGGCAGGCCTCTTCGATGGCATACGGGGAAAGATAAAAAGTTCACAACACATGTCGCTTGAGGGCATCTATGTCTTTTTTTACCGTTGTTTCACACCGTTACTTGCTAAAGTTGACAGAATCACACACAGGTTCAACAATAGATGAGTGATGGCGCACAGGTCCAAACCAATTTTTCAATGGCGCACAGGTCCGGTCGAACTTTTGTAATGGCACACAAGTAAAAGCTCACATAGCTGCCATCCAACTCCTCCTTAGCCTTCGCATAGGAGAAAAGATCAATATAGTTGCCATCCAACTCCTCCTTAGCCTTCGCATAGAAGAAAACTCCACCCCCAATCTTTATTAATCTTTTCTCAATCTTTACCATAGGAATCTTGCAACAAAAGGAGGCCGGACAGAGTGACCACGTCGCCTGAAATTCTCGGCTGTCCGATCGGGCGGACGGACGGTCCTGATCAGACCAGTCCCGATCATTTTACAAAAAAGACCTCACGTTTTGGTGAAATATAACTGTCGTCCAGCCCACTCTCTCAGGATTTTATTCAAACTAGCCCTCAAAGTTTACTGAAATTAAGAATCAGTCCATGTTGGCCTGCCACCCACCTGGGCCGGACTCACGCATGCTGGGCTTAAGTGGGCCGAATACGACACTATGCTATTTTTATTTTCTATTAATCTTTAATCTTTATTTTCAAATTAGAGATCTTTCAAAATTTGTAAAAAAAATATAGAAAAATCATAAAAAAACCAAACTAATTTTGTTGAGTTTCTTATGACTAGATCTATGCATTCAACTCAAAATATCATATGATTTAGTGTATTTTATTTGATAGATATATACATTTATAATTTTATGTCAGTGATTAATTGTTTACTCATATCACATATGAACTAAAAATATCTAGCCCAACTTAACTCTAAATCAATTATACCCTTTTTCATAATCTTTGATTTCTAATTCTCCCTACCTTAACTCTAAATCAATTCATACATTTTTTCATAATCTTAGTTTCCTAATTCTTTAATTTTATACTAACTCATAATACAAAATAATTTAAAACAAATAATCGCTGACATACATATACGAAGCCAAATACTTCACTATATATATGACATTTCGTATAATCGCATATATGAGTACATCATGTCATGCATGTAACCAAACAAAACGAATACATACTGTTCAAAACAAAACAAAACAAATACACTAAAAATATACGCAGCATAAATAAAAAACACATAGATACACGTATAGCTAACCACTGGCCATAAGCGGCAACGCCGCGCAGATTTCTAGTTCATTTATGAACGATAGCTATGATAACCAGTGTGCGACAGACCTAGCCTGCGCAGAGAATCCCTCACTCCCGGAGACACCTAGGTTCAGACGTCGGACAAGGTGTCATCAGTCATCACACACACACAACAGCAGTCCAAATCCAACCTGCTCACCATCCTAAACAAAACACCAAAAGCCAAGCAGGCATGATCCATTCTAATCGACCCCCATTAACCCTGCCCCACGTTCCCCGCTCCGCAGACTACGTTCACCGCTCCCATGGCCTCCCCCCCC
>CM041628.1:18862311-19012223 GCA_023333625.1 Bothriochloa decipiens
AAAAAAATGCATATTTCAGCCCCAGTGTGACAACTTCTAGCATGCATGGTGATGAGCAGTTTTCTATGTTAGATTAACTTTCTCACTCTACATGTTCTACTGAGGGCATGCAATTGCAAAACTCAGCGAGACCTCAGGGTCATACTGGAGTACTGCAAGACCCCACAACACCGCCCCCCCCCCCCCCCCACCCCCACCAAAAAAAAATCAATTTTACGATGTGATCAGGCCAGTTTGAAGATGTTAGTTCAATCAAGAATCACTCGTTGCCAATTTGATCTGTAGCATGTACCCACCATCTACAAGTGGTTATTGATCTGAAGCTCTCGATATTGTAATCAGAATTGAAGCATCAGCAGCAAGTATGAGGTCCTCTTAACAAGAACTACCATTATGGTCTAATCGGCCAATCCCTGATATGTTACACCTTATTGGTAATGTCACTGTCTTGGTTAAACTAAGAATATGGTACGGTTTATAGTACAGATAATATTCATTTAAGCCATCAACCTCTATATGCTACTTCTTTTGTTCTAATAGATTCCTCAAATTGCGGTGATGAGTCACCTCACTTGACATTAGTAATTAGGTAATTATAATTGTTGTTCCTTGCATACACTGTCGCGATGAGTTGAAATAAAATACACTGTACAGCCTATCATTTGCCTGACATTTCTAATTTCTAATTCAGTATTCATTATTGGAGTTCTAGCGCCTTTGACGTTTTTTTATTCATTCAGAATTTATGTAAGAATCACTACAAACCATAGATGAGTCCCTCGCTCCAGAAGTTACACCAACCTCATGTCTAGGCTAAAAAAAGATATCAGTAGAGAGATTCACAGGCCTGTTTATTCCAGCAGGGGCGCAGCAAAGCTGCGCCTGTTTTCTAGTATGCATGAATGATGCATCTCGACCAATCAGCGTCTACATTCATGGAACCTTGGAAGCACAAGAAATCCACAAACAGTGTGGGATTGAGTCTTGATACAAAGTCGACGATCCTTGAGCTTTGCCTCAGCATGACAGCATGGATCAAGTCATCGAACCACATGGATATATCATTATATCTCATGTCATCGTCTTTGTACTTTGCACTTTACCTTGTTCTTTTCGATTCCCAATGTAGAGTTTTTAGGATTGTCATCTCGGGGGTGTTTATCTAGCCAACTTTACAATTCCTAGTGTCGGTGTTCGGACCCGGGGGCCCTAAGCCAACGAGTAAATGTGTACTGCGTGCTCCCTAATCCGGATGGTGATGTAAAAAAAATACAAGGGTTTATCCTGGTTCAGGCAAAGAAGGCCCTACGTCTAGCGGGGGAGGAGATGTTGTATTATCTTGCACCGAAGTGCTTATACAGGGGAGATACAAGCGAGTGTGTACGAGAAGAGGTGGGGAACAAGGACTGAGACCAGGAGCGCTAGCCCTATGCCTTGCTGTGTGCGTGGTGTGACTTAGCGAGTTCGAGTGAGTCCTCCCCTCTCTCGTTCCCCTTCTACAGCTAGCCCAGCGCCCCTTTTTATAGGCCAAGGAGGGGCATGGGTGTACAAGAAACCCTAATGGTGCTCTGGGGCTGTCGTAAGCGATGACGCCGATGTGGGATGCCGATCATGTCGTGGGCGCTGTAGAAGTGTGTCCCGGGCATGGGTCGCCCTGCACCGACGTGCTTGGAATCGATGGTTGTCCTTCATGTGTGTCATGACGACGTCCGTAGGTGGTCAGTGAAAGACTCGTGCCCATACGGGGGCGTGGGAATCCCTGTAGATATCGCGTTGGGAGTTGTTGAAGCGCTGACCAGAGGTGTCGAGGTCCGACTCGAGAGGTGGCCGAGGGGGGTCGAGGCCCGAATGGATAAGGCCAAGCCCTGGGAAGTGCAGTACGGATATTGGTAAATGTGTCTCGAGGGGGCGCTTGACAGCGTACAGTGCTCGGTATCTTGTCGCAGTGTAGTACGAACCACCGATTCCCTGGGTATGGGCTGTACCCGGCCACTGTAACCGCGCTGTAGCCGTGAGGTTAGGCAGGAGTTGGTGGGGGCATTAAATGCTTTGGATCCCATACAGGAAGTAGGTGAGCCAAAGGGGGAGTGGCAATCGACGGGGGGTCGTCCGCCCACGAGGAGATCCTCACTCGACGGGAGGGTCGGCCGCCCATGATGCGCTTCGTCACTCCGACAGGGGGTCATCCGCCCGGGCGGACATTCGTCATTCAAGGCTCCCCATCGAATAGGAGGCGGTCTTGACTTGGATGCTGCTCGTGGGCCGGCCCAGCATGGCTCGACGCACGCTGGTGGACCCTTATCTCTCAGGCTGGTTGCGGGCTTTTTTGTTGATTTGGGTTTAATTGTTCGGGAACTAATTTTTCTGGATTGAGGTTTAGGGTACCCCTTATCTAGGTACCCAACAGTAGCCTCCGAGTCTCTGCGCGAGTGTTGGCACTCACGCAGAGGCTCATGAACGGAGTCATAGCGTCTGTCGTTCTCTAAAGTGTGCACGCAAGCGTACCCTTCGGGGGTAGCCCCCGAGGCCTCGGAGGATTAGGATACTCCTCTGAGAGCTTTATGCATTTTTATTGAGGGGTGCTCGAGTGGTTAAGCCCCCGGGCATGCATGAGCTTTTTTCATCGAGGTCCACTCCATGCGTTGTCGAGCCCCTGGGTGGTTGGTTCCTCCTTCGTCAAGGCCACCCGGTTGCGAGCGAGCCCCCGAGCCTCTTTCGTTAAGGTCGATGGGGAACAAGCCCGTCTTTTTCATTCGACCCTCACGCTCCTTTTCGACGGGAGGAGGGGTGAGGAGTGTCGTGCTACCCTCGTTTGGGAGAGCTTCGACGTCCTCTGGTGAGCTGTTATCAGGGAATTCAAGTGAGAGCTCGTGCCCCGTTTGATAGGGGTCGACAGGTGGCCAAGGAGGTGCTCTCATTGAAGCTAACAAATGGACACATGGATTCTGATCCCATTCGATAGGGTTCGGTGGCTCGATGCCTCCCTCCGAGGGGATTCCGTAGTTGTCCTTTTGTTTCGCCTTGAATATGTCCGAGGAGGCTTCAAGAGTTCATTCTCGAGCAAGGGACTCGTGTCGGCTCCCCCCGGACATCCCTGACTCAGATACTCGAGGGCAGCTGTCGAACCCTGGTCGAGGGCCAGCCTTCGCTCCCTTGAGATTTTTGTGGGGCTAGGGCCCGCGTTCCTTACCATGGAAGGAATCATCCACGAATAACTTCTTCCGTCCGTTGGGCGCGGCTTTTGAGGTAGGAGTTGTAACGGCGCAGTCGTGGGGGGCTAGAGCAACGGCTGGAGACCGAGCATCTGATGCATGTCCCTGTACCCGTAAATCAAAGGGGCAGTTAGGTGTGGGCATTAAATGCGGGGTTTTACCTGCTTTTTCGTCGGATACACCTGTTGCCCTTTGACTTGCTTATAAATTCAGGAGATAGGGTTCCGTCCATCCCCCATCTTGCCTTCCTGCTTTCGTCATCACCAGAGAGAAGAGTCGCCCTGTTTGTTAGCGTAAGAGAGAAGAGGGGAGAGATTAGGAATCTTCCTTCCTGTCCACACGCCGAGCAAATCTGCGCTGTCGTTATGGCACCCGAGCTTCTCTCCCCGGAGGACTGGCTCTCATCGGCCATGACGGCACAGGAGCTCGAGGAACTGGTGGATGATGGGCTCCTTCGCCCTATTGTCTCGGCTGACCGGCCGGAGTGGATGGTGCCACCGAGGGAGGATCTGGAGCCGAACCCGTCGGAGGGGTACGTGGTGAGCTTCGTGAAGTACCACTGGATGGGGCTCGGGTCACCTCCGAGCTGGTTCATGCAGGCACTGGCCAACTACTACGAGGTTGAGCTCCAGTACTTCTCCCCCAACGCATCTCCAACACGGTGATTTATGTCATAGTCTGCGAGGGATACCTGGGGATGGAGCCACACTGGGAGTTGTGGCTCTATCTCTTCAAGGGCGAGCACTTCACCAAGCCGGTGTCGCAGGGGGTGAGGAGCATCGTCCGCGTTGGCTACTGCAACCTGCCATTGAAGCGGTTGGACCAGTTCATCCCGACGGGGTTGATTTCCAACCACGGCGGGTGGCACGCCAGATGGTTCTACCTCCAGAACAACGGCGGCCTACTGCCACACTACATCGGGCGCGCCATCGTGAAGCGCCTGGAGCACTGGCCACATGGTGTGGCGAAGGATCGACAGGCAAGGCTGAACCCCCTCCTCGATGCACTGAGGACTCTATGTGTGCGGGGGCTGAACGCGGGGATCGTCGTCTCGGCATTCCATAGCCGGAGGGTTCTCCCGCTGATGCGGCGCCTGCTGCGCTCGGATCAGATGGTGCCCAGGGCGTCGCTCGAGGGGTGCCAGATGTTGGCCGAGGCGCTGTCCTCCGAGGACATCGCTAGGCATGTGAGGGGAGCGATCGCCGACGCCTTCACACCGGAGGATGTGAACAGCATCCCAATGCTGCCCGACGACGGTCACATCCTTCTGGTGAGTAGGTCGTAATATCATCCTCGAACTCCTTTCTTTCTCCACTCATCCCCGCATTTTCCGTCATGAGTTTGTGTACAGGGGGCCATAAATTTCAGGGCACCAGTCAAGGAGGATGACCTCGATCATGCTTCACCACCCAACAACAGAAGAAGAGTAAGGATCGAGAGAAGAAGGAGCGAAAGAAGAGCCTTGAGCACCTTGCGCGTGAGCAGTGCCGGGCGAAGCAGAGACGCAAGGGGGTTCTCGAGGAGGAATCTCCCTCGAAAGAGGAGGAGGGGGAGGAAGGCGAGAGCAGTGACAACGAAGGAGTGCAGGCGCATATTGACACCTTGGTGCCCCGCATGGCCCGAGTTGACACCTGCTTCACGCAGGAAACGGTCAAGGTGGGTTCATCCTCCCAAGCCTCGAGGACGGCCTCGGCATCTGTCAAAGGTCGGGAGATGAGGGCCTCAGAGTAGCCCCGGGGTAGAGGACGAGTGACCCCTCGACTCGAGGGAGATCATCGTCACGTCATACGCACAGCGGGACACCTCCAGCCCCTTCACGGGGCGGGTCCAGCATGCCGCCGCCTCGGACCAGGTCCTCGACACCCAGCGCACGGACCCAGAGCCAGTTAGCCTTGGAGAAGCAACGGACACCGAAGGCATCATCGGTGGAGGCTCCGAGCGGCTCTGGTTCCAACAAGGGCCCGTCGAAGGGCGCTCCAAAGCCCCCGAGCGGGTCGAAGGTGGGCAGGAGGACACCCCTCATCCTCGTGGGGTAAGTTTTTGGTATATTGGGGCTTCTGTTCCTTTTTTGGCGTTTTAGGGGGTTCTTAGCGTCTCTTGCTCGTGTGTATTCTAGGGTCAAGCGCGCGCCAGAGACGGTGGCCCCCTCTCTCGCCAAGTGGCTCAAGGTCGATGCGCGGTGAGGGTGACAGCCTCAACACCAGGTGCTACTCTGATGTCTTGGGCGGCGGCGGTGGCTGCTTAGTTTGCGAAGTCCCACGCCGCTATGACTCGAGGTAGGCAGACGGGCGCTGCTTCTGTTGCAGGCTCGAGCACCTCGGGGACTATGGCGGGGATGGACGTAGCCCGGAGCCGAGAGCAGACCGAGGTGTCTCCTGTCACCGTCGGGCTCGGGGACACAGCCTGCGGCCAGGAGCCGGGGTCAACGGAGGAGGCCCTGATCACCATCGAGGATGAGGGGGCGGATCCCTTTGCCCGTGGTGTAGAGGAGGTGGCGGAGATCCCTTAGCAGCAGTCATGTCGGCATGGCCACAAGGGCTGCACGAGCTGGAGGAGCGGCAGAAGTAGGAGCTGCTGCAGAAGCAGCAGGAGGGCAAGCGGCAGGCGCAGGCCAGCTATAGCAGCAGCAACAAGGAGAGCAGGTGACGATGCCTTTGATCCTATTGCAGCGACAAGAGGAGGCGTCGATCGTGGTCCCACCGCCGCTATTGCAGCAGGAAGAGCCAGCAGCCTCGAGCCTGCCGCAGCAGCCGCAGCCGTGGGAGATGGTGGCCTCGAGCCCGTTGCGTCAACAGCAGCAGGAGAAACAGGTGGAGGCCCCGCCGAACACGGGGTAGGAGGATAGGAGACCGGAGCTGCTGACCTCGAGCCAGCCAGAGGGGCCAGTGGCTGAGGACGTCCCGATGTGGAGGAGGGTCGGCCCTCCGAGGATCCTTATAGGGCCTCGGCCCACACGCCTTTGGCTATATCGCCCAAGGGGAGTGTAAGGCCGGAGAAGCCAAGTCGTCGAGAGCAGAGAGGGAGGTCGGGTCATCGTTTCAACCTTGGCTGACCGGGTGGTACGTCATGGTGGCTCGGCCGAGATGGCGGACCACATTACGGTGGCCGTTCGAGGGAGGGTCGAGGGAGACCTTCCCTGCTGGGGTCCTGATGCACTTCGACTCTAGGACCCGACCAATCCCGACGCGCCCATCTTCGAGATGGATGACTCGGTGGAGGTCGAGCGTTGGGAGAACGTCGAGGAGTTCCGGGCGTGGCTACAACATGCTTTGCGGCTGGCCGTCGATGTCGCCTTCGAGGACATGCCCCGAGCCCTTGCGGTACGTGACCTGCTCATTGTTATATTGGGACTAGGTTGTTTTCCTCCTGGTTTCTTAGTATTTTGTGCCTTTTGTTTTCAGTACCTTAGGATGCGTTCCCAGGCCAAGTCCCAGTTCATCCACATGACGCAAGATGGATGGGGGCAGGTCCCCGAGCTGCGAGACCAGCTCAAGGCCGCTCGAGTCGAGATGGTGAAGGCAAAGGATGACCTGGCTAGGGCCCAGGAAGAGGCAGAGAAAGCCAAGGGGGATGCCTCAGCGGCTCAAGGGGAGGCGGCGTAGGCGAAGGAGGATGCCACCAAGTCCTAGGGGGAGACGCAGAAGGCCCTCGAGGACCTCTCCCTATCGGTGAAGCGCATTCGGGGGCTCAAGAGGGAGGTCAGGGACTCCTCAGAGCGTATCAAGGGGCTCGAGGTAGACGTCGCCCAGTCCTCCCAAGCTCGCAGCACCCTCAACATCTCGGTTGGGGAGGAACAGCGCCACACCCAGGTCCTGTTCGCCGAGATTGCCACGTTGAAGGATACCCTCCAGAAGAAGGAGGAGGCCATCACGCTGGCTGGCAAGGCGATCGAGGACCTAAGGGTGGAGAAGGAGTATGCCTGCTAAAGGACGGGTACACGGCCCTTGATACCCACGCACCGGTGAGTCTTTTCTCTTTAGCTTTTGGATTTTTGTCTCTGCCGCTCTTGTTGACTTATCTTCTATTTTAGATCTCGACGAGGAGTTGATCAAGGCTCGGGACAACGCCAAGATGCTCTAGGATGCCTACTGGGCCAAGGCGAAGTTGACCAACACACTCCGCACCTTGATCACCTTGGTCTGCGATGACTTCGGTGTTGACCCCAAAGCGGAGGTCAAGGATGAAGTGCGCGGGATCTTCCTCACCAACCGGTTGTACAAGCTCAGCCGGGTGGCGAGGGAGGAAGTCCGGAACGCGCTCCTTGTTGGTGTGAAGCGGGCGATGGCGGTGGTCTGCTCCGGCTTCACCTATGACATGGGGGTGGTCTCCCACGACTTCGTCTGCGACCCCACCAAAACCGACGTCGAGAATGAGGAGAGGCACAGGGCCTTGATCGAGGCTGCTGAGGAGCCCGGTGGTCGGTTGGCGAAGCTGTTTGAGCCCGAGGTCCTTCCTCTCAGTGTTGACAAAGAAGAAGAAGAAGCCAGCCTATGAGCCAATCTGGGCAAGAAGGCCCATGTAATAGGTTAGATTTTGACTCATGTCGATGTGGGTACGAGGGCCTCAAAACATGTTGTTTATATGCATTTCAAATGCTTTTGAGTTCTAGTCCTTCATTTCTTTTCTACTCAAGCTAAGTTTCTCGTAGCCCAGAGGCATAGGTGATCTCGCGGTTCGATGGCCCCTTGGCCTCAGGGCGCCCTCGTGGAAGTGTGGTTTTTTGGCATCGAAGCATATAGGAACGTTAGACATTGATTTTTTGAAATCGTGTGCCTTTACTAAGTCTTCTTTAGCATGTGGTCACACACTTTGGCGTGGGGGAGTGAGTGGAGGTACCGTAGCACGGACGCCTAGGCTATCTTGCAGCTCGATAGCCCCTTGAGCCTTATGGTGCCTTCGCGGCCTTGTCGACTATGTAAAAGATTTTCAAAAAATGCAAGAGGGTTCCCCCTTCCAGCCCCCAAGGGAGGCTCGACTCTGATGAAGCAGAGTCGAGGGTACTTTATGCATATGAACAAAAAGTTGAACTTGTAAATGAAAGTACTTCTTATTCATTTATGGCATGGAAAATGTACAAGGCCTCAAGGCCCTAGGGGTAAAAGCGACATAGCTGTTCGATGTTCCACGCGTTGGTGAAGGTTTTGCCCTTGCCGTTTGATAGCTTGTAGGTTCCAGGATTCAACACCTTGGCGATGATGTAGGGACCCTCCCATGGTGGAGTCAGCTTGTGTCGGCCTTTTTTGCTCTGCCGTCGACGGAGGACGAGGTCGCCGACCTAGAGGTCCCTCTTGCGCACGTGCTTGTCGTGGTAGCGTCGGAGCTTTTGCTGGTACCTCGCGGAGTTGAGGAGAGCCACATCTCGAGCCTCCTCGAGTTGGTCGATGGTGTTTGCGAGTGCTTCCTCATTCCTTTGTTCGTTGTAGGACTTTAGTTGAGCGGACCCGTATTCAAGATCCGTGGGGAGGGTAGCCTCGGACCTGTAGACCATGAAGAATAGGGTAAACCCCATGGCTCAGCTAGGCAGTGTCCTTAGGCTCCACAGGACCGAGGGTAGCTCAGCGGCCCACTTCTTCCTGTACTTCTTGAGGCGATTGAAGATCCTTGGCTTGAGCCCCTGGAGAATCATGCCATTGGCACGCTCGACCTGGCCGTTAGTTCAAGGGTGGGCGACCGCGGACCAATTTACACTGATGTGATGAAGGTCACAGAAGTCAAGGAACTTCTTACCGGTGAACTACGTGACATTGTCGATGATGATGACGTTGGGGACCCCGAAGCGGTGGATGATGTCGGTGAAGAATAGAACCGCCTACTCGGAGCGGATGTTGGTGATGGGCCGAGCCTTGATCCACTTGGTGAACTTGTCAATGGCTGCGAGCAGGTGAGTGTAGCCCCCAGTTGTCTTCTTCAGGGGCCCGACGAGATCGAGCCCCCACAAGGCAAAGGGCCACGTGATGGGGATTATCTGTAGAGCGTGAGCAGGGAGGTGTGTTTGCTTGGCGTAGAATTGGCACCCCTCGCAAGAGCGGACTAGACTGATGGCGTCGAAGACTACGGTTGGCCAGTAAAAACCTTGCCTGAAGGCGTTTCCAACAAGGGTCCTTGGAGCTGCGTGGTGGCCGCAAGCCCCTGAGTGTAGGTCCTTGAGCAGCTTCCTTCCCTCCTCGATGGTGATGCAGCGCTGAAGGACCCCGGTGGGCCTTCATCGATAAAGCTCCTTGTAGTTGTCGTAGAGGACGTAGGTCTTGACCCATCAAGCGATACGCCGAGCCTCGGTTCGATCCTCTGGGAGCTCTCCTCGAATTAGATATTCGAGGAAAGGAGTGCGCCAGTCCGGCTCGGAGGTTGGCGGAAGAGGCGACCCCTCGATCTCCATGACCTTAGCCCCGGCCGAGGAGGCCTCAGTGGGAGGAGGGGGTCGACCGCCTGTGTTGCGGCTTCTTCTCCTGGTCCTAAATCGACTGAGGGTTCGTACAGGTCCTTCAAGAAAACGTCAGGTGGGATAGTACCTTGAGTCGACACGATCTTCGCCAGCTCGTCTGCGGCCTCATTGTATCTACGGGCAATGTGGTTGAGTTCGAGGCCATAGAACTTGTCCTCCAACTTACGAACCTCCTTGCAATAGGCCTCAATCTTTGGGTCATGGCAGCTCAAGGCCTTCATGGCTTGGTCAATGATGAGTTGCGAGTCACCATGAACGTCAAGGCGTCAAACCCCGAGTTCAATGGTGATGTGTAAGCCGTTGACGAGGGCTTCGTACTCGGCCACGTTGTTGAAGATGAGGAACTGGAGTCAGATCACGTAGCGTATGTGGACTCCGAGGGGCGAGATGAAGAGTAGTCCTGCGCCCGCTCCCGCCTTCATCAGCGACCCGTCGAAGAACATCGTCCAGAGCTCTGCTTGGATCTGAGCTGGAGGGAGTAGGGTATCGGTCCATTCAGCGATGAAGTCAGCCAGCACCTGTTTGATTTGATGGCCTTGCGAGGAGCCTAAGAGAGAGTTTCTCCCATGATCTCGATAGCCCATTTGCCTATCCTCCTGGTGGCCTCCCGGTTCTAGACTATCTCTCCGAGGGGGAAAGACGAGACCACGGTCACTGGGTGGCTGAGGAAGTAGCGCCAAAGCTTGCGTCACGTGATCACGATGGCGTAGAGCAGCTTCTGGATCTACGAGTAGCAAACCTTGGTTTCTGAGAGTACCTCACTGATGAAGCAGACCAGCCACTGGACGAGCAAGACGTGCCCTTCTTCTTCTCCTCGACAACTATGGTCGCGCTGACCACCTGGGTGGTTGCGGCGACATAGAGCAAGAGTGGTTCGGCTGGGTTCAGAGGTATGAGAATTGGAGGTGAGGTCAGCATGGCTTTGAGCTTGGCGAGGGCTTCCTCAGCTTTGAGGCTCCACACGAAGCGCTCTGATTTTTTCAAGAGGTGGTACAGAGGCAGTGCTTTTTCTCCGAGTCATGAGATAAAGCGATGAGGGCTGCAAGGCAACCCATGATTTTCTGGACACCCTTGAGGACTCGTATTGGACCTATCCTGGTGACTGCGGAGACCTTCATGGGTTTGGCCTTGATACCGCACTGAGAGACTATGTACCCCAAGAGCATGCCATAGGGGATGCCGAAGACACACATCTCAGGGTTGAGTTTGATGTTCTTCACCCGGAGGCACTTGAACGCGATCTCAAGGTCATTGATGAGGTTGTCGGCCTTCTTAGTTTTGACCATGATGTCGTTGACATAGGCCTCGACCATTGACCCAATGTGTTCGCCAAAGACATGGAGCATGCATCATTGGTACGTTGCCTCGGCATTTCAAAGGCCGAAGGGCATAGTTACGTAACAATACATGCCAAAAGGGGTGATAAAGGAAGTCGCGAGCTGGTCGGACTCCTTCATCTTGATTTGGTGGTAGCCAGAGTAAGCGTCGAGAAAGGAGAGGGTTTCACATCCCGCAGTTGAATCAACGATTTGATCAATACGTGGTAAGGGAAAGGGAACTTTAGGACATACTTTATTCAAACTGGTATTGTCTACACACATTCTATATTTCCCATTCTTTTTCTTAACTAGTAAAGGATTAGCTAACCACTCAGGATGATGAACCTCCTTGATGAACCCGGCCACAAAAAGCTTGTTGACTTCCTCCCCGATGATCTTGTGCTTCTCCTTGTCGAAGCAGTGCAAGAGTTGCTTCACCGGTTTGGGCCTAGCTCGGATCTCCAAGGCGTGCTCGGCGACTTCCCTCGGTATGCCCGGCATATCAGAGGGACTCCATGCAAAAAAATCAGCGTTTGCGCGGAGAAAGTCGACGAGCACTACTTCCTATTTGTCATTGAGGGTAGCGCTGATCGTCAGCGCCTTCCTGTCAGAGCTGCTTGGGTCGTGGAGGATCTTCTTTGTGTCTTTGGCTAGCTTGAAGTTGCCAGCGTGGCGCTTGGGGTCGGGAACCTCGGTAGTGAGACCCTAGAGGGTTGCCACCAACATTGCGGACTCCTCGATGGCCCCCCATTCTCGACGCACTCGACATCACAGTCGTATGCATGCTCGAAGGAGGGGCTGACGGTGATGACGCCTTTGGGTCCCGGCATCTTGAGTTTGAGGTAGGTGTAGTTGGGGACCACCATGAACTTGGCGTAGCTGGGTTGGCCGATGATGGCGTGGTACGTGCCATGGAACCCGACCACCTCGAATGTGAGCGTCTCCTTCCTGAAGTTGGCAGGAGTGCCGAAGTAGATGGGAATGTCGATGCGGCCGATGGGAAGAGCCTTCTTCCCCAGCACGATGCCGTGGAAGCCCCCGGCACTCGGGCTGAGCTTTTCTCTCGGGACCCCCAGGAGGTTGAGGGTCTCTGCTTAGATGATGTTGAGGCTGCTGCCTCCATCCATGAGCACCTTGGTGAGGTGGGTGTTGACGATGATAGGGTCGATGACGAGCGGGGACACCCTTGGCTTGGGGACGTGGTCTGGGTGGTCTTCACGGCCGAACGTGATGGCTGTATCGGACCAGTCGAGGTAGTGGAGGGTCGCAACCCGTACGGAGAAGACCTCTCGATGCTTCCTCTTACGCTGACGTGGGGAGAGCCGAATTGAGGGCCCCCCATAGATCATGTAGCAGTTATAGACTTTAGGGAAGTCATCCTCCTTGTCGCTACCCTTGTCCTTGGGATCCTCCTTCTTGCCTTCCTTCCCGAGGCCCAAGCTCTCGAAGTACTTCCTGAGCATTCGGTAGTCCTCGAGGTTGTGGTTGGCAAACCCCTTGTGATAGGGGCACGGTTTTTTAGCATCTCACCAAATAGGCCCTTCTCGGGAGGACCTCGGGGCTTCTTGCACTCGGCGATGGCCACGAGCTCTTTGGGGGCAGCCTCGCACTTGCCCCGCTAGTTCTTCTTCTTCTTCTTCTTGTTGTTCCTCTTGGCACCCTAGTTCGAGCTCTTAGGGTCGCCTTGTTTGGCCTTCCCCCTGGCTTGGTCATCGTCGAAGAAGGCACCGATAGCCTCCTCTCCAGTGGCATAACTGGCGACGACATCCATCAGCTCGTTGGCGGTCTTGGGGTGGTTGCGTCCCAGCTCCCAAACCAGTAGGTAGTCCCGGCAATGAACGCCAGGATCACATCGTCGTTGGGGATATGGGGGAGCTCGGTGCGCTGCTTGGAGAAGCGTCGAGCAAAATCACGGAGTGACTTCCCAGACTTCTGCTTGCAGCTTCGAAGGTCCCACTTGTTGCTGATGCGCACGTAGGTTCCCTTGAAGTTCCCCTCGAACACCCTGACAAGATCGGCCAAGTCGCGAATCTGATCAGGGGGGAGTTCCTCGAGCCACCTTCGAGCGGTGTCTGATAGGAACATGGGGAGCTGACAGATGATAGCGTGATCGTTGTGTGCCCCACCCAACTGGCATGCCAACCTAAAGTTGACCAGCCATAGCTCGGCTTGGTCTCACCATTGTACTTGACAAGGCTCATGGGGGACGAAAGGGATTCGGCTGCGGTGTCCTCCGAATCGTCCAGCTGAAGACTCGAGGGCCCGACGGCTCGGGGGACCGATGCCGGTCCTCGTCACTGTCGTAACGCCTGCCCCTGTGTGCGCTGTAGCCTTGCACCTTGGCATCACCACTCTTGCGTCTGCGGTTCTCATTGATGTTGTGGCATGCGTCTCGAGGCTCGCGGTCATCGCGGATACATTCACGGACAGGGATCGCCTTATTTGGTTGGGGGGCATCCGCTTGATGGACTGAGCCCTCCCTCTCATGTCGGGAGGGTTCAGGGGGTTGCTCCGAAACCACCCCTCAATGTCTCGAGGCTGAGCTTTCATCCTACTGTGCGGTAGCTACCTCGAGGAGGCCCTAAACCTCCTGTTGGATGCGACGGGCCTCAGGGTTCGAGGGGGCCGGCATGTTGCGGAGAAGCATGGTTGCAGCGAAGATTTTCTAGCTGGCACGGTTGAAGATGGGGTGCTCGATCGCACCCTCCGTGATGATTTGCTGGTGGACTTCTCGGGCTCTAGCTCGAGCCCTTCCATCGGGCGGATGTCCGCGGTCCTGCTCAAGGGTCCGCTCGAGCTGGCACAGACGCTCTCAGTCCTCATCGAGCTTGGCTCGCATCTCCTGGACTTGTGCGAGCTGGGTGTCATGGGCGTCTTGGGGCAACCGTGCATCATTTGGCACAGCTGGTGGCTACTCTTCCTGATCCGGCGTGACGAGGGCGCCTTTCGCTGCGGCCGCAGCTGCGGTTGTGGCCGTGGGGTCGACGGTATTGCTGCTTGACGTGACGCCTCCGTCGATGTGGAAGCACTCGCACGTGGGGTCATAGTTATCAGAATCGAAGTCGGGGCTGCCGGAGTAGAAGATGGGGAACTGCCCATGACGCTCCTCCTCCAGCTATCATCAAAGCGTACCAAGGGTGTAGTGTCTCGGGCCGGGGTCCCTTGATGGCCCCGGGCATTCTGGGACTGGCGCGGGTGCCTCCAAATCCAGAGTGGTACGCAGGAAGTGCCTGGGACGGTCTTTGCAAGGGCTGAGATGGGAGCGTACAACGGTGGAGTACGTCCTGGCGGTGTTGTCCAGGCTAAACGAGAACAGGCGATGAGTCCCGTACATCTTGTAGCCCAGCGCCCCCTTTTATAGGCCAAGGAGGGGCATGGGTGTACAAGAAACCCTAATGGTGCTGTGAGGGCTGTCGTAAGCGATGACACCGATGTGGGATGCTGATCATGTCATGGGCACTGTAGAAGTGTGTCCCGGGCATGGATCACCCTACGCCGACATGCTTGGAATCGATGGTTGTCCTTCATGTGTGTCATGACGACGCCCGTAGGTGGTCAGTGAAAGGCTCGTGCCCATGCGGGGGCGTGCGAATCCCTGTAGACGTCGCGTCGGGAGTTGTTGGAGCGCTGACCGGAGGTGTCAAGGTCCGACTCGGGAGGTGGCCTGTAACACCCCAGGTGTTAACTACGTCTTTGCACTGCATATCATAGGCATAATCATATCATCTGCATTAAATCACATTCATGACATGCTTTGCTTGATGTTTGTTTGCATGTAGTTCAAATTGTTTGACCTGGGTGTTGGGTTGCGATGAATGTGTGCAAATTATTGTGGTTAGGACCTAAACATGTTCAGAAGGGTATTAGGTTCAATGTTTGCTTGGTCGTGTGGTTTCAAAATTGAGTATTGAAAAATCAGGGTTTAATTACCCTAACTGTGATTGCTCGGCCTTAACTAGAAAAGGTAGCTATAGCGCTTATCTCAAGTTAGACCCTTAATATGGTTTATAGAGAAAAATATTTAGAACAAACTTACTATTTTCATCAAATTATGAAAATGTTGTTTAGGCCTTGAAAAAGGTCAAAAACAGTGGGTAGAATATTGGAAAGTATATTTTTTATAATTTAAATTTGACCCAAATTGACATTTTCAAATCTATGCTGAATTAGCAAAAACTTTCTATATATGAAATATTCTACTCGATGAGAGGAACATTTTTCATATTCAAAGTTTTTCATGATTCGACAGCGTTTGGGAACTACAGCGAGTCAAAGTTGTCAGCTCAAGACAAAAATGGTGGGACCCACCGGGACCCACCTGTCATCATCTCTCTCACTTTTCCCCTGCTTTCGTCGATGACACCTGCTGCAGCAATGGTAGCGACGCCGACGCCGCAGCTGCCCTGCTCGCTGTCCCTGCCTGCCTCTCCCGCCGCTTCGCGCCATGAGCTACACGACGCGCCCGGGGTACTTGAGTGCGCACGTCGCTCCCTGCCGCCCCGCCCGCCATCATTGTCGTGTGCCAGTGGCAGCACGCCGCCCTTCTCCCTCTGCCTGGCCTTGGCCCTTTTAAGCACGCAGGCAAGCTGCCTGTCCTCATCCACTCCATCCTCTCCCCTCCATTTTCTCCTTCGCGCAAACAGAGCGCGCCCACAGCAGCGCCATTGCCGCGCATGCGGAGCTCCGCCACCACCACGCCCGAGCCTCCACTCCTCCTCGTCCTAATACGACCATAGAATCATGTTCCTTAGCTCGTGCCGCCCCTCCCGCGTCCCTTCGCCGTCGTCAACCGTCGCTGGAGGCGGCTGCCGCCGTGCCGCTCCGCCGGCGAGCCATGGGCTCGCGTGGCCGTGCCGCCATGGACCACCTCGGGGCAAGCCACGGCCACTAGCAGGTGCACGGGAGCCTCTTGCTACTCCGCCACCTCTTCTTTGCCACCGACGAGCCCTCCCCGGCCGGGAAACGCCGAGGCCAGTGACCTCCCCTGCTTTTCCCACCGCAAGGACCATGTCCCAGAATTGGAAGAAGGTGAAGGTTCTTCGTGCATAATGGCCGGACTCAGATATTTACAGATTCGGGCCTGGTTAATTACTGAGAAGTTCAGGGGTCTTGGTGCAAAACTATTTTCTATTTCAATTTAAAGAAAAGAGTTTCCAGATTTCTATTTAAACCTTGCGAAAATCATATCTTGCTCATTCCTTATCTAAATGAGATGATTCAAGTTGCACTGAGTTTGTTATGAAGAATACTATGCATGAAAAATATGAGATGACATGTTTGGGATACTTTTCTGTATAGTTTTGTTTAAGTTAATTTATTCACATTAAATGCTTGATATATTAGAAAATGCATAACTAATTGTATATAGCTCAGAAAAATGTGATTCTTATTGGGTTAGTCTTTTGTTGGCATGCTCTAGCTATGAAAAATGTATCCTATGTATGTGCTGTGTAAAAATATAAAGTTTTAGTTCAAGTGTGATTTTAAGGCTATTCTTGAAATAATTCAAAAATGCATTTTGAGTGTCTAGTTTGGGCTTGATAATTTTTGTAGGCTACTTATATGCCATAAGGTATCTCTTGGTGTAGTTAAACATGAAGTTTGGCATGCTTCATAGTATAAAGTATTTTTAGGTCCCCTGTTTTATGCTGCCTTGTGATTTTTGTGTAGAATGATAGGCTTATCCAAATGAGGTGAAATTTGGATAGAAGCCTAGAATTGATGTGTTTTATCTTCTGTAATTTTTGTAGATTTTGATGCTAAGAAAAAATAGGTGTTGCAGTTATACCCTATGACTATAATTGCTTTATTTATGCCTTGTCTTATTATGTCATGCCATGAATAATGTTTCTTTAGGTCTGCATAGGGTGTTTAATCTATTAGTGCTACTATGCAGCTTTAGTTGATGTTTATGATATATTGCCTGGTGTAGATTTACCAGTAATGTTTTGTGTGTGTCTTGAGTAGAGTCGTGGTAGTGATTGGTACATGATGAATGTATCAAGATGGTTATGCTTAGTATAGATCTTTGTCTTTACTGGCTTGTTTGCTAGTGATAGTAAGATAGTTGATTGCTTTACTGGCTTGTTTGCCGGCTATAAGTAGAAAGAAGGTTTCACCGATAGACTTGCATTGTTGCAGTAGAGAACACAGTAGATGACATGTGATTATAGTACCTGTTCTTGAATGATGTTGACTACCTTATAGGAAGAATTTAAAAGCATTCATCATCATCATACTCCATTATCATACCACGTGCATTCTTCGTATTCATACATGCATCCGCATCATACAGGATCACTAGGAGAACCTAACATGACGTGAAACGGGAATCCAAAAGAGGAGTTCCGAAAGGAAGCTTCTGCCCAGGAGGTGATCGAGAACCAGGAGCTAGACGTGGAGTGATCAAGTGCCTGGAGCTTCAACCTCGCTCTTCGGAGGAAGGCAAGCCTCGGAGCATTCCTCCCAACCGTTTTACAAATAACTTAATTTGTGTCCTTTATTGTTTATGATGCATTAAGTTTATAGGCGTTGATCGATACTATTGATGCATTATGATTACCCTTGTCCACCTGAGTTACCTAAATACCCTGTTAGGTGTTGGCACGATATATGCTTAGCCCTGCCTAACTAGATCGGTAGAAGTCGGGTGATTTCCTATCATCCACGGGTTATAGGTGGTGATCCATAATGATAAGCTATGTTGATGTTGAGAATAACCATGAGAAGTAATAAATCGAGACCGGGCGGGATGGGTGCTATGGACAGAACTGGAGGTTCTGTGTTGTTTTATCCCGTCTGTGTCGAACTAGGACCCTTCCATTGTCACGGCCCGCAAGTCATGTTGAACACATGCCCCATAGATAGCAGGAAGGATGTGACCATCCGACCACGAAGCCTCGAGTTCTGTTTGGGCCGGGTTTTGACCAAGATGCTTGTACTGGAGATGGTGGTGTGATGACAGGGGCGCGGAGAGTAAGCCTGAGGCCGGCAGAGACCGGCTAGTATGCAGCCGGGCGGCTCCTGGGTACGTTGGTTCATGTCAATCCCGTGACTCTGCCCGAATAGGCCGAGGTGACCTAATCGACCCCGACGGGGGAAGTATGGTTTGTGTGGGGAATACCTCGCCAGCTGGTTTGCAATTGATTATAATCGCCATCGTCCCTGGATAGTGGACACTTGACTGAGCACCGACATCGTAGTAACAACTTAAACAAAGAGATGAGATGGTTATGATGTTGATGTTGAAAGATGCTCAACCAAAAGTGGTTATTATTCTTGCTTGATAATTACACCATGACTGTTTAGACCAGGTGCTAATCTAGCATGATCAGGTTAATGACTTTAAAATGCAAAGCTAGAAGGCCATAATAATTGTTACTAATAAGCTAAAGCTTTTATGCAAAGAAATGAGTCAGTTAGCCTACATATACAGCCTTGCATACTCCTTAGAGTCACTTTATTTTTGGTTAATGATGGGTAAGTCTAGCTGAGTACATTCTCGTACTCAGGGTTTTATTCCCACTTGTTGCAGATCATAAGACCTTTGTTGTGGTGACAAGATAGACTTGTATCCCACTACGGGTGGATTAGACCTTGGGCAAGGTCATCTCTTATATCTCGTCTAATTGCTGTTGCTGGATGTCGATCCTGAACTGGCAATGTATTCAAATCATAGGTGTGAGTATACGTCAAAAATATATCTATTTCCGCTGTTTATTTGCCACTCTGATTCAAAAAGGATTTATGTAAAACCGGTGATGTATTTGTGCTATGTGCGAAAAGTAAGAACAGATGAATGGTAACTGCTGAACTGTGCGATTCCTGGTGTATCGTTGGAAAAGTTTCTCACCCTAAGCTTGTAAGGTCATAGTTAGGGTAATGCTTACTATCTAGTGATCCTTCATAGTTAGGGTAATTAGACTACTCACTCATGTCTATCTATTGATAGATCCTTTCAGTTGTGGAGGATCCCCGCTGTTGATGGTAAGCCTAGCTCATAACCGCGTCTCAAGGTAGAGCTTATGGATCCGCCCAAGCCATCTTCCAACTTCACCATGAAGATCGCCGATGGAGCTCGTGGGTCTCAAATGGATTTGGCCATGAGTTCGGTTAGTCTCGCCATGGATGCTCCCTGCCTTGTGGAGCTCAGTTCAGCCAGAAGCTTGTGGCAGGGCTTGTGGAGCTCATTTGGCCCAAAGAGCTCAACGATGGGAGGAGGTTGAAGACGGTGCCAATATGTCGCCACAACCGCAGCCAGGGGTGGAATGCCATGAAAGAGGAGCAAGAGAGAGACGAAATAAAGAAAGAGAGGATACAAATAGTAAAAGCTAACATATGGGCCCAAACTGCCATCCAGGTTAGCAAAATCACTCATCATAATATTTGGAAGGACCAATGTAAATGGTTTTGATAGTTGGAAAGTTTTGTCTTTTGAGTTTCATATAGGCAAAATCAAACTTCAGTAATAATTGGATGGTTAAAAACAGACTTCTCACAATTTAGGGACGTCTACATGTACTTTACCAAAAAAGAAAACACTGACACATCTCGTTTGATATGAAATGCCATGCAAATTGGTCAAATTTGACATTCCGTATATGTCCTTTGTACCGTGGATATATCAAATAAGAAATTACAGACGAAACCTTTAAGTTGCCAAGTGCCAATGCATATCTCCACTGTCTACTAGGCTATTCTGGACATATCTCCACTCTCTACTAGGCTATTCTGGACATGGGACTGTTCGGCTAATGTTCTCCTCTCTACTAGGCTATTCTGGACATGAGACTGTTCAGCTAATGTTCTATACGACTGATAAGCTGATTTATGCTGTTTTGTTGTGAGAAAAAACTATACTGTAACCGATAAGCCGGACTGATAAGTTCAAGCGAATACACTGCTACTATTGACTGTCCTGCACACGGCTCAATTACATACCAGATACATTACCTGGCTACAAGCATGTCAGATCAACAAGGCCGAACCATCGCAGCTTTGTTGTCAAAAGAAGAAAAAAAGACGGCTCGAAATCCTCCAACTGCATCAGGACTTATCAAACTCCTTTAGTGAGGCAGTAGAGCCTATAGTGGCGCCTCTAGCTTTCACATAATCATTGCTCATAAAAAGGGTAGCCGGGAATTTTAACTTTTTATCGCTCTAGCTTTATGAAGCAATAGAGACTATAGTGGCGCCTCTTTGGATCTGCTAAAAACTGGAAAACTATCTTGTAACTCTCCACTTCTGACTTCTCCAGTACAGGTTCTGGCATGTTTCATGTGCCTCCCAAAAGAAAGGAACGGCCCCTTATCCAGTGCATGGTTAAGGGCATCTGGACTCCATTGTGTCATCAACTGCATGCCTTGACGCATTCCCCTCCCACAAAGTACCGGATCATCCATGCTGCACGTCTGAAAGGTACCATGTCTGAAGGAACCACCAATGCTGGTAGCATGTTCACCTGCAATTTTTTGAGAAGGATTGCAGTATGTCAGACATTTGCCACAACAATACGCTTTGACTTACAGTTATTCAAGCACAAATATTATGACTTATTTATTGAGGAACCACACAAGTGCACAAAATGATACTACATTACTCCAAATGGGGGTTGATATCCTGATGTGCAACCAGGTGAAGCTTATATATTGAATCAATCTATGGAAATTTTTGGAAAATGAATTGGTAACCCAAGAACTATGACTTTCACAAGGACAATGCAATGTCTGAAGAAGTTCAACTAAACACTTTTTTTGTGTGTGTGAATGCTCAGGATTCTAGGAACAAGACATTGCCACTGAACTGCTCAGTTGATATTGAGTGAAAATCTGGAAGATTAGTGATCATAATCCTTTACTTCAGCCAAATACATAGCCAGAAAAAATTATAGGTGGTGATGGGTCAGTGCAATCTTCAGCATATCGTGTGGACAGAGTTAATCGCATGATGTTTTTTCCTAAAAAATAATGGGACAAAGAAAATCATTACCTTCAATCAATTTGATTATCAAATGCGATTGTAAACTGTAATTTCCAGGTAACTGCATTGCCACCTTGCTGGAACGGGTTGGTGCCTTGGTTAGTCATAATCACCGCATCAGGTCAACAAGCAATTCAGTTCACGCCATGAAACTGCAACAGACAAAAAAAACACAAATACACATCACTTTAGTTGCAAATCTTGTTACCTCTGAATGTACAGGCCAGGAGAATTGCTCCTGTTACAAGCACAATAAAAATTTCTTATACACATGAAGGACCCAGAAATTTCACAAGAGAACATGCAGACAACATAATTTGACCAGACTCATACCATTGTTAAACAGTGTAGAAATTTATTTCCAAATTTCAGAAGGAAAGTTGAAAGCAGGGCTACTAAATCACAATATTAGCATAATACTAGGGACATGATTGAGTTCACTGAATATGTTGGCATACTTCAATGAAATTATCATAGATCACCAAATTGGAAACAGTGTCCTGGTATATTTCAAACTTACATATAACAGAATACACAAGCAGCACAGACTTCCTCTTAATCCAAGTCGAGCATATTGCACCAAGTTTTCTGCCTCAGCTCCTGGGTATCAAAAATGGGGGAAAACACTGCTAGATTAAGCATAAATTTCATGCAATGCAAAAACTGCTTCGATTGGGCCAAAAAGAACACTTATAATTTGACCAATCAAGACAAAACATCTCTAAAATATGCAATCTAAACTAAACCTTGAGGCAGGCCACATCGTCAGTAATTCACGCCATTGGATCCGGCCGTGTTGTTACAGACAGTAATCCACGACAATCGTAGTGATGAGCTAGGATTATTATTTCTATATAGTCTATATCATGTACGTCAGACAGTTTGGTAACGAGTCCTTGTACTGTACCTATGTGTCCACCTTTCAATGTGCAAAAATACAAGTAGTTTTGCAATGATTGTATGCTGTGTATACTGCTGGAAAAACACAATTAAAACACTTGTCGATCAGACCCATCTTCTTTGTTTTCCAATTAGAGGGCTAATAAGTCATACAAGCTGCTAGTCAAATTAAAGCTCACATCTGGTTTGAAAATTTTGATAACCTACGACCTTTTAAACTTGTGTGGTATTCAATACAAGATGAAAAGGGTAGGGCATTTCTCAAAAACATGGAATTTTAGAAAGAAAAAGGGCTCCATATAGAAAGGATCAGGGATCCAAGTGATGAAATGTAGTACCTCTTGCTGGTTTTCACGGTGTCCCAGCTAGCTCTTGAATGTATAATTACTAGCAATCAGTCAGTCAGCAGAAACATGGAGCTTTTTGTGGCCTGAAATGATGTATTTGTAATCATAAGCTAACCATATGAAAGTATGAAACTACATCGGTTTTGAGTTGTAAGGTGCAATCTATCAAATATATACAAATTATATCTTTGTGAGGTAGGACTACAAAATGCTGCAGGTGTTCGAGGTCTGCAGAGCCAAGTTGTTGACCGCCCAGCAAACTCTCATTGTCCGTTGGCACTTCCCGAATAGGTTTGCAGCGTCCTCTGCAAGATTTTATTTTTCACAGTGCCACCTAGAGCTGTAGTAGGACTGAGCCTTTCTTCTAGACAACATGAAAAACTGACCGCACAAACCAAGCTCTGACCAATCAATTTCCCATCGGCAATGACAATAGGTTGGAACCACAATCAAGTCCCTATCTCCTTATTTAAGAATTGACTAGGGGATCTTGTTTGATTTGGAGTATGATAGGTTGCCATCGGATTATTGCCTCACCTGGCTAGAAAGTGTTCTTTATCAAGCTCAAATCTTCATTAATTAGGAATTTGACCAGAGATCTAACTAGTCTGGGTTACCATAAAATCAGTACTTGATTAAACCTGCAATACCTAAACCTTGGATCGTGCATTTACCAAGCTTGTGGCTACTGATCTTTTGGTCTAAAGAACTGCTACTGATCTTTTGGTGTAAAGAGGTAGCAAATAATGCACATGCATATCTTTTGCTGATAACATAGAACTGCTGCTGATCCTTTGGTATAAATTGGTAGGCAGGTAGCAGATAATAAGATGCATATCTTTTGCTGTAAAAACAGTAAAATAGAGTATCATTATGATAGACTAGTCAAGAGCTTATCTATAGACTTTTCTATTTACAACTCTTGAACAATCTATGAGTAACCGTAAACTTTGTTAATACAGAATCAAGTGGCAGCTCAATATTAAAGCTCTAACACAGATCTATTATCTCTATATCCCTAAATATAACATCTCAAGGACAGACATCTTTAATGTTTTCTAAAAAAGAGTTCGACTTTAGAATGGTCCACAGATAATCCAATGTTAAATTATATACAAAACGCATATATACTACAAGTTTGCTATACTATAAATTGCCATATTCTGGTTTACATATATAACTATATCATGACTTTTGCCCCTCCGATTGAAGAAAAATCAGTGTCCCTCCATGATGTGAAGCGGATGCAAATTTCATCCATAACATAGGCTTGTCTAAGCTGATTCCATGACCCTTGAATAGCATCACAAAAGCATGGTAATCAGCAGTGGATTCAGTTGTAGTATAACAAGCATGGTAAGTAACACACATTGATCAATCACATGTACTGCCACATGCAAAACAGTATACTGTGGGCTCCTAGATAAGTACATGTATATGGATACATATGTACATACAAGCGCACACATATATATATGCATGTAGCCTACTCAACAACAGATTAGCAACAAAAGATGGATATGCAAACTCCTCGGGGAACACCGGACTGAACAAACTTTACAACTGGGTGAACACCCAAACAACAGATGTCGAGGGCGCAACTGATTCCAGCAGTGACACAATTCAGGAACGAACAAAAGAGACCACACTCCTGCCTGTATTCAAAGGATCATATCCCCTCTATAGACGTTATAACATTTGGCTTAGCATATTAAACATGGCCCTTTATCTAAAAAAATATAAAACATGGCCCATTCCTATCATTATTGCCACTGGCCCATTCGAAAAGGAGGGCATGGCACACCAATTGTTCTAGTAACTTTTCATGAAATGTACAAGATTCCATTAATTCATTAGAAGAATGAAGCTTGCCTTTCCAAAAATTAATAAGTGGTAGCCTTACCTGGTATCTGAACTTCTGAAGCAACAACATCAACATCCAAAATTACTAGCACCTGCTGATTTTCTCACTCCTTTTCTTTCCATGTTCTGCCTCACTTCGTCACTGTGGTTCCAGTGACCTCCAGCCGCATATAAGTTGGAAAGCAAGACGTATCCACCTTCTTCTGCTGGGTCAAGAAGGAGTTCTTTTGAAGCAATTTCTGCAACTTCAGTATTTTGACCAGCCAAACTCGCATTTAAAATGGAACCCCATATAGATCGACTTGGCCTCATCGGCATCCTCCTAGCCAGAGATAATGCATCAATCAGCTTATCTGACCGTGCAAGGAGATCAACAATACACCCAAAATGTTCTATCCCTGGTTCAATACTGTATCTTTGCTTCATAGCATCAAAAATCATACACCCTTCATCCAGCAGGCCAGCATGACTGCATGCACTGAGAACAGCAAGCAATGTGACACCATTAGGTGCTACAGCCGCAGTTTGCATCTTCCAAAATAGTTCCAATGCTTCAGTTCCATGGCCATTGACTGCAAGGCCAGAGATCATAGCTGTCCACAAGGTAACATCTTTGTCCAAGGCTTTCTCGAACACATAACAAGCTACTTTAACATTTCCACATTTGCAATACATGTCTACAAGAGCCGATGCCAAAAAAGAATCCTGATGACCAAATTCTTTCACCACCCACCCGTGGATACTCTTTGCATGACTCAATGATCCCTTACCTGCGGCCGCAGAGATCAAGGTAACAGCAGTCACCTTATCCGGATTTACACAACTGGCAAGCATATCATGGAATAGTTTCATCACTTCATTGAAACCTTTGTATCTAGCATATCCAGCGAGAAGCGCATTCCAGGATATTAGATCCCTGGAAGGTGCCTCAGAAAAAAATCTGCTAGCGAGGTACAACATGCCAGCATTTACAAAACCTGAAACCATGGTGTTCCATGAAATGCCATCCTTCTCACTAGCTTCACCAAATACTCTCTTAGCTGCATTCATTCTCCCACATTTTGCACACATATCCAGAAGAGCATTTACCAGAATCAACCCACGATCTCCTGCATCCAGTCTCCGCACTATGACACCATGAACAGACCTCCCAAGAAGCACGGTCTTCAGGCTCCCACAGCAAGTGAGCAGAGCAACAGCTGTATACTGATCAACAACAATCCCCTTGGATGCCATATCACGAAAAAACCACGGCGCCTTCACACGGCCGGCCCTGAGGACGGGCAGACGGGGCGGTCGCCCCGGGCCCCCAAATCCCAAGGGCTCCCATCTTAAGTGTATATGTATATATAGATATAGTAAGTATTCAGTAGTATGTCTGTTGCTTGGTTAAAGCCAGCAGTTTGTGTCTTTTGTACACGCTAATGCTAGCCTGCCCTGAGAAGGCCTTCGGCAACTCGCGACACCTATTTGGCTGACTCCCGATCGATGCAAAGACGTGACTTGTCGAGACTCAAGTAACGCGATGCAGTGACGCCAATGTGATCAACCGATCACCCAACGGGCACTGGTGGCGAGTGGCCCTCTCGGACAGTCGGACTCTTTCTGTGATTCTGTCTAAAAACGATACTAGACGTAGCTTCGATTGCTTCGTACGAGTATGAACCAGGTATATAGTATGCCCTATGCAGCATATGTATAGTCCTCCAAAAAAGCCAAAATCCCCCAACTTGAAAGAAAATAGTTATTTGGTGCTCCAGCAGTGAAGAGAAAAAAAACAAGCAAGTATAGATGAATTACTATGATCACAGAGATGGTCTTATATACACAAATTTTTTTAAGAATAATTCAAGCACCGCAAGAGATCCAAACAACTTGGCTAGCGAGATTGTTGTCGAGAAACCAAAATAAAAACAAGCAAGTGTAGATAAATTACTATGATCACAGAGATGTTCTATATATACACAAATTTTTTAAAAATAATTCAAGCGCCGCAAGAGATCCAAACAAGTTGGTGAGCTAGATTGTTGTCGACGAACCAAATTATCACCATCGATGACTTCGCATCTAGGAGTGCCAAAAAATTTAAAAATATTTTAATATGTATATGAATTGTTTCTTATGAATATATTGCTTTTATATGTGTAGTTAAGTGTTTACCATTAACACTTCTTATATATAAGTATCTTTCGGTTCATATGTGTATATAAGGGCCCCTAAATTTAGGTTTTGCCCCGAGCCCCAACAAAGTCAGGGCCGGCCCTGCGCCTTCAGGCTGCAACCTTCGTTCACATACCCAGAGAGCATGATGTTGCAAGACACGGTATCCTGCACCTTTGCAGAACGGAACATAAGCTCGGCCGTCTCGACATCCCCGGCGTCGATGTACATCTTGGTCAGCGAGTTGCGCAGGTACACGCGCGAGTGCAAACCACTCCCGACGACATGGGCGTGCACCTGCCTCCCCGCGGACAGGCGTTCCACCGACCTCAGCAGCGCGAGGAAGGTCTGTTCGTCGGGGAGGACGGACGAAGCGAGCATGGACCGGTAGAGAGCCGCCGCCGCAGCCGCCTGGGGCCGCGAGGAGGAGTCACGCGCCGCCGCCGCCGCCGCGGCGGAGAGCATGAGGTTGTAGACGTAGAGATTGGGGCGGGGCGTGAAATGGCGGAAGAGGAGCTCAGCCTCGCGCGTGAGGCGCGGGGAGGACACGACGGTGGCAAAGTGGAGGAGCCGGCTCATGGGGAACGTCTCCAAGGCGAGGCCGAGGCGGAGCAGGTGGCCGAGGATGGCCCGGAACGGCCGCGCCCCGCGGCACCGCTCGAGGAGCACCAGCGCAGGGTGGCCCAGCCGCAACGAGACGGTTGGGTCCCACGTGTGCCCCGCGGCGGCAGAGGCCGCCATGGCGAGAGGGGTCAGGGGGGTCGATACCAGAAGATTTCGCTAGTTGTGGATGAATCCGATGTCCGGCCGCCGGCGCTCCCGCGGCGTCGGCTCCGACGACGACGAGGCATTGTGTAGCAGGCTGCAGCACCCAATCTGTCACGGGCCCAGCAAGCACACTCTTCAAGGAACCTAGTAATTTTAAGCCCAGATATTTTCGTTGATCAACTGGGCCCAATTAGTTCTGGGCTAGAGACAGTTCATGTTTTCATCATCATTGAAAATTTTCGAATTTTTTTTAGTTTTAATTTTTTTAAATTTTTCTTTTAAAATTTTAATTTTTTGTTTCGAAATATGACAGAACTAGTCGTCCACAGATAAAAAACGCCCACTGTGTGGGCGTTATATGTGACGTGGCACAGGGTCGGCCGCCGCCGGTGTCGGCTTTTGCGGGCGACCGCCTGTGGCCCAAAAAACGCCCACTACGTGGGCGTTTTCTGGTGGTGAGGGGCCGCCTGCAAAAGTGCGCGCTGTTTTACGGATGGACCTCGGAGCAGCCAAAAAACGCCCACTGTGTGGGCGTTTTTTGCGCGTCAGGGGGCCGTCCGCAAAACAGCCGCACCGTGCATTGATGCAGCCCACCGCAAAATGCGCTAAAACCAACAAAAAAGGGCGACAGTGGGACTCGAACCTGCACCATCTCATTACCAGCCCCGCTACGCTAACCAATAGAGATGTGTAACTTTCTTGTAAAGAATGGAGCAGTTGTACTATTTAATAGGCGTAAAGAATGGGCAGTCCCGTCCAGAAGACAGTACCGTGCAGCCTCGTCTGTTTTGCAGGCGGCCCCCTGGCGCGCAAAAAACGCCCCTGCTCCGAGGCCCGCCCGCAAAACAACGCGTACTTTTGCAGACGGCCCCTCGCCACCAAAAAACGCCCACGCAGTGGGCGTTTTTTGGGCTACAGGCGGCCGCCCGCAAAAGCCGGCACCGGCGGCGGCCGGCCCTGTGCCACGTCACATATAACGCCCACACAGTGGGCGTTTTTTAACTGTGGACGACTAGTTCTATCATATTTTGAAACAAAAAATTAAAATTGTAAAAAAAATTTAAAAAAAATTAAAAATACAGACAAGTCGAAAAATTTCGGTTCAATGGCAGGTTGAATGAAAAAAAAGAAATAGAGGGAAAGAAGAAGAATATACATGAACACTCTTAAGATTTCATTGGATTCATAGAAACTGAACTGTGCATGAATTTTAATAAACTTGTTAGACATATCATATATTGGGTAAAAGTTGAAATCGAAAATACTGTAGTTATTGTCTGTTCGGATGCTGATTGAAGTGTTGTTTTTAGAGATCGTGCCGATGACCAAAAGGACTTGAGATACGGAGGGAGTAATTGACAGCGGTGGAAAATACCGAAACGGAAAAGATTTAAGAAGGAAAAGAAGACCGACAAATCGGAAGGACTCAGATTA
Organism: Bothriochloa decipiens; assembly: GCA_023333625.1. Classification (NCBI taxonomy): domain Eukaryota; kingdom Viridiplantae; phylum Streptophyta; class Magnoliopsida; order Poales; family Poaceae; genus Bothriochloa; species Bothriochloa decipiens. Next base: position 18,890,735 of record CM041628.1, read on the forward strand.
AACGGGCCAAGAACATTACAGGAAATAGAATTCTTTACGTTACACTCCGTTCTATAAAATTGCTGGATATTTTGTATCAACTCCCAAACCCAATCTTCTTACCACGACTCGCCCTTCGAGATCCAGGCTGCCGGCCATGCAGGAACCCGCCGCCGCCGCCACCGCCACCGCCACCACCATGGCCACGTCCCTACTCTTAGGCTTCCCGGACTGGGTTCTCCTCGACACTACAGCGCGCATCGGGCACTGCAACAACGCGACCACCGCCGAAGCCAAGACGAGCACCCTACGCCCCATCAAGGTCTCCTTCGAGATCGTCAATCCGCCCGGTCTCTCGCACTGCGTCGTCCACTGCCCCGACCCGAAACCCGATTCGAGGTCTCCGCCTCCGCCCCAGGTCATCGGCGCGGATGCGCCTTCGTCCTCATACGCGTGCACGTCCCCGTGCGCTATAGCAACTCGACGATCCCCGTCACCGACGTCTTCATCTACCGGGCCGACCCCAGGGCGCCGTCGCTCCACCTCGTCCCGTGCCCCTATCCACTACTCCTTCAGTACAAAGCTGCCGTCGGCGTCTTGGCCGCCGGCGACGACATCGTCAACGAGTATTGTTCCGTCGTCATCCCCGAGCGGGCTCATGGTCGGACGGAGAGCTATTCTCTCCAAGTGTTGTGTACCATGACAATGTCGTGGAGCACGAAGGTCACCCGGCTGCCTACGGAGCTGCAGCAGCAGTGGTACAGCAGCGGGTTGCATCGGCATGAGCCCACCAAGGTGTTCTCCATTGGCGGAGGCTCGCTGGCCTGGGTTGATCTCCGGCACGGCATCCTGATGTGCAACGTTCTTGACTAGGAACCCGAGCTACGGTTGATCCAGCTGCCCCAGTTGATGCGCAGCAACAAGCCAAGCGCGACTACGGGGAGCGTTTCGGTTTGCGGCCTGCTCTGTGGCCAATTCGTGATGTCTCCTTCAGAGACGGCCGTTTCAGTTTCGTCGAGATGGAGTATCCATATGAAAAAACAGATGATAGCGACGACGACACGACCGAGCCGCTTGACTTTCGATGGAAGGCCACCTTGTTCAAGGCAAGTATTTCTTCAGGGCAATGGGAGAGATGCCACACCGTGGCCTCTTCTGAGCTCTCGCGTTCGGACCATGGTTTCCTTCACCTGTTTCCCGAGATCTGGGCCCGTCAGAGGGTCCGTAAGAAGATGAGAACGGTATTGAGCAAGGACGTTATAAGCTCAGGTCCTACACTGGACATGTATCACGATGATACTGTCTACATGAAGTCCAAGTTGTTTGGCGTGCTGAATGATGGTTGGGTGTTTGCTGTTGACACTGAAGCTAGGAAACTGGAAAAGGTTGTGCCCATATCTAAAGAAGAAAGGATGTCTTGTACCAATGCTAAACTGATGCAATGTGCCTTCTCCAAGTACCTCAACAAGGAAGGTAATTTTAGTAATATTTGTTTTCTTACTGCGCATTTATTTGTAGGAAAATCCATGTCCTGGTTAGCTAGATTGCCTTTTGTAATGTCTTTAATTTGCTCTAAAAGTAGAACTTGGCTTATGCAGGAAGAAACTTTTCCACACAGGACCTAGACAATCCAGAGCACATACAACCGATACAACAAGGAAGCAGCCAACAACAGAGTCAACAATCCAATGAAAACTTGTGCAACGTCAGCTCCCCTTCACCAGGTATGCTTGTTTCGATGCAGGAACAAGTGAAGCAAGGCCAAATGCAGCAAAGAAGACCAAAAGCCATAACCTCGAACCAAGAAATGTACAGTTTAATAGCAGGAAGGACAACACAAAAAGCACAACAACGACAACAGCTCATCCAACAGGGAAGAGCTCCGGATTACAAGATCACCATTCCTGCGTTACTTCCAGGTCCCAGATGCTTAACAGATGCTTCAATAACCAGGGATCAAACTACAGCACCACACGGAGCCGCAGGCCTTGGGGTTCTAATCGTCAATACACAAATCAAACAAACACAGATTATCACCATCCAAGGCAGCATCGACAATGTCTCGTCAGTGATTATGGCAGAAGCTGCAGCGATGGCTCTGGCAGCAAGAATTGCCCACGCTCTAGGTCTTCAGCAGGCAAATTATCTGACAGACAATCAGCTCCTGGTGAATTTCTTCAACAGCGACAGTTTGTCCACGCCACCGGACCGGAGAATACAACCACTCACCCAAGACTTCATATGTTCTCTTGGAGCGAACCAAATCGAAGTGTACAAGATTGCAAGGGAGATAAATGTAACAGCGCATTCTCTAGCTACGCAGGCACATAGACTTCTGTCTCAGCCTCAATCAACACAGCCTGTGTTTTCTTGCACAAATCGTGCTCATGTATGCCAGTGCCCGGTTCAGAATGCACTGGCCTCTGTAAATTTGTCGCCGTTCAGGCTGCACACAGTCCGTTGTGCTTAATGAAATGTCGTTTGTTATGATTTTTTCAGTTTGTCATACGATGCATTGATGACAAACTAGGACCAACTGATCGATCTGGTTGTCGACTGCCTGCAGGTCGGTACCCATTGGAGATTGTTCACATGACCCATTGTTCAGCATGTAGTGAAGCTTTGCCCGTAGCGCTTTTCACATAACCTTAGATTAATAGTTTTTTTAGAGTAAACCTTAGATTAATAGTTGCTTATATTTTTCTATAAATCCGGTCTCCAGAGTCAGATAATGGTACCATCCGGGAGCGGAACTCATGTAAACGTTTTTATTCTCTCCTTAATACAATTTTTTTTCTTTTGAACAGGACGACGAAAGCTTCGTCGTCTAATTTTATTAGACGAATAAATCGGAGAAACAAACTGTACAGCGAACCAAAAAAGGTCCAAAGAAGAAGAGAAAAACGACTAAAAAGAAAAAAAAAAGGGGGGGGGAAAGAAAAAGCTAAACGCTACTTGGGCCATGAAAGCCGAGCTGGGAAACGGCCCATGGGCCGCGGGCCCCCGCCTTCTGTAAAAACTCCGGAGCGCCGAGGGAGGCCTCCGCGACGTATATACACCAGCACCTCCTCGTTCGCCGCCGTTGACTTCATTGCTTCTCCTTCCTTCGCCTTCCTCTCTTTTCCATTTGTTCTTGCTTTGCCTCGTTTCCACCGTCCTGCCGACGCATCCGCCATGAGCGATACCCCTCCCTCCGAGACGGCGTTGCGCCACGCGCTGGAGCGCTGCACCGGAGGGCCTGGGTGTCCCTGCGGCGGCCACTGCTCCCCCCATGGCACCGGTGCGTCGTCCTTCTTAATACAATAATATATACACACTCGTGCGTATTTGAGAAAAAAAGAAGCGCTGAGCTTTGAGAAGAGGCTGCTGAAAAGTTTGGTTTTCAACCAATCCCAATATAAAAAAAAAAAATGACCGCCCCGGGGATCACGTCTAAGCCTATCTTTATAATGATCAGTGTAACACCTTGCCCGATGTAAATTGAACCGGGTTTAGGCATACTGTCTGGAAATGCCTTTGCAAATCTTAAATCGTAAAAGATATCCCAGATTGCTGCCATTCTGAACTTTTACTTCCTGGATGTCTATTTAACTGTTCTGTCATCGTCAAAATCAAATCTACTGGTCCACCTACTTGTGTGTGCGTTAAGTGACATTTCAGCGCTTTGAACCTACGTGATGCATCTACCAAGTTTTATGTAGCACAGTAGTTTAGAGATGTACTAGTATATGGCACTCCATGATGATTTCGAGCACCTGGTCAGTGTTCACCCGGATGATTGCCCTCCCGATTCGAAGTTTTTCTCAATTCAAAGTTTTTTTTTTCCCCGTAGACTGTCGTGTTTTATTTTACTCCAGAATAGGACCTATATTAGCAGATGATCAGTCAAAAATACAACCGCCATGCATGCCTCGATCTAGTTCTATCTACTGAAACTTTATTGTGACAACAAAAAGCGGACATCGCGTACATACGCACGAATTTTGCATCAACATGACAGGCCTCCTGTTTCCCACGTAATCCGCATGCGCAGATGCTCTCTGAGAATCCGGCGGCACGCTGTCACTCTGGAGCTGAATCGTATCATGCAGCTGCACCGGTTACTGGCATCTCGATCGTCTCCTTTGTTTCTTTGTTGATCGAGCTGCAACCGGCCGAGAGATCGAGCAAGGTCTCTGCAACCGCTACTTACCCCTGCAAGTCTGCAACGGTAAGCACGCATCGATCTGCCGCCGACCACACAGGATCGAGCACGTATGTGGCGAGAGATTGCGGGCTCGCGGCCCGACCGGAAAGGGGGCGCGCGGATCTCCGGCTCGTGCATGCTAGGGCCGCCGTTCTCGTGCATGGCAGTTGGGCAGCAGCGAACGGCCGCGGAGATCCTCCCTCCGATCCCACCGCGTGTTAGTTAGGCGACAGGGAGTCGTAGTGGGGTGGTGAGCGTGCTGCGCACCAGTCTCTCTTCTGAGTCCTCCTGACCGGTCCACCAAGTGGTGCGGTGGCTGTCATACGTTAGAGGTGCGGTGTGGATCGAAAGAAACGTTCGAGCCAGCTCCGGCCGGAAGGTGGGCTACTGGCGCGTGCAGTGAGCAGTGGCAGGCTTCGTCATGGTTCCTGCAGGGAATCGAAGAACTGTTCATTGATCCATGTCGCACTGCGTTTGCACGCGCCAATGTCCGACTGACCTGCACTGGCCCTCGATGAGTCCATGCGTCACGTTGATGCCGACGCCGCTGTAACATGCCAGCACAGGAAAGGAAGATAGAGATAGCATTGTCTGCCAAAGTTCGAGAGAGAGATCGAGGGGCATGGATGGGATCCGACCACGATGTGTTCTGCCAAGAATGTACTAAGTGCCAAGTGGGACATTAGAGACGTAAGTATCAGAACCTCCAAACTGTAGCTTACTAGGCCTAAGCTATATGGCGTGGTCCGTGTGGACCAGTCGGAATATATGGCGGTCGGATCCTATGAAGAGAGCACTACTGCTGGAGCTGGAGCAGGCAGCATCTTCAACTGCTCGTGCTCTGAACTCAGCAGTCATCACAACTCACACACGGCCAGACCACTCACTCGTCTGCAGGAGTTGCCCGGCCCGCCAATCTGGCCAGGCACGCGCGGGTGCCTGCGTGGTCGACCTCGACGCGACCACGCCATCAGACGTCAGCGCCGCCAACAAACCGTTGGATCGAGACAGAGAGACGCACCATGGGCCATGGCCTGCCGCTGCCAGCCCGACTGGCCCGGCTATATCGATCACTGGCGGTGCCTGCCTTCCCCAGCGTTCGGTACCGTTGGCTGCAGCGATCCAGAGGTGTCGGAGGCGACGCCGCCGCGACGGGACGAAAGCGGAGAGCCCGGCGGCGGCGCACGACGCCACGACGGCATGAGCCAGAGCCACCGCGCGCTGCTGCAGCCAATACCACCGGATCGGAACGTCGTCTGTGGGGCCCCGGCTGCATCCAGCCAGTGAGCCAGTACCACCGGCTCCATCGAAACGTCGTCTCGTCGCCCTCGCTCGCTCGCTCGCTCTATGTAATGTGGTCCACGGGATCGAAGCGCCTGCACTGGCCGGGAGACGGGAATGGTCCATTGATGGGCGCACGTGACGTGGGCGTGTCCCCTCGCCGCCGGCTGTCCGGCCGGACCTCGTGGGACTTCGGCTTCACGTGCCCTCGCGCGTCGGCGGTCGGCCGCCCGTACGTCGCCGTCGGCTGCGACCGCTTTCTCGGGCCAGCAGCGCCCAGCCCGTCGAACGAGGACTCGAGGTGGTGTGGCGTGTGGGCGCGCGCGCGCCGGCGGGGCCGAATCCCAGTTCATCAGTTCGCCCGCTAGCTCGCCGGGCCCGTCAACGCGCGCGCACGTCGTGGCGAAGTGCCATGCCCGTACGTACGACGCGCGCGCCTGTGTGGACGCCGCGCGTGGTCTGGCGCGACGCGGGGCTTGATGAGGCCCGCTTGCACTTGCATTGCACGCACGGGTGTTGGCTGGGATGGCCGGACGGGTGCACTGGTAGGGTCGCGCTCCGGGGGATTGTTCATGTGCCCGATCTGGTTACGAAAGGTGCACTTGCACGCAACACGGTCCGGGCTCCGAAGTCGCCATCGCCGGCGCGCGGTCCCCCTCTGCAAGGTCAGTTCCTGGCCGCGCGCGTGTGCCCATGCCATGTGTGGTTTTTCACGCATCCTGGTGGGATTCAGGCTCGTAGAATGGCAGTAGGGTGCAGCAGGCCAGCGGTATTCTCTACAAATCTGTATATGAATCAAAAATACTAAATTATAAATATTTCCAACTTGAGACGTTTAATTATATTTATGATTTGTAGATGAAGGAAGAAGCAAGAGAAATAACTTATTTCTCTTCTGACCCAGATATTGACGAATCCTTATTCTAGTCCTCTCTTGAATTACAAAAGAGAATGCCCTTGAAGGTGTTGTAACAGCAGGCTATTTGTCATAACCAGGCATCATGTCTATGGTGTCATATGGTTCGTCTGTAAAAAGTTTATTCTCTTAATGAAACACATACATAAGCATGTTCTCGAAAATAATTGTCATAAGTCCATAACCAGATTGAACTTACCCCATTTTTCTTGCAGAGTAGGATAGAGATAGATTACTACATTCGAGAATAATATGCTTGCATTTGGTATTGGATGTTTGTACTCCCTCCGTCCCTATTTAATTGTCGTCGCTGGTGTGCGTGCCACAAGTTTGATTTGATTTGTAGAAAATATGTGTAATATTTGTATCTCCAAATAAATTTGTTAAAAAATTAGATTCAAAGATCTTTCTAATGATACTACTTATGTAATATAAATATTAATATTTTTTGATATATAATTACCGGTAATTATTTCTTGGGAAGCGCAAGCGACAATTAAAAAGGGGCGGAGGGGGTACTTTGTATCTTGGATAAGACTGGGACAAAGGCAGAGTAAAGAATGTGATTCCTTTACTTTTCGAGAAGAGGACAACAATACATATTTTCTTCAAATGTTAGACAAATCTAAAAGTTTTTAAATGAATTTATGGGGTGGGGGTCTAGGTGATCTTGCCCCCCTAGATTATTTGATATTTAGATATGTGACTGTTCAACTTGCTATTATATACTCTTTTGTTGAGACTAGAAGATACTAAAATTATCCATATAAAAGCTATAAACCACATACTCTATCTAAAATATTCTAAATTATGACTATAGTAGCTCAACACTTTTTTGGGATATGGGGGGCATGTGTCCCATTCCTAGATTTTGAGTAGACTTATAAGATTTTTTTTTTATAGTGTAACAAAAGTGTCTATCACAACTCAAACGACTAAATATAGAATTCCATTATGGCACTACTCTAATTGTTGAAAGACATGGTATCCAACACCAGTGCGGGACGGAAGAACAACACCTTCTAAGTTTTTTTTGACAAAATATTTCTATTTAGTAAATAATAATTATACTTGGAAACAAAAAAGAAAGTCAACCCTATTATTACTAGGTGGTCAGAAGGTAGAAATGAACTTGGGTGGGCTAAATTTTTAATATTAAAAGTGCACTTATTACAGGACGAAAAAAATATACAAAAGCTATTTGATCTGTTCGTTCAGCCCATTCAAACCAGGTATAAAACTCTACTCGTGGGTCGAGGTAGGTTGCAGTATCGTTTCACCCATTAGCTAGTGGTCCATCTATTCTAGCGATAATTCGTGTCTAAAAGTACCCGACCCATGCATGGGTATGAAGAATCACATGTATTGGTATGAAATGTCATCTATTAGGCAATTCATCACAAGTGGTTATTTCTCTCCACGCTCATACATTACTCGACTCAATGCCATCAAACACAAAAACTTATGGTTTAGAGCAAATCTATCTCAAATAAAGCTACAAACGACCAGTGCCCAACGGAGCATCTCCGACAAACACAAAATGAATCTTATTATGGGGCATCTTAAATAAATATACACATTTCCTATCGTACAGGTGCGTGAAATTAATGGGATTGCTAAAGCACAGGCAACTGCTTTTAAAGTTTTCCCTCAGACGATGGCAGGGACCATTAGATTTAGATCAGAGGGCAGTTCATCTTTTATCTTGAGTGCTTCTTCAACTCTAATCTCACATGCTCACGTTCGCAAGTAAGGCATTAGAGGTATAGGAAATGTGTGAAAACTAAAGATTAACTAGCAACCAAAGAGAATTGAAGGTGTAGGATCCCATGGTTGAGGATGAGTGTTGATGGTTGGATTTAGATTAGATGGATGACGTTTGTCACCTGAAAGAAAAGAAAAAAAAATCAGGCACTTGTAATTTAACAATTCTCTTAAATATAACATGACATTCATAACTAAGTCTACGCCGTTTGCTCCATGCTCGTGTATCTGCTTTCCCTGGAAAGATCAGTTTGATTGGATTCTGTCGCGTCCAAAAGATCCGGCATCATTGTAGCCGGATCACCACCGAAGTGCCGTTCGCCACTGGCCACAATCATGGTGGAAAGCCGCCCACACACCCTCTCGGCGGCAGCCGGCAGCTAGTGGGCGCCGACGGCGACAAGAGATCCCGTGGCACGGCACGGCACGGCCGGAGAGTTTTTGGCGCTTGCCCGTTGGCCGCCGGCTCCTCGGATGCCCGCACCTACGCTACGCGCGCGTCACGTCGATCGAACGATCGGTGGTTTGCCGTACGCCCCGGTCTCGGGATCATGCAGGGGAGATAGCGAGAGGCCGATCGACCTCACGCGCGCTCGAGATCACGCAGGCATGCGCACCGGAATGTGCCATGATATGGAGAGTCGCTCGGTGAGGTGCGCGCCGCCGTGCGAGTGCGGACGCGTGCTTTTGGGTTACTCTAGCTATTGGTAGACAGGCAAGCAGGGCAGGCCATGCTTGCTCCATTCCACTTCCACGTCTCGCTCCACTCGCTCCATGGTCCACTCGACATTGTTTCTCTCGATCGCATCGATCAGTTGAGTGCTCCATCTCCTGACTATATATGTAGCGTAGTAGTAGTACCTTCCAAATTCCAAACGGACGGGGATCATGTTTCGGCTTAGTTGTACTTTGCGAACTCGATGTTGAATTCTACAGAATGGTTTTCCCCTCTCGGTTATCTAGGCGTCTTCTTTTGCTTTGTTGCTTGTGGTATGGTATTGGACTATTGGTCGGGTCACGTCTCGAAAATTAAAAATAGCGATCGGTGATCTTTCTCTGTTTCTAGCAATTTGCATGCAGTACTATATCCGTTGTTCGAAACTAGCACCGGTAGGTTGCTGGTAAAATAATATTCTCTGCGATCTTGACGTGTGTAATGTAATAACCAAAACAAGTCTGATGACTGTGGCAACTTGGCGAGAGTGAACCGTTGGCGGCTTGGCGCGCATATGCCTTGTTTTCAGTTGACCTGTCGACTCTTAATCACAAACAAATTATACTGCTACTACTGGCGACGACAACGAACGTTTCTTAATCCAAGTCAATAAGCACCAGACAGCTGAGAGATAAGAAAATTGAAGTGGTACGGTCATGCTACATAACATACAGCTAGTACACACTGGGAGCGAGGTGTACGTACAGTATAGTACGTACATTCCTTCGCGGAAGAAGAAATCCAACAAGACGGTACAAGGCGCGTGCGTACGACGTCCACGGACAGAGCATGGGTTGCCTCCTGCTCCGATCTGCCTCACCTCACTGCCTGCCCGCCGCGACACCGGGACGTGGCTCCTGACGCCGCTGCGCCGGCACGCTCGGACACCACACCTGCGCCGGCTCAGCAGCCAGCCGTGGTGTAATGTAAAACCTCCCGTCCGTCCCGGCCGGCGTCCCCGTTTGTCAATCTGAAACGGCGACACGTTCCCCGGCCAGCGCGCCGGCCGGCCACTGCCGTGCCACGACAGCTGCCAGAGAACGAAGTAAAAACCGCCTGCTTGCGTGCATGCCGACCTGGCTGCGTGCCGATACGAGAAACCTGCTGGCCTGCCTCTCCCGGCCGGCTAGCTGCAAGCCTGCAACAGGCCATGCCAGTACGTGTAGGGTTTCCTGTTTCCTCCGTCCCTTGACATTTCTTGGATCGTGCTGCTGGCTGATCGACCAGTGTGCACAATGTGTAGCCGCTACCTAGCTAGCTTGGTAGGGTAGGAAGAATCGGCCGGGCACATGCGACGGACGGACGGATCGGAGCATATTTCTAGACCGCGTAATGTATATTATTAGATTAGATGTGTGCATTGCCTAGGGACGATAGAGCTTGCTCGAGAGTCATGCGAGTGTTAGGATATGCATGTGTCTCCAATCCCAACCACACCGTTTGCTCGCAAGTCGCAATGAAGAGAAACGAAGATGATGAGATGCCAATCATATTATGGCCATGATTACTTGGCCTGATGAGCGAGGTTGTGCTCCCGGGTTCTAGCTAGGCGTGTACACGTCCCCGCCCCAAGCTGACTCACCGTCACATCACCGGCCCGCCCGCCGCCGCCCGGCCTTCTCATCTCGGACAACACACGCTTTGCTTACGTGGTCTCGGTAGTCCTGCATGTATACTGGCTGTTGCCGCAGAGAACAAACAGCGGTACCACACTGATGGTCGTTAACTGCTGCTTTCCTGTGGGTATGTTTACTTTTTTTTTTTTTTTTGAGAAGTGCGGGTATGTTTACTAGCTTGTACTATACCTGAGTCACCAAGTCATTGCGTGCAATCAAAGGATTAGTACGATCAAAGTTAAGTCAAACAGTGCACACAAGGTTAAAAACTAAAAAAGATGACGTATATAAAATCCATTCACCGATCACACTACTAGCGTCAAATTGTCAATAATACTAGAATAATACTGTAAGGTGATGGCATGCATGATGACACAGGATCGTCCTGAAAGACAAGGTTGGAGAAAACTATGCACATGGGGATCCGTTTATAGATGCGGCAGCTAGCACTAGGCTCTAGACCGGCCTGTTTAGGCGCGGTGCTAGTAGTACTCATGGCCATGCGGCAGCTAGCACTACGCGGAGTAGCTGCATAGCATAGCCCTAGCATACGCATGGATGCGCGCGGGCGGGCACGGAAACGGAAGCCGTGGAGGGGTTCAAGGGGTGGTGGGGCGCACCGGCCCGGGGCACATGGCCCTGGGTCTCTCTCCGCGCCGGCGCCGGCGACACCACCCACATGCCGGCGCCCCCGGCCCCCTGCTTCGGCTTCGGCTTCGCTTCCATTCTTCCACTATACCCCACCCGGCACCGAACGTACCGTGCGTGTTTGTACGAGCCAATGGCCCGACCATGGCTGCCAATAATCTATACTCGTGTGAGCGCCCATCCAGGCATCCACCGCCGGTGTCTTTGGTTACTTTACTGTGCGTGATCATGGCCGCTATTATTATGCTAGCCGGCCGGTGTACGTGCCTGTGTTAAAAGGCTTTCCATCCAGGGGACATCACCATTTCCGCCACGACTTCTTTGTGATCCATCCATCTACTCCTATATATGCTGCTTCCGCTGCTGCATTGTATATAATGTAGTACATAGGCATTTGATTAATTAGTTGATTTATAATCGTGCATTGTACGTGCACCTGCTTCGCCCATGGTGTCCATATGTCACTTTTTCCGTCTGCAACACAGTGATTTTTTCAGGGAAGTTAATTAAATTTTTCTTCTTGTTGGGCGAGCTCAGCACATTCGGACTCCCCATGTAATTTGAACAAGCGAAGTACTGTATGTAGTAGCTCGCGTAAATTGCTACCGCAACTTGACACCCCTAATGTAATCTATAGCATCCTCCAAGTGTCAACTCATTTTGACCTGACATTGAATCACCCCCATCCTTTGTGAAGGAACAATAGTTTTGACCTCGCATTCAATGCTTTTATGAGAAAACTTATATCTTTTCATAATATAGATAGCTAGATCATTATTATTTAATTTTATACAGGATATTATTGTCTTTTGACTTTTTATATTTTTATTATTTTTTAAAGAAACCACCAGAAGCTCCTGCCACTCTATTATATTTTTATTATTTTTAAAATCTTGCATTTAAGTATATATGTTTCTAATTTTAACATCCCGGTGCAGGGCTTAATAGAATTAATAGGATACTTATACCAACAAGTTATAACTTCTTTTCTGAAATCTCATCACTAAAGAACTCCTAGGTTAAGCGTGCTTGGCCTGTATCAATTTAGGGATGTGTGACCGACCAGAAAGTCTTTCCGGACGTGCACGAGTGAGGACAAAGTGCGCAGAAAAGACTAGTGTTAGTTTGCGAGGGCAGTCTATATACTAGATAAGCGGTCGGATGTAAGCGGGCCTGACCTCGAGGAGGCGAGACGTTACAAATGGCATAAGAGCCGACCCTTGCGTTTTCACAGGCGCGTGTGTCAGTTGTGTGGGCATGGTGTGCATGGCTGGTGTGGATCCGGAGTGGTCACACAACATGACACATGCGTTAGCACTGACACACGGATGGCACTGACATCCGGAGTGGGACGTTCCTGGAATGGGGTTGACTGACGAGGACGTCGGTCTCCTAAGGGGGTGAGTATGTAACACTCCAGCTCAGGGCTTAATAGAATTAATAGGATAATCATACTAATAAGTTGCAACTTCTTTTCCAGAAGCTGATCACTAAAAAACTCCAAGGTTAAGCGAGACTAGTGTTGGTCTGTGAGCGCAGTCTTTGTCTTAGATAAGCGGGCGGATATAATCGGGCCCGGCCTCGAGGAGGCGGGACGTTACAATAATTTTTTATGCATTCGATAAAACATATATGTTTGTATTTTAATATTATGATCTTTTTTATTTCAACCCTATATTTACGTGCAATCATGTATGACGTAGTTACGTGACTAGCTTCATATTTGTTTAGTTTTTATCAGCTTTGATCCTCTTTTATCAATAATGGTATAAATAGGTAACAGTGGAATAGATGTGGTGTTATGTCTTTTTTTGTTCCTTTTGTTGGCCTTTTTCTTATAGAATGTTGTCCTTTTTCTTAAAGAATGTTCAAATTCTTATCAAAAGGCTTCATTTAATCATCATTTTAATCACAAGCTAACCGTAATTTAGTTGGTTAGAATCTATATGCATGGTGACACTTGTTCACCTAGTAAAGTTCTTGACTTGATGCGAATGCTCAATCTTGTTAGTAACTCCCGGGATCACTGGCGGAGTGTAGCGGCGGCGAAACTGGGCGCCCGCCCCCTTTTCCTCTGCGCTTGTTTCATTGCATGCCCTCCAGTTTTTTAAATATCTTATTTGCTTTGGGGAATACTTGCCGCATTTTCGTCTGAGATTAGTTGATTTGCAGGCGACGAAGCCAAACTGTTTTGCATGCCTGCATGCGAGGAAGGTAGAGCAGCGGAGACGCAATAGTCGGATGACGAACGAGAAAACCGAGAGAAGAATTAACTCAGCACTAATCAGTATACTTACTAGCACTAATTATCGCCTTGGTCTGTGCACCAAAGCCAAATCGCCCCCCCTTACTTTTGTGTCACGCTCCGCCGCTGCCCCGAGGATGCTCATACATACAAAGTAGTACAGGATATGTACGTGTACACGTGTTATTAGGTGAGTGTGTATATGTGTAAAAAATAACAATGTTAATCCATAGTTATTCTAGCCGGTTTTCCTGACGGTGGATCCAAGTGCTGCGTCTTTACGACGACCTTACCTCTTTGAGCAAGCATATTCTGAGCTGTGTGAGTACAATGCATTTCCTCCGCTGTCTAGCTGCAGGCTGTGATTCAAGTATTTTAAAGCTTTTTCGTTAGCTCGCGGGGCCTCTGGTGGGCTGGAGAATGATTGGAACCCAAGAAATGCTGCTAATCCGCCGCGGTGCTGCTGCTTCCATCATGCTAATGGCTAATGCCGGATTAATTAAAGTAAACCAATTCCGGAATATGGTCGCGTGAAGCTGGGGGAATCCGCTCCGTGCTCCACATGCACGCCGGCGTGGGGCCGACACCTGAGTTGACCTGCCCCCACCCCTCCCGGCACGTGGGCCCCACCGACCCTGGAGGCCTGGGAATCCAACCACTCCTGCCGCTGTCCTCTGATGCCGTAACTGGTTTCACCCTCCAGCTGTCGCCGTCAACCGGTACTGGCAGTGGCAGACCAGACTGCTTGGGTTTTTTTTTTCTTTTGCCTTATTATGACCGGTATAAGTAATTTTTTTAGAGAATTGGAGAACTTAGTGGCTTTATTTTGTTGTGGTCATGTTAACCAGCAGTGTTTTACGGTGACACCGATGGCACCGATATATCGAGCAGTGGAGATAAGGACGAGCCAATTGAGCCATCAGTTTCTTACTTTCTTCACAATTTGACCATAGCAATGATGGTGCTTAAAAGCCGTTTTCTAGGACGGTGTCAAATCATAATATGGCCATGTTGATGGTATGGGAATCGCATATCTCGAAGTGGATGGCAGAAAACCGGAGAAATTAGGCAAGTTTAGTGAGTGGAGAGATACAATTTGGTGACTAATGAAATACTATGACGCTCCTTTTGGTTCCTAGGAAACGAGAAGAATTAGAAAATAATGTAATAACAAAATGCGATGCAGTTTCTAGAAACTGGTTTTAATTTATACGACCCAAACATGTTCTAAGAGACTATTTCTACTTATTAAGGCTGAAAAACTTTTTTAGAATTGTTAGTAGGAGTACCTTAATGCTCGCTAAATTCAAATTAAATTCGTTTTAGCTTTGCATACGTACTGAGTTATTTTTATACCTTTAACTAATAGAAAGGCACAAAAACAATGGAACATCAAACAAGATTCATTGATAAACTATCAAATGTGTTTCGAGAATGCATTCATTTATAATGTTTAAATTGAACAAGAACCACAAACAACTTACAATTTAAAAGGAATTAGCAGTTTCTTCTTCATAATTCAGACCCAAACCCACTTATCCTTACTGATTCTGACGGAGAAAAGGGGTCGAGGCAGATCCTGCTACGCTGTGGGCCCTGACCGGTGGATAGATCGGCATCGCCGAGGGGGCCACATGCCGGGTGGCCCACCAATTCACACGCCCGTGAGGTCCGGCGGTGAAAAACCATCCGATTTCAGCAGGGAAGCACGGTGACGTCAGACAACGCATCACGCAAC
This sequence comes from Bothriochloa decipiens, assembly GCA_023333625.1. Lineage (NCBI taxonomy): Eukaryota > Viridiplantae > Streptophyta > Magnoliopsida > Poales > Poaceae > Bothriochloa > Bothriochloa decipiens. The sequence goes on from CM041628.1 coordinate 18,905,823, forward strand.
GGGAGGCCACCGGGCACCGGCAAAATTGGCGTAGTCCAGCTCACCCTGCGACACGTGTCGGCACCCAGCATGCAGGGTGGCCCGGGCTCCTTTCACTAGCCAGCACCCTCTGTTTCCTCCCCTGTTTTTAGGGGACCCTCTCGTCATTTTGCATATGTTTTTTGCAAGAGCGCTTTTTTTTATATAGGTACAAGAGCGCTTTAGTATTCATTGGATCGGTCGGTACTTATTTTATGGGCTTAAAGTAAGCTTGAAATTAGGCTAATGTCTTCTAAGTTTGTGATAAAAACATTTTATACGGCCGTTAGTTATGTGTGATATTCAATGAAAATTCATTTTTTATGCAACGAAAATTCATTTCTCTCAGCACAAAGAACGCGCCTTCATGGATGAAAATGGGGAACGGATCCTTACACATGCAAGCTGAGATTGGAGAGCTATTGCGTCAAATGGACGGTCTTTAGAGTCAAAAGTATGAATACCCCTCATTGCAGAAAGCCAGTAACATCATCATAAATCATATTTTCCTTTGATTGTCTACGCTTACCACGATTCCTATACTTACTACATTTCACATTATCTCGTCATATTGTGAAAATCGAGGAAGTTTACCTATACTAAGAAGAGGTTCGATTCATAGAGGGATTACAATTCTTTCAGATCCAAATTAGGGTTCAATATGTTGTCTTTTGGGCAAGTACTATAAAAAAAGAAGCTCCTAGATAAATTAAATAAATGTTAACACAAGTACTATAAAAAAAGAAGCTCCTAGATAAATTAAATAAATGTTAACATCATTTTTTTAGCTAGCTTCGGCATCCAATTAAAGTTCTACACATGAACTTGTTTTTAAAATAAATAAATAATACACATAACACATGCAATGCTAACAAGTTGGCCTCTGCCCATGAATGGAGGGAGAATCCAAACGGAGGAAACATGGAAACAAAATTATTGGCTCCAACTTCCAACTAGGCTCACTCATGCTCCAACTAACTGCTATCGTAAGTTGCAACCCCACTTCCATCTCCCTCTCTCCTCCTGCCATCACCCTAGAATAGGAGTACAGTATTTACCTCCACTTTCTCTCTCTCCTCTCTCTCTCTCTCTCTCTACCATCCTCCTTCTCCCTCCCTCTATATATACATCTCCACCGTGTTCCTGGGTCCTCTCTTCCACCCACTGCAACCCCAAATCTCTCCTTCCTCACATACCCGCAGCAGAGGAGCTGAGACCCAAGAAGAAGAAGGAGAAGCGAGCAAGCAGAAGCTTAGCAAGCGTGGAGGTGCCCAAGGCGAGAGGGACAACAGCGGCCGCGACAGGCTAGCCAACCAGCTGCCAGCTCCTGAGCTGCGGAGCCGATGGCTGGCGCCGACGTCGACGTCGGGACGGAGCTCCGCCTCGGCCTGCCGGGAGGAGGCGCCGAGGCGGCCAAGGCTGCCAAGAGGGACTTCGAGGACACCATCGACCTCAAGCTCAAGCTGCCCACCGCCGGCATGGAGGAAGCTGCCGCCGCCAAGCCCGAGCCGGCAGCCGAGAAGGCCAAGAGGCCCGCCGAGGCGCCGGCCGCTGATGCAGAGAAGCCACCTGCGCCCAAGTACGTATACATCTGCAAGCATGTTTGATTTATCTGCATGGGTTGAAGGCTTGATTAAATTGACTGCTAGTAGTAGTATCAGTTAACCACTTACCGTGGCTATTTAATTACGCGAATCCGCGATACTAACCTTTTTACCTTTAAACTAATGATTCGGAACGTTATTAACCAAGAAATTCCTGTGAGTGCCATATAAGATACACGGGACTATGTTTTTTCTTCTATTTTTTATGTATGGAATGAAAAAAAAGTAAAAAAAAATAGCGTAATGGCATTTGGTAGAAAGGGTGTGCCTGACTTTATGTGCATGTGCTGGTTGTTATTCTTTTTTCTCCTTGCTTCCTTTTATTTATTCAGGGTTTTGTATTAATAGTACGCCGAGTAATCTTAGCATATCAGCGAGACACGCTTTGAGCAGGGCAAAATATCCACAGAACAGATCCTCTGGCAGAAAGTGCATACGGAGAAACTATTGTGTAGGTTCCTTGTCGCTCGTAAAGCGCGGCGCGAATTATCATCACCTATCAAAACACATACCAGTATGTTCGTTTGATGCCTGCCTTTGTCGGTCGATGTCTGAAAAGAATGTACTTACTTAACCTTTTGGCAGATTCCATTAGGAAAAAGTGGCCTCGAGGTTGTAGCTTTTCCCAACTTTTATACTGAATAGAACGAACGGTTACGATTAATGGAATATCTTGGATATCAGGAGAATCATATTAGCACCCAAACGATTTCTGAATAATAATAATGATGGTCATGATTCATGTGGCCTCAACCAAATCACATTGTCATTATACATATTATTAGCGGAAAGCTGAGCTGGTCGCAAACAAGAATATATAAATTAAACATGCATCTTCAAGTTATCATAGTAAAGAATACCATTTTCAAGCTCTGACTAGGACAATTGTTATCCACAAAATCAAGTGATTGTTAACTAAGAACTCCGTGATGCATTTCAGGGCACAAGCTGTGGGTTGGCCACCAGTCAGATCATACCGCAGGAACATCATGACCGTCCAGTCTGTGAAGAGCAAGAAGGAAGAGGAACCTGAGAAGCAGCAGTCCGCTGCCAACGCTGGCGCCAACAGCTCTGCCTTCGTGAAGGTCAGCATGGACGGAGCGCCCTACCTGCGCAAGGTGGACTTGAAGATGTACAGCAGCTACAAGGACCTCTCCATTGCTCTGAAGAAGATGTTCAGCACCTTCACCACATCTGGTAAATCACCCCGTTGGCATAGAAATCTGCAGCGTACAGTTCGTGAATTGATACCAATCGCCTTTACAACTTCGGCAAATGCACAGTTGAACTGAACTCATAGAAGCTGCATCTATGATCCATCTTACCAGGGAACAACATGAATGAGGGAAAATTGGTTGATCCAGTCAGCGGTGCTGATGTGGTTACTACTTACGAAGACAAGGATGGCGACTGGATGCTTGTTGGCGATGTCCCATGGGAGTATGTTCTCTATTCTAGCGTGCCATCATCTGCTTTCATATTTACTGACCTGTGATTAGGATGTGATCAATCAAATGCTCAGACTTCAGTTTCCTATGTTGGCTTGTTGATTGTTGTCCCTGCAGGATGTTTGTCGAGTCATGCAAGCGTCTGAGGATCATGAAGAGTTCTGAAGCCATAGGTCTTGGTTAGTGTCACCAGCTAAAATTATCTTACATTATAAGATTTACACCTCAACTCTTAACCGCCTATGTTGTTTTTCATTAAAAAAATAATACAGCACCAAGAACGAAGGACAAGTCCAAGAACAAGAGCTGAAGAAGATGCAGCGTTAAAGATGCTGCCCATTGTGTCAAAGAATGGTGCCCTTGCAGTGTGCTACGGTTTTTCTAGAAATATAATGCATTTTAATTACTAGTTGGAGGGAAGACCTGTCTTGTTCAATTTGTTCATGGACCAGAAGCAATAATCTATCTGTGTGTAGCTGTATTGGTGTTATGTGATGTCCCCTACTGTGTGTCCCAGAATCTACTTGGTGATTTTATTCCAGTGTTGTTAATCAAGCTTGTGTGATTGTTAAGTAAAGGGCATCAATGAGACTATTATTATTATGGTACCTTGTAAGTTAACCTGTTTGTTAATTGTCAATACAATATTTGGCAACCTGTATGTGGTGAAGTGGGGGGAACAGGCCATGTGCCGGGTGATGGGGGAATCCATTAGTATAACCCCTAGTCTATCTGTATATTTGAGTTATTGGCTGAGTCTTGCGGCATGATGGCATGATCACAGCATGAAGCTTCCTTGCTCCTGCTAGAGCTTTGGTCATACCAAAGCCAAGTACATTGCATAAACAAACTAAACCATACTTTATTCACCACACATTTATGAGTATGAAAATGGAACTGGTATATAAGATGGCATACGTGTTTTGGTCTGCGCTGTATCTAAAATATGATAATATCTTGAAAATAGTATCAAATAATGGGTGTCCTTTTGGGATCACACAACGATTGAATGCAGCCTTCCAGTGATTATGTGGAAGTTATGTGGTGAGAACCAGAGGAAGGCTATATTATCTCTTTGTGTTGTGCTTAAAGGGCATATACCAACTATTGAGTCTACAAAACAGTAGCCACCCCCCACCCCCATAAAACAGAATAATTGTACCATTGGATATCACACAGCCAGAACTAAAAGGAACACACAACAATCATTTCTGGAGAAAATCCATCATTCCCAGCAGATAATACCACATGCTATACAAAACTAGTAAAATGTAATTGGCTTACATCAAACTGGAGCTTGAGCAATGTACAACTCAATGAGATCTCACTCCTCCAGGCAGTAGAGCTCCACAGTATTTGCAAGTGATCAGAAAATTGCATATATATAATCCACATGAACACGTTAATTCTGCACAACCAATTACTGCAAGTGTTCAATAAAAACTTGCAAGTAAACTTCATCTGTGAATATGAAGCCTGCTCCCTCTCAAAGCCATATCTTCAGGATCTTAAATGGACCAAAGTGGAATAGCACAGGCATGGTCAGGCTCCATGACTTTCTAGCCCTGAACAGCCAACTCCTGCAAGTGTTCAATAAACACTTGCAAACTAACATCGTCGGTGAAAATGACTTCAGACCCCTCTGAAAGCTGTGTTTTCTGTGTCACAGATGGATTCAACCGAGCGAGCAGGAACCTAGCCTGGCTACCATGCTGGTCACACTTTATGAGTTTTGGCACAGGGAAACGGTCTACCAGTAGTGCCTCTGCATCTACTTCTGGTGCTTCAAGGAGCTTCCGCAAATTTTCGTGGTTTGGGTCCTTATGATAGCCAAGCTTCCTCCATTGAGCAATCTTTGAGCCATAATGAATCACGATATAGAAGTATGAATCAAACAGTAAAATGACATCAGGAGAGATGGAGCTGACATCTAACAGCACAGGAATAGGTGGTCCATCGAATGAGTACTGGAATAGAGTAGGCTGTATCATGATTAGAGACCCCACAACTCCCTCCCTATTCAGCATCAACCTGAAGAAAGCAGTTTCGTCAGGAGAGCTGTTGAAAACATCAATGAATTGTGATCTCCGCAAATAGTACATGAATTGTGGATACAAGGAGAAGTTTGTTGACAGCCGAAATGTAGATGGATCTTCAGGAATATAGTTTCCAAACTTAGCAGTAAAGCGGATAAGCATCTTGTCAAGCCATCGTATAACATCTCTAACATGGTATGTCTCCGCCCTGTAAGCAGCAAGCCTGGCCATAACAGCTGCAGCAGCTTCCTGATCAAACCCTGCAGCAATTTCAGGTGATCGAGGAGCAGCCCACCTTCTTGCAACAGTCGTTACCCTTAGACGATAACTGCCATCACCATGTCGGTACCTTGTCATGAACTGAATAAAGAAGACAGTTGGGGGTTCAGCTTTATGACTGCAATCAACGCGGAAAAAGAAAGCAATGCCGGTCTTGCTGCTCAGTGAACTAGTTTTCCAATAATTTGTCCCGCCTTCACCAATCTCCTTATCACTAACTGAGCTATTTTTCCTGCGGAGGGAAATGCAGGGACCAAGGGCACCACAAATCTTCACCTCCTTTGATGTCACTATTTTAATAGTCGCATTGAAGTTCATATTAAGGTAATTGGTGCCTTCACGCTTGAACATATGCCTAAAACAGCTTTTGAACTGCGCAGACTCAAATGACTCTGTATGCACCATAAAACCCCCTGAAACTTCAATTGGATTCCTCAGCTCTGCAGCCCCAACCTGATCAAGAGAGCAGGCGAATAGATCAAGAACTAATGCATGGTCTGTCAACCTCTTTGCAACTTTCTTATAGAAATCACGTGCTTTGTCAGTCAGCGGTGCGTTGCTATTGAATATGTCACGATGAGAACGGATTGCTTTCCCAAGATCAGTTTCCACCACACAGCCTGGACCAACTGTTGCAGGACCAGATGTAAAGACCATAATCCGACCACCAGTACTGGGTGAGCAGCAACCCTCCAGAAGAGCAACAGCAGTGGAAATCGCTGCGCCAGTTGCTCTCGAAGGGCGATGCCCACGTGGACACGCAGACATGGAGCTCAGGTCCTCTATTGCAGATGTGATGTTAAATTCACATTCAGAAACAGGCAGCAAAAATTGATGTGCTTCAGTGGACCTTGCCATAGCCAACTTCTTGTCCGGTGAACGGTGAACACCTAGTAGTTCCTGTATCTGAAATATAAAGAAGGCTTATGTGATATATAGTGACCACAATAATTTCTGAAATACAAGAAATTGCAAAAGCATATCACCAAAATTGAAGAAATTCAAAAGATTCAAAAGACGAGGGAACCAGAATATTATATGGCAAGTTTGGACAATAGGGACTCTAAACCAAACCTGAAGTTTTAGACTTAGGGAAATATGGACATGAGTATTTGCAGGAGTGTTATCCTACAGTGCAGAGATATTCAAGTTATACATCCGACAACAACTACCACCTTAGAAAACCAAGAACCTACAGCTCCTAGAAAAAGGAGTACATTGCACGGATAAGTGGTCAGGTCACGGAGAATTTTGCGAACCAAACTATTTCAAGTTGCTATGTACAATGTACATTTCACTATTTCAGAAGATGTAACAGCACTCAACGTAAGCAATACTATCAGAAGACAAAAATTATATAACACAAGTTCAAAGATGGCATTGCCCCTGCATTTATTGATTGGAAACAGAGTACTTGCTGTATTTGAACAGTTGCCACTGGTAGTGGGGTAGTGGAAAATGTGAGACAGGTGAATGTGGGAGGGATTAGATGGGTCATCCTAATAGTGCAAAAAATTAAATACATGCCCCAGAACTAGCATTACAACAAGCTACTTACATTCAAATTTCAAACCATCATTACAGGTTTGAGAGATCGGCCAGAAGAGTTTTTAAATGTGAAACGGCTGCAGCAGGAACAGATTATGCATACTCAGCCATACTAGAATGCTGATCATGTCACATGGATTGGTCCAGAACCACATTACGAATTCAGTATCCCATAAGGATTCACATTACAAATGCACAAACCTTGTCAGACTCGGGCTCGCGCTCGCCATTGAGCACAACCACCCGAGCGCAACCTTCAAATCCAAGATCGTGCACCCACACTGAGGCAGCGAAAGTGACGAGCGCCACCCTGATCACCTCGGGCAGCCCCTGCACGACTCTTCGCACTTCGTCCTTGAGCACGGCGAGCTCCTCGGCCGCGGTGGCCGCATCGATGACGAACACGAGCGCTGGTGGCCCCGGTCCCCCGGCCTCGGCGGGGTCCAGGGGCAGCGCGTACTCGACGCTGGAGTGGGTGGGGAAGAGCTCGGCAGGGAGCGCGTCGGGGGCCAGTTGGCGCGGGAACGGGTTGGCGGCGGCGCCGCAGAAGGGGCAGGACCAGCGCGCGGAGCCGTGGTGCACGCGCGAGAACGGGTTGAGCGCGGCGCCGCAGCCCGGGGAGGCGCAGCGGAGCGGCGCGTAGGGGACCAGCGGCAGGAGGTCGGGCGCCGTGGGGTGCTGCAGCGGCGAGCAGAGCACGGCGGTGGGCACGACGAGGGACGCGGCCGCGGGGGTCGTCGGCGGCCATGAGTGCCACGGCCACCGGAGGCCCTCCACGGCCTCCAGCTCCGCGAAGTCCATCGGAATCGGCGCCCGATCGGGACGGTGGTCGCCGCGGTGGAGTATGGACTAGGGTTTGCCTTCGTCTTCCAGTGTTACCTTTTTATTTGTTTCCTTGGGTGGTTCCTTTCTTCCTCGGGAGAATTTTTGGCTGGATGGATGCATCGTTTCATTCTGGTACTGTGCTAGGAGTACGCAACCTTCTTCTTCGAACAGGTGATCTTGGGACGGAGACGGAGTTTTGCATTGTCAGGTTGGGCTGGTACTAGCCCAATATGAAGGTGGATGAAATACGGGTCAGGCCCAATTGTAAGGAATGTGCTTGAGCCAATTAGGCTGGATACATTTGGCTGTTAAAGTAGGGTGAGCCTCTCTTGTTTTTTTAGGTTTTATTAGTGTCTTTTCACCTGTGACTGTGACTGGATATACCGGACGCAAGTCGGCAACAACGCAAGCTAAAGACTGCTTTTGTCGTAGAGTCAGGCAGTATAAAAAGAAAAGAAAAAGAAAAAGGACTTCCCAGGTCGTCTTTGCACACGAGACACCATTAATTTTTCTTTCACCAGGTCCACTCATCCTATTTTCGTCGCTGAAAATGAAGAGAATACGTCGTCACAGTAACACCATCTTCTTCCTCGCACCCACCGTCCTGCCGTGCTGGATCGTACTGGCCGGCGGGCGACGGCCCAGTTGCAGACTCTCTCTCGCCTCGTGGTGGCATGCTGACCTCAGCCTCTAACCGTACGTGCTGCTCCAGTACCCACCTGTCTGGTCCGCTGCATTTCGTAGTGTCTCGTGCCGAATGCGGAATGTCAACGCCCGCTTGTTTTGGTTTCCGAGGCGCCACACAAGATGACACTCCTGTTAGCCCTGGACTCCTTGGCAAATTTTTTTATTGCCTCAACCTTGAAATACAGGTTATAATATTTAAACTCACGCATTAACTCACACCATACATACGCACTCAACTCACACACACCCTAGTGCATAAGCTAGACCTACCACCTATACCCTAGGTTCTAGAAAACGGCTAAAAGATATAACGGTTGTGACGTATCCGTGCAAGACAATAAAATTTATTAAGAAACTATTGTTCCTGGGTCCCGCGTCCGACCGTCCGTCAACGCGAAGACGTACCGCGTCGGTCTATGCTACGTATGGAGTACTACTCTTTAAGATATCTCCAACGTGAGAAGTGAGATCATGTGATCCGTACGTTTGACGCAGTCGTGCACCGGCGGTAACACTTGTTTTTTGAGCCACATCAGTCACCACACACGCATGCACACGGTAAATTGCTATAGGTTCGGTTCTGATAGGGGCCGGGTCGTCATGGTATGTGTTTGCGTGTGAAACTAATTAAGGATTCCGTTTCCCTTTCCAAATAGAGTACGTATATACTACGGAGTATATATATAACTTAATTTTGTCTGTGGAATCTATCGCAGAGGTGTTGCTCTCAGAAAGGTCGAGCAGACGTGTACGTGTAGATGTTATATCTGGCTTTGTTCCCGTCACCGGATCTAGTAAGGTCCACCATCTGCCAAGTGCCACCGATCTGGACCTGTCCTGTCTTACATGGGCAGCGTATTTGTATTTGTATGTAGGAGTATAGTAAAAAATACGGAATCATGTAGTCTACGAAAAACTCTAGGACATGATCCTACCTGCAAGGTAATTTACCACTGTTAGAAAAGGACTTCAGGAGAAAGATAATGCGACCGCTGCAGTAGTAATAGTAACCCCTCCGTATTCTTCGAGCCGGTCAAGTCAGGGCATTTCGGATTCCGCGCGCATAATAATTAATTGAAGATCGATAATAATCCAACCGCTTCATTCCTCACCGCTCACGCACCAGCTGTGCTTGGACATTAATCATGACGGCGGCCACGACGTCACATGACATGAGCCACTCGGCGTCCCGGCGTGGATTTCTCACAAAAGGGAAGGAGACTACGAGGACAAAAATATTGGTCATATTGACAACCATAAATTCGATCAAATTTAGCTATTAATTAAAATTTTATTAAGCTAGTGGCTGAAAAAATTTAAATGATGCCAAATCAAAATACGACATCTAGTCAGACCTAATAATTCGTTTTTTAAGCGACTCCAATAGTTTGACAATTTTTGTCTTTGTCAATTGTTGTTATTTGTCAAGTCCCAAATTTATATGGGGAGGGAAAAGGGCACCTCCAAGTGTTTTGCAAAATTGACTTGACAAAACTAAAAATTGTGCACGCGAGGGGAAAATATCCTACGGGAGTAGCGCGCGAGGGCGATTGTCAAGCGAACCGCAGTTTGACATATATGCCAAATATCACCCGTGTTTGCCAAGTTGCTAAAAATACCAAGCCCATTTACCAAACTGTTGGATAAGTGATTTTGAAAATTTTACCAAAAAACAAAAATACCAGACTCATTTGCCTAAGTGCTAAAGTTGCTCTTAGAGGGAGCTCAAATACTAAACCAAAACGTCCCAAAACCAACGACACCAGAAAGATCAAGGTATAACACGATATATACGTTGTCTCTCTTTCTATCTATTCCTTTCGTTTCATAATACTTGACCTTCTAGCTTTCTATACAATACAACTATCCTAAATTAGTTATTATTCACACTTTTTAATAAATCCTTCTCTTTTACTAATACTTTTTTATTTCTATCTTTCTACTTCTCAATCTCTACGTACTGCACTTTTTTCAATCCTTATTAACTACCGTGGCATTGTTAGGGTAGCAATAATCTATAAGTTAGAGATTGTTTCTATACTTGTCAAATGATGTAGATATTACAAATTAAAATCATGTTCCTATGGATAGATTCTTTACATCATCTCGTGTAGACATTTTTTCTTATCTAAGAAATTATTTTCTTATCTCTATTCTTTAATATCAATATTATATCTCCACTTTGCTTATCCAATATCTTATTAATTAATAACGATAGGAATCATCTAGTTTATGAGTGCAAAAACTGTCTTTTATGGGGGGTTCATGAGAAGGATGAAGTATCTGCCAGTTTATTTGTTTCTACTCGTCGGCATATCTATGAATAAATAAAGTTGTTGCATTGCATCCCTAATTGACATGCAGTATAGCCTTGATCCCGCCGAGCCAAGCGAAAGGAGGCACATGCGCATAATCCAATACGCTTAGGACCCTTTGGAATGGAGGAAAAGTATAGGAATTAAGAAAGATCTAAATCCTATAGTGAAAATACCTATATATGGAGGCCTTTTGGAACAAATGAATGTTTTTCAACAATTCTGTTGAAATTCCTGAGTTCCAAAGGGCCCTAAAGAAATTCCGGAGGAAACAAAACGTTAGCACAAACCTCATATTGCTTCCAAAGACATAGGCACCCTTTGTATGGATTGAAGGATCCCAAAACCTATAGGAGAAATGGAGGAAAATTCCGTTAATGTTTCCTCGTGTCGACTCCACATGAATAAGTACAAGAAAGAAACATCCAATCTGACATCTAGTGTGACCTCTTGCTTCTTTTTTTTTTTTTTCGCGTGGGATCGAGGCATAATCTATACTTTGCTGCTGCCGATGATGATGCAACGCGTTAGGTAGCCGCGCACATTCGATCAGTAAATAAAGTTGTAAAGCCAAATCACAATGCCGTAGAAACCAATATGACAGGAATGTCAAGACAAGCTAATAGCTAATGGGTCCGGAATGTTGAGACAAACTAATAGTTAATGGGCCCTATACAGGTTTGTTTTTGTATTGATCAATGCTAGCTTTTTTCATAAATATATATACAAATTATGTGTTTTTCCTGCAAATGACAATTAATAGATGTGATAATTATTTCCTTTGCAAGATTCCTGTATTTTTCTTCCATCTCATCCAAACGACTCTTCCTTCGAAAATCCTATGTTTTCGAATTTCTCATTTTTATACATCCATTCCTATTCTTTCTCTGTGTTTTTTTTTTCTATTCAACGTTCTGTAAAGCCTGTGTTTTAAAAGAGGCAGTAGGATTTGAAGTGTTAGAACATTATTCCTGCATTTTTTTTCCTATTCTTATTATATTTAGTAGTAATTCCTTTTTCCTCCAAAGGGGCTAATTACATAATGATGAGGTGACGCGGTCTCTGCACTCCAGTCTCCATGCACTCGGATCGCGCCCGGCGCCTGACGTCTCCCACTTCAGGGCGGTTGCTGCTGCTGCTGCTGCTTCTGGTTCGGCGAGAGAAGGAAAGATGCCCCGGGGTGGCGTGCGGCGCGCGCCTGCCGCCCGGGCCGCCGCCGCCCCTGTGTCCGCGAGAAAAGCGTGGACCAACCACCGCGTAAGCATCCAATTCTGTTCCGGAGCAGGCCCCACACGGCGGTCCGCGTCGCCGTCGTCGCGCCCGGACACCGCGCAACGCAGCTCGAGCTCGGCCGGCGTCGTCTTGGCCTCTCCGACCCGTGTCGACCGCTGTCTGCGGGCTGCCTGGCCGGCCGGCTAATGCAATTCACGCGAACCAGCCCTGATGCGTCGTCTCCAGTTTTTGTATGCTCGACGTCGACGCAACTTGCTCCCGTAACGCGGTGAATGCTTTTTATATGCTTGCATTTGCATGGCAGCAGGCGTGTACAGGGCAGCGACGCGTACGGGTTCATCTCATCACACTGCACTCGCCGTAGACCTACCAAAAAAATATCAGCATTAACACAATCTAGACATATAAAACAATATCAATATATATTATATATAATTATTAGACAGCACCTCGATCTGTGATAGAAAATGTGAAGTCTAAGTGGAAAAAATATCAAAATAGATATGTCAACAAAATCTAGCTAGCCTGTTTGATTGGGCTAGCTGCACTACGGCTGCAGCCACCGCAAGACATGTGCAGCTGTGTCCTGTCGAGATCATTTTGGAAGTAAACCAGCCCCTTGTTTACATATGAAACAATATCAGGGGGTTCCACTGGAAAACACCCCGTCAATTCATAAAATCATTGATTACACAACGCAAAAGAGCCTTAATTTAAGCATCGCCAGCACAATTACGATTCCTTTCATCCCGCACCCTTAACAGACACGAGCTCGTATTCCACACGCACGATCCCGAACCCTACGACAAGAGACGAGAGCGAGCAGGCAGGAGCAGCCACGCCCACGCATCTCCCCTGCTCCTCTGCGCTCCTCTGAAACTCTCCTATTTTTCTCTCTCTCTGTCCCGTCCTCGCCATTTATTACTCGTCCTCGGTCGCGAAATTTCTGTCGTGGAATAAAGGGGGTCATCCGTCCACCGTCCACGTGAGCGGCGGTGGCGGTTGCGGTTGCGGCTACGGCGGCGGCGGCGGGCGCCAGAGATGTGAGAGCCCCCGTGCCGCTGGAGATGGCTGCGGCGGGGCCGGGGCCGGGCGCCACCGGGGGCGGCGAGGCGAAGAAGCGGGGCGCGTCGCGGAGCTGGATCCTGCTCGACGCGGCCGGGGAGGAGCGGGTGCTGGACGCCGACAAGTACGCCATCATGCACCGCGTCGACATCAACGCGCGCGACCTCCGCATCCTCGACCCGCTGCTCTCCTACCCCTCCACCATCCTCGGCCGCGAGCGGGCCATCGTCCTCAATCTCGAGGTGCACCCCTACCCCCTGGTCCCGTCCGCCTCGCCAATTTCATTTGTGTCGTTTTTCGTTCGGTAGATGGATGGCGTAGGAGGAATCATGGAACAGCGTATGCGGTCGTGGTGTCCTGTGATTTCTCAATTTCGCGTCCCCTTTGCGGATTTTCGGGTGGTAATTGTGTTGTTTGTGGCTAGATATGGTGCTGAGAACAGAGTGTTAGAACCAAATTGTTGTTAGGATGAACTGATCCCCTAGTCGCGGCTGATTTTGCTTTACGATCCTAACGATTATGTTGGATGGACCTGTTCTGCTTTTTCATAGTAAATGGTGCCGAGTACTTGATGCAGCTGCTTCATCTGAAAGGTAAAGTAAAGGACATTTCTAACGACTTTTTTTTTTCTTTTGATGGAATCTTCGCCGGTGGCTCGAGCAGCACATAAAGGCGATCATCACTTCCGACGAGGTGAATTTTACTTCTTATTATTTCCTCCTTCGAATTGTTTAGCTGCTAGGAGCTTTCAAGTCGTTCCCTCCCATAAACTGAGTAATCACAGATCTCTAACTGTATGCAACTTCACTTATGCAAACCTGGATTAGTTATCCATATAAAATTTTGAAGTAGCTTCATTCTGCCCTCAAATTCTCGATTTTAAATATGACCTCGCTATACTAATTCTCAACTCATGCTGCTATAAAATAACCAGAAAGTCATAGTTTATTTGATTGAATTGAGGATCTTAAATATCCCATTCTTAGCTGTCGCAAGTGTGGTTACTCACAACTGGTGTATTTGGATTGACTCAGGTTTTGCTTAGGGATCCTTCTGATGAGAATGTAATCCCTGTAGTAGAGGAGCTTCGGAGGCGGTTAGCTCCATCAAGTGCCACTCACCATGATGGTAAAGACAACTTAAATGGACAGCATGATGTGGAAGGGGCAGAAGAAGATGGTAAGTTGGTACAATACATAGAAATTTGTCTTAGTATTGTACCAAATCAATACTTGATTTATATGAACCTTTGTGATTCATCTCGGTAAAGTGATCCTAGATTTTTTTTAAAAAAATTCTATTGTACAAAACAAACTATAGTTGACATGGCATCTGCAGCCAGATACCCTTGTATCAATTGGCATGCAAACAATATATCTCTGCGGTTTATGCTAGATGAAAAGTAGAACAAAGCCCTCACCATTGTTTCACACGTTTATTCTTCTATTTGTCTTAGTGGATTCCCACAGTAACTATATACAATTCACTAGCATCCTGGTATCTGATTTTGTGGAACTCCACAGAATCTCCTTTTGAGTTCCGTGCATTGGAGGTTACTCTGGAAGCAATCTGCAGTTTCCTTGATGCACGCACTACTGAGCTTGAGACTGATGCTTACCCAGCTTTGGATGAGTTGACATCCAAGGTGAGTGGATGTGCTCGTATACTGTGTTCCATTAGTATGCACTTGATTTGAACATCGTATCCTGTTTTAATAAAGTTCGAACATCCTAGAAACATGATGTGAATTATTTTAAATAACTTTTAAAAGATGTGCTAATTGCATGATGCAGAAATCTGCTACTTTATTCTTTTTATAACTGAAATTTAGATATATATTTGGATACTGGATAGAATTAGATTTTTGTTGCTTATGGGTAGGAGACTAGTTAGAGTTATCATTATTCGGTAGAAATTGCTACACAGAATTACGATAAAAGATTGCAATAGCATGTACCTTTATTTTATATATCCTGCCTCCCTTCTGATCAGAGATACCTTTGCATCAATTTATTAGCAGTCAAATTTACATGCTGGTTTGCAAATATAAGGCTAAATAAACTAACACTGTTACTTTTGTGGGCATGCTAGTCTGAAAACATGGGCGTACAAGCCATGATTGTGGAACACAATTTTCAATTCAGTCTAACAGATAACATGCTGCATGATTAAGCTTCATTCAGTTCCAAATATTAGCTGCTTTGCGTGGAGGGCCCTAGAATAAACTAAACTTCCATTGGTAGTTAGTATTGGCAAAGCCTGCAAATCTATCTCCTTGTCAATAACATATGTTTCCAACTTTCCATACAGCCATGAGCCCATGAAGGCATTTGTTCCTAGTTCCTTGTTGCATCATCTTCATATGTGTACCAATTTCTCCGTATTAAGCCGAGCTGTTGTGGGCATCGCAGATCAGCAGCCGCAACTTGGATAGGGTACGAAAGTTGAAAAGCGGCATGACAAGATTGACCGCAAGGGTTCAGAAGGTCTGGTTCCGGTTTGTCATACCTCATTTTGGTTTGCTACCTGATACTTTCTGTAGAGTTTTTTTGGGGCTATTTTCTTTTAATGTGATCATTGTGTTGTTCACTGTGTTCTTAATGTCATGTTGCAATGTCAATTCTCCTGCTTTGTGCAAGCTTAGTTCTTGTCATGAGCCATGCCACTGCTAGAGGCTAGATAGTTGTCACAGAAAGTGCTTTACCTTTTCTGGCCTTGTGTGATTGACATATGCTTACAGTCCACTTCAGGGGGAATTTTTCCTAGTAAGGTTTGCTTTATTCATTTCAATAACAGAAGTTAACATGTAGGTGTTAGTTACTCCCTCCGTCCCAAATTATAAGTCGCTTTGACTTTTTTGGTATATGCACTTTGCTATGCATCTAGACATAATAATATGTCTAGATGCATAGCAAAGTGCATGTACCCAAAAAAGTCAAAGTGACTTATAATTTGGAACGGAGGGAGTAGTTATTATGAAAGTGACTTGCTTTGAATTATCTTAGTTTTGTACTATATTGTTTGCCTTAAGATGCTTAATGGGATTGAATCTTTTAGTTTCTTGATTGAAATATATATTCTTTAAAATTGAACCAACAGAAATTCGTTGAGCCCTCTGAATAAGATGTTCACAATGTAGCCATGTATGAGATAATTGTATATGATGTATGCCTTCTATTCATGTGTTAGGTAATAGGCATATTTTCATCTGTACTGTCATTTGAGTTCCACTTTTCATTTATCCCACCAGTCCGTGCCAATGATTAGTCTGTGTCCATGATGTGTAGAACCAGACCCCACATCTAATTGGCTATCTCGATAGTATAAATGAAAATTGCCTCCCAAATGATGGTATGAATAAAAATTCCCCTTTGTGTTATTTTATTTCATGACATTAGTATTCTTGTTGAATAATGATAGACTACTAGCACTGTTTCTCTACGTGATTTAGGAATCACAAAATGTTCTCTATTTGCCAGGTGAGAGATGAGCTTGAACAATTATTGGATGATGACGACGACATGGCTGATCTTTACTTGTCTAGAAAGTTGGCTGGGGCATCTTCCCCCGTCAGTGGTTCTGGTGGACCAAATTGGTTCCCTGCATCCCCAACTATTGGTTCAAAAATATCAAGAGCAAGCAGAGCCAGTGCAGCTACTGTGCATGGAAATGAGAATGACGTTGAAGAGCTAGAGATGTTGCTAGAGGTCTGTATTTTGTTCCTTTACCTGACAGACATAACTTATCAGTTTTCATTATCTTGGCTGAGTACTTAAAGTTATTATAATCTGCAGGCATATTTCATGCAAATTGATGGCACATTAAACAAATTGACAACGGTAAGTTGGTGTAGCTGATTTTAAGTTTTACAGCATCACAATCGACTAGCAAAGCCTGCACTTATGCATCTGTTCACATGGGTATTGTTTAAATTCCAATGCTGTAAGAGAACTTTTAGGATTTTTTTTTTGAAGAATCTGGATGGGTTTGCACCCCTACAGCATTTATTGAATTAAAAAAAGTTCAACAAGTTACAAGCTAAGAAAACAAAAGGAAGATAACACAGAAGATTCAGAACTTTTTGAAGAACTTTTAGGATTTATCTCTGTGTTAACGTTGTATTTGTTTGCAACACCTTTCAGCTGAGAGAGTACATCGATGACACAGAAGATTACATCAATATCCAGGTAATGTTGCCCTGTATAGGATGCACACTGCATTTTATGTTTCAACCATTCAGTTTCTAAATACATTTTGTTTTTTCTTCTTTTGCTGTGCAGCTTGATAACCACCGTAATCAGTTGATTCAGGTATAATCTGCAATAAACTGGACCTCATCATTTTACTCTTTGCTAGGGATGTAGAAATTTCAGAATTACAGATTGATTTTAGACAGGTCTTAGTTTGATGTGTAATCACTTGGTGCTGAATGTGCATTCGATATCATATCACCCAAGCAATGTCCTGAGTAACACTTGTTGCATTTTTGCAGTAACATATTTTTCGTTTGGTCCCTGCAGCTAGAGTTATTCTTGAGTTCTGGGACCGTCTGCCTGTCGCTGTACTCATTAGTTGCTGGAGTCTTTGGTATGAATATTCCATATACCTGGAATGACGGCCATGGATACATCTTCAAATGGGTAAGTTTCTACTTGCAATACGGCACATATAATGGTGCGTTCCTTGTGTAACTTGTTCCTCCCGTGACAGGTGGTTCTTGTATCAGGGCTTTTTTGCGCCTTTATGTTTATCTCAATTGTTGCGTATGCGAGACACAAGGGTCTCGTCGGATCCTGAATAGCAGAAATAACCGAAACTCGCTTCCCTCAACTGTAAATTTGAGCCAGTGAGCATCGACTTTGCGGGGTGATTCATCTCTTGTACCAAATTCGGTAGTATCAATTTGGAATAGGAACTATAATAGGAAAAAGTTAATGCAAAAGAAATATATTATGATTGCCCCTGGTTTCGTACTGTTTTCATCGAAAGATTCAAGAAATTATGTTATTAGCTAGGTACCTCCATTTGAAACGATTTTGATAACTCTGCACGCGTGCCTGCGTTCTCTCTCTCTCTCTCTCTCTCCTCTCTCCCCCTCTCCCCCTCCCCTCCCCCTCTCCCTCTCTGAAAATTTGCCTCGAGGTTTCGTTTAGTACGTGCTACCGGAGCTAACTTGAATAATTGAATTGCATTTTGTATGCACTTGTGCAGCTTACGACGATGGTTTTTCTCAAACATCTTCACTTCTGCTTCTGGATGCTGTATATTTCGTAATGCTGAAGCTCCATTTTCCATGTGGAGTTTAAACTCCCGCTCGTTACATTTTCGAATTAGTGGTAGCATTATGGCACTACCAAGCGTGACAAAATATTCTCGTGTGGTTAAGGTCTAGAGCCGTCTGCCACCGGTAGAAAACCTTTTGTTTTCATGTAAATGCCAATACCAACCAACATAGAGATTAAGATACAGATTACAGAGTACCCAGGTGTGAACTATATGCGAGAAGGACAGACGCAAGCTGATATAAGGCCCAAGGTCCAGAGTGGAAGAAAGCCCATCCGACGTTTCTTGGC
The DNA here is from genome assembly GCA_023333625.1 of Bothriochloa decipiens. Lineage (NCBI taxonomy): Eukaryota > Viridiplantae > Streptophyta > Magnoliopsida > Poales > Poaceae > Bothriochloa > Bothriochloa decipiens. The sequence goes on from CM041628.1 coordinate 18,924,454, forward strand.
GAGCTTTTATTTACCCCCCTCATTGACATTTGCCAACTCCGCAACAAAATACGGATGAGCATCTCCTTGGAGAGCAAATGGAGAGCTAAGCGAGATTGAATTTGGCCAGAATACGGACGAGCTTCTCCTTGGACAGCGGCTGCAAACACACAGGCACGACGTTATCAGGAAATGATCACTGACACAGTCTTCTTCAAAGGAACGACCATTCATCAGAGCCGCTCAAATTTACACTGCCAACCTATCCCCTCTACAAGAGCGAAACTGAGTAGTGTCAGTGTTACCTTGGGCGTGAAGTCGTCGGCGCCGGCCTTGATGAACGCGTCGACGTCTGACAGGAAGGTGTCGCTGGACAGCCCGACGATCGGCGTCGTCACGCCCATGGCCCTAATCCGCCGCGTCGCCTGCGCGCACGCACACCGGCGCCGGAGGGGAGCAGAGCCAGTCAGCTCGGCGCATCAGTTAAATGGCAAAGCGCACGCGCCGCAGTTAGCGGACACATCGATCGACGTGAATTGTGGGTTAGCGCGCGCGGCGCGCTCACGCATACGGCATGACGCACCTCGTGCCCGTCCATGACGGGCATCTTCCCGTCGGTGATGATGAGGTCGTAGGCGCCGGCGCCGACTTCCCGCACGCGCCGCACCGCCTCGGCTCCGGTCCCGGCCTCGTCCAGCTGCACGCCGCCGACGGCCGACCTCAGCAGCGCCCTCGCCAGAACCTGCAGGTAGCAGCAAGGGCGTTGCAGGCCGGCCCGGCTAGTGACCATCGAACATATATAAACACATCAAGTTTGCGTGTGGACGTGCACTGCGCACACGTACGACGTACCCTGTGGATCTCCTCGTCCTCGACGAGGAGGACCCTGATCACCTTGCGCTCCGCCATTGCAGGACGCTCGACGCCCTGAACAGACAAGAGCAGACCTCAAACGCCTGCCGGCCCAATCAAACGCGATGCGTCGGCCGGCAAACGGGAGTAGCAGGCGTTTAAGTACCCGGTGGAAGATCCATCGCGCAGATGGCTCCGCCTGCCTAGCCGGACAAGAAACATTGCACGGAGAGGCTCATGGCTGCCGCCTCTACGCAATCTACCGGCGCCCGGAGGCCCGGCTCGTTTCGGCAAAGCCGGGAAGGCTCCATGTGCCCGTGACCTGATTCAGTTCGTCGTTTCGGCAAAGCGGTAGCGCTGTGCGTGTGGCTCCCAGCACTCAGAGGCGTGCATACGCGGTCGGGGAGGGGACGGTACGGCACTACATGCCCGATCCATCAATGGGCGCGATGCGAGATAGGTGTTCCAAACCACACGCGACATGGCGCGGTTACTGCGATCGGCAAGCGCTACCGCTTTGAGGGGGGCAGTGACGACGGGCGATCCAAGCCGCGGATCACCGGCCTCGGCCGTTTGCCCGGACAAATGCTAATTCTGGCGGTACCTGGATGCGCGAATAATTGGGCGGCCTGCCTGCTCTGCGTCTGCCTCGGCCGCTAGCAAGTAGCAACGGCAAGTGGCCTGCCTAACCCCTTTCCGGGGATCGTGTGTGTGTCGTCAGTACGTGCCTTGATCCGACGGCGGCGGCGAGGCAAGAGGTAGCTGCGGTCGGCGACAGGCGCAGATGCACGAGTGCCCAACGTAGGAATCACCGAATCTGCGGCGTCTCTGCTCGCTATGTGTCGCGGTACCAGTACCACACGCGTCAGACTACAACAGGTGGCGGACGAACGAAACACAGAGAGAGATCGTCTGATTCGGAGCGAGATTTTGGGCCGTTACGCTGGTGTCTGGTTGCAAGGAAAGAAGCCCAGCTGTCCTCCTTCACTCCAGCAAGGAAAGCCCAGTAGCCCACGGCTAGTTCTTGCCGACGCAACTCACTGCACGGCGAAGTTCCCTCGAAGAAACCTCACCCCGGCGAATGCCAACGGAATCGGCAGCAACAACCAAACAACCACCAGACCCAGAGTAGCTGAACGCCTCCCGGAACCGGAAGGGACCCCGAGTAACGAGCTCGGCAGGAGAACGCTGTCCTGTCCCCGTCGTCCAGGCGCACAGCTGCTGCGCGTTCGCCGCACGGGCGCACGGCACGGCCGCTACAGCCTACAGCGCTACTACACCCGCTCTCGGCGGCGCGCCTACACTACACGGGAAGACGCGGGTGAGGAGGCCGCCGCCGCGCCGCCAGTTTGGCACCGCGACCCTTCGTCTTACTAGTACTAGGTAGCAGTGGCGCACTGGCGCGCCACGGTCGGCTTGGATGCTACTAGCGTCGGGCCTTCTGCACTGCATTGCCAGGGTCGACGGAGCACTAGTAGATGCTCCACCGCGGATCGCCGGCTGTCCAGGTGGCCGGTCAGCTTAGTCGCCATCGATCGCCGCAGCCAAGAAATAAAAAGCTGCTGATATATGCGCGTCCCAGAGTTGAGAATCTGCTGACCGGCTGGTGCTGGTCGGCGGCACCACGACCCGTAACGCAAGTACGGCCGGCAACTGGGCTGAAAATGGCACAGTTGTGTTGACAGAACAGATCGAATGAGCCTCTCGCCGCAGCCGCACGCAGCATTTTTCCCTCCCTCTCGTCATGGACTGATTTAACAGCTGACCCACCAAGCGCATCCAGAGCACTACCTGCGTCTCTGCCTGCCTTGATTCCAGACTTGGACACCACCAACTCACGGACGCACGGTACGGCCGCGCCGCGGTGGTAAACTTGGCGTTCACTCCAGTCTCTCTGCAAGTTGCCAAGCTAACAGCAAAAGGGAAGAAAATCATGCCGTGCTTGCGCACAGAAAAGGTGTCAAAAGGGAAGAAACCATGCCGTGCTTGCGCCCAGAAAAAGGTGTCAGGTTCGGAGACACAGAGCCACATCTCCGCTCGCTCCGGGGATATGAAATATGATCATGCTGGCGAAATCCACACAGCAGACCAGGGAGGGTGTCGTCGATCGTTCTTTGACAGACGCTGCCTTTTTTTTCCTTCTTTTTACAAACAAGTTTCGTAATCAATGTTGCTGGAGATCACCACAGCCACAGCGTGGCCTGTGCTGCAGTATGCTCACCACATCTAATATTAATAGTAATAACATCGGATAAAATACATTTTTTAATGGGAGGACAAAATACATTTACCTACTCTCTCCGTCCCTATTTAATTATCATCGTTGGTGTGTGTGCCATAAGTTTGACTCGATTTATAGAAAATATGTGCAACATTTGTATCTTCAAATAAATTTGTTAAAAAATTAGATTCAAAGATATTTCTAATGATACTAATTATGTAGTATAAATATTAATATTTTTTGATATATAATTGCCGGCAATTGTTTCTTGGGAAGCGCAAGCGATAATTTAAAAGGGACGGAGGGAGTACATATTTACTGGATTAGAGCATGGTTAATACAAATAATAAGAGTCAAATCATATAATAGTTGTCTCTTCTTTGTGTCTCAAATTTTTATTCTTGTTATATTGTACGATGTCTTACTTTCTCTTTCCTACTCCTTACATGCACTTTTGTTGGAGCCCATAGATGCCGTATGCTTCCGTTCCCAACCTAGTGCTAGGATAAAAGATAAACTCTCTTCTCTCTTCCACGTTAGTAAAAATGTTAATTAGCTTGGCACATTATTGTACCTGCTCTTAGGCGCACACGAACAGATTACTACACTTTGCTTTTCTGTGATTGTGAGTCGAGGTCAACATTTACCCTATCTTGAGCCCTTAAGACTTGAGAGAGCTCAGACTACTAGCTGTGTTGGATAGTCGCAGAGTAGAGGGGTGGATGGAATTTTTTTTTTCGTGATCGGGGCTTCAGTCATTAGGGGTGGATGGAATTTAAATATTGCTTACAAAAAGGAGAGAGACGAAAATTTTGTTGTTTTAGTATTAGGTAGAGAGGTAGACATAATGATAGAAATAAAGATAGAGATTTATATATAATTGATATATTAATACTGAAATCCGTGTCAAACATATTTCAAATTTTAGTCGGTGATCGTGGGAAGCAAATACAGATACGGAGTCTAATTCCTAGACTTACTCGGTCGCCTCTCCATATCCATATATACGATACGAGATGTGCTGTGCTGCTTATCTTGCGGTAGCAGTAACAAACTACTCCGTACACAGCATCTGTGTCCGATTAGCCCCTCGGCTTCCTCCCCAGCCTCTCGCGCTCGCGCAGGCGACTAGAGGGTTTCAGATTGCGACGCCCCTCGCCTCTTTCTCCATCCCGAGCCGGCCAGCACGCTCGCGGCTACGCCATGGATCCCCTGCCAGGTCTTGACACCCTTGCTGGCAAGAAACGGTGTCATACTAGGCGTAGTGATGAGCGTGAGAGGTCTACATCAATCGATGAATATACCAACAAGAGAAGTCGTCATGAGCATAGCTCAGGAAGCTCAAGAACATCTGTATTTGCACGGTCTAATTGGGATGATGGACGCTGGCAATGGGAAGATACACCTCGACGAGATTACCGTGCTAATCGTCCTGGATCCCGAAGACAGCATCCGACACGATCTCCTATGCTCGCTGCTGCATCCCCGGATGCACGTTTGGTGTCTCCTTGGTTAGGCGGGAATACACCACGTTCGGCAGCATCCCCATGGGATAGCGTTTCCCCTTCACCTGCTCCAATACGTGCTTCTGGTTCCTCAAAAGGGTCTTCTTATTCACATCCCTGCTGTGGAAGATAGCACCAGCATACCTTTTCATCAACAGCTAGTACTAATATCATCTATGCTGTAGAAGCCCCTCAAATCCTGATGGGAACTATGAGGTAACCAAGGAAATGATGCAAGAGATGGACAACAATGCTGATCGTACATGGTATGACTCAGTGGCGGACCCAGAAACCGACCAAGGAGGGGGGGCTAAATAACATAGGCTAAATTTTTTTTTCTCGCTCGACCCAGTACACTAATGGATATAGCTAAGATTGATAATTTGATATTGATTCATAGTGATCATAGTCAAAGATACAGAGAATTATGATAATAAGCATAGAAAAATATCAAATGCATGGAGTCTTCTATCTTCAAGAACTCACACCACTTGAACCAACGTCACTTGAACCGTCACGCCTAATGCTACATAATTTTTAAATGTCATACACTTCTTCAATAATCAAGATAACAAGCAAGAAGAAAAGTACTAAAACAATAATCACCTTGAGACCTTGCGTGGCAAGTTCATCTTACGATTTCTTAAGCCTTGAAACCATGATCTAACAAAACCTCTAGTTTGAGTAAACCATGATCTAACAAAACCTCTAGTTTGAGATTTACCCGCTGTTCTTTCATACTCATAATTTGGTTGATATGGACCCATCTGTAGATATGCTCTCCTAGCATCATCCCTAATATCATGATGGAATTCATCAATTGGCTTTCTAAGACCTGGATCAGCAACTATATCATTCATATCAAGCTCAATGCGGGGTCTTTTTTTATCAAGTCGACTCTCTTGAATAGAAGCAGCGGCATCTCTTTTAGCATAATATTTTTTCATTCTACAAAATACAACCAATCAAAGTCGGATCATTGACTGAATTTCTGAAACTAATAACGAGAAGAGAAAACTAAAAGAGGAATGAAAGAGGGGCTGCCCGGTTGGGGCTGGCGACCTGGCGTGGCGTCGTCGACTCCGTTCACGGTTCACAACTTCACCGGACTCTGGAGAGCGGAGGCCGGAGCAGAGGGCGGGAAGGGCGGCGCCGTGGTTCACCGGAGGGCGGAGGCCGGAGCAGGCGATGGCGAACTGGCGATCCACGAGCAGGCGTGGGGGAGGCCGATGCGAACGTGCGTGCCGCGAGGAGTCGAGCGGGCGGCGGCGGGGATCGCAAGAGTCGCGACGTAGAATAAAAGATGCGGCTGCTGGCTTGCTGTGCTAGTGATATGGAGTGGTGGGCTCATCTGGCCTTAAACTTGTTTTGGACTGGCCTTTAGCTAATAAATAAAAAACTTATTAAAAATTTTTCCAGCCCAAATGTGGGGGGGGGGCTGCAGCCCCCCAGCCCCCCGTGCGTCCGCCAATGGTATGACTGCGAAGAGCACACCACCATCATGTTCGATGGTGATAATTCTATGTATATTGGAGATGATAGTTCCTACAAAAAGAGGGAAGCAGAGATGCCGAAGAAGCTGACTCGTAGAGATGGGCGCCTGATGACCCTTGCTCAAAGCAAAAAGCTGTCACAGATGACTGCTGTTAAAGGAACAAAAGTGCAGAATGAATTTGATGAGGAGGAACGGAAAGTAATACTTCTTGTTCATGATGACACAAAGCCTCTACTCCTTGTTCATGATGACACAAAGCCTCCATTCTTGGATGGGAGAGTTGTATTCACGAAACAAGCAGAACCTGTAATGCCTCTGAAGGACCCAACATCTGATATGGCTATTATTGCACGCAAAGGTTCTAGTCTGGTTAGGGAAATCCGTGAAAAGCAAAGCATGAACAAATCAAGGCAACGATTTTGGGAACTTGCTGGATCTAAGCTTGGAAATATCTTGGGTGCTGAGAAAACAGCTGAACAGGTTGATGCAGATATTGCGATTGTTGGTGACCAAGGTGAGATTAATTTTAAAGAAGAAGCGAAGTTTTCACAACATTTGAAGGAAGTAGAAGCTGTCAGTGATTTTGCAAAATCAAAATCCCTTTCTCAACAAAGACAATACCTTCCCATATTTACTGTCCGGGATGAACTGCTACAGGTTGTGCGTGAAAATCAAGTAGTTGTGGTTGTTGGTGAAACTGGTTCTGGGAAGACTACTCAACTAACTCAGTATCTGCATGAGGATGGATATACTACCACAGGAGTTGTTGGCTGTACCCAACCAAGGCGTGTGGCTGCCATGAGTGTTGCTAAACGAGTCAGTGAGGAAATGGAGACTGATCTGGGAGATAAAGTCGGATATGCCATACGGTTTGAGGATGTCACTGGTCCAAACACTGTAATAAAGTATATGACAGATGGAGTGCTTCTCCGTGAAACCTTGAAAGATGCTGACCTCGACAATTACCGTGTTATTGTCATGGATGAAGCACATGAAAGATCACTCAACACTGATGTTTTGTTTGGTATACTGAAGAAGATTGTTGCACGCAGACGGGATTTTAGACTAATCGTCACATCTGCAACCCTAAATGCTGACAAGTTCTCCAAGTTCTTCGGAGGTGTGCCTGTATTCCATATTCCGGGCCGGACATTCCCGGTTAACATTATGTTCAGCAAAACACCGTGTGAGGACTATGTGGAAGCGGCAGTGAAGCAGGCCATGACTATTCACATAACTAGTGGACCTGGTGATATCCTAATCTTCATGAGTGGGCAGGAAGAAATCGAGGCTACCTGCTATGCGCTTGCTGAACGCATGGAACGGTTAATATCAACGTCCACCAAGACTGTGCCCAAGCTAGAGATTCTGCCCATCTACTCACAGTTGCCTGCTGATTTGAAAGCCAAGATTTTTCAGAAGGTTGAAGAGGGCGCTCGGAAGTGTATTGTTGCTACCAATATTGCTGAGACCTCGTTAACAGTCGATGGTATCTTCTATGTCATTGATACCGGGTATGTGAAGATGAAGGTGTACAACCCACGGATGGGTGTGGATGCCCTTGAGGTTTTCCCAGTCAGCCAGGCAGCTGCAGACCAGCGTGCAGGTCAGGCAGGAAGAACCGGCCCTGGCACATGCTACAGGTTGTTCACAGAATCAGCCTACCAGAATGACCTGTCCCAGAGATCCAAAGGACCAACCTGGGGAATGTGGTGCTTTTACTGAAATCCCTCAGAGTTGAAAACTGGCTTGACTTTGACTTCATGGACCCACCACCCCAGGAGAATATCCTCAACTCAATGTACCAACTCTGGGTGTTAGGTGCATTGGACAATGTTGGTGGGCCTTACAAAAATTGGCTGGAAGATGGTGGAGTTCCCGTTGGATCCAACTCTGGCAAAAATGCTTCTTATGGGGGGAGCAGCTAGAGTGCCTTGATGAGGTGCTGACCATTGTATCCATGCTATCCGTGCCCTCAGTCTTCTTTCGGCCAAAAGACTGAGCAGAGGAGAGCGATGCAGCAAGGGAGAAGTTCTTTGTCCCAGAGTCTGACCACCTGACGCTCCTGAACGTATATCTTCAGTGGAAGCCTAATCAGTATCGAAGCGATTGGTGCAACGACCACTTCCTCCATGTCAAGGGTCTCCGCAAGGTTCGTGAAGTGAGATCTCAGCTGCTGGACATACTGAATACCCTGAAGATCCCCCTGACATCATGCCATATGGAATGGGACGTGGTGAGGAAAGCCATCTGCTCTGCGTACTTCCACAACTCTGCCCGGCTGAAGGGTGTTGGGGAGTACGTCAACTGCCGGAACGGGATGCCGTGCCACCTGCACCCCAGCAGTGCGCTATATGGCCTTGGCTACACTCCTGACTATGTCGTCTACCATGAGCTTGTCCTGACCACCAAGGAGTACATGCAGTGCGTCACCGTAGTTGATCCGATGTGGTTAGCGGAGATGGGCCCCATTTTCTTCTCTGTGAAGGAGACAGACAACTCTCTTCTGGACCACAAGAAGAGGCAGAAGAAAAGATGGTGATGGAGAAGCTGATGCAGCAGCAAGCAGAGACCGCGCGCTTGGAGAGGTTTTAACAGGTTGCTATGCCGGGCTCCCAGGCCTGAAGAAGGGTGCGACTTATGTAAGGCCCAGGAAGATGGGTTTGTAGATTAGACCTGATACGACTTTAACAGTCTCCGGTGATTTTGTAATGTAGCCTAGGGAACTTAATGTAGCCTGCACAAGCAGCATCTAGAACAACACGTGAACATGAATGTATACAACATCGCCATGTGAAAAAAGAAAAGAAAAAAAAAAAGAATATTCCCCTAGATTTTTGCATACCTCCCCGCCATGGAGTAATGGCGCCTCCTCCGCTCCGCTCCTCGATACCGCGCGTCCGCGCCGCAGCCATCAGCGCTCGCCGAAGCAGCGGCGTCGCCCTTCAGCAAGTTAGAGCGGTAGCCTTTTTCCCCTGAATTGGGACACTGGCCTTTGGGCCTAAAGCGCAAGTAGCAGGGGAGCCCGCCTACGGCCCAGGGTGGCCGGGCTCCGCCAGTGGTACTGCTGGTGACGGTGCAAACGAGTAATCGAGTACTATACGACGACGCCGACTAGTGGCCAGATGCTCCAGCGTCGCCGAGCCACCGCGCGTCGTCGGCTGTCCGCACTCCGCCTGTCCGGTCAGGTTAGTCGCCGTCACCACGACCGAGCTGCTGATGTGAGCGTTCCAGAGGTCAGATAATCCTGCTGGTGGTGGCTGGTGCCGGAGTCTCCTTGCTCCACGACCCGTACTGCAAGTACGGCCGGCAACTGGACATGGCACAGAACAGATCGAATGCTGGACAGAGGTCTCTCGCCGCAGCCGCACGCTGCACGGTGCACGCAGCATTTTCCCTCCCTCCCTCTCGTCATGGACTGATTTAACAGGTGACCCACCGAGCTAGCGCATCCAGCCAGCCACTCACCTGCCTTCGATTCCAGACTTGGACACCACGCACGGTACGCCCGCGCCGCGGTGGTAAACTTGGCGTTCACTCCACAGCTTCTCTGCCAAGTGCCAAGCTAACGGCAAAAGGGAAGAAAACCATGTCCCCCTGCTCGTGCGCACGCCCGCTCCGAGGATTCATTCCTTTCAACGGCCAAATCGACTGGACATGCTGCTAGACCGAGCTGGGTGTCGACTGTCGTCGATCATTCTTTTCTTTGACAGACGCTGCCTTTTTCTTCTTTTTTTTACCAAGAAGAAGAAGATTCGTAATCAATGTTGCTGGAGATCACCACAGTGTGGCCTGTGCTGCAGAAAGCTCACCACCTACTGAATCTGTATATATACTACTAGTATTTATTAACAGTAATAATATCAGACAAAATACATTTACCTGCCATGTTTACCGATCAGGCGGCTTCACACAAATTGCCACACTTGGCGTTGTGAGCTGAGGTCAACATTTACCCTATCTCGAGCCCCTGAGAGAGCTCACACTACTGGCTCCGTTGGGTGGTCGCAGAGTACGGCACCGGGCACGGTTGGCTGCTTGCTGCCGCTCCCGGCTCCTTTCAACCGCCGCCGTCAGAGGCAGCGGCAGGCAGCCGAATCCGGGTGCAGCCGCTGGCGCTGGTGATGTCGCTGGACCACGGCGGCACGGCCCACGGGGTCGGTCACGCGTTTCGTTTCGTTTCGTTTCGTTTCGTTTCAATTTCATCAGTGGCCTGTGACCGTGATCAGGACCAGCCAAAGCACTTATAGTACAGTATAACCGTACTGTAGCAGATTTCGAAGTCCTACCAGAATCATTCCTGCAATTACTTGCCCTCTCCAGTCTTAAAATAAAGGTGTCGAGATCGCATGGATTTTCTCCGGTCTCCTTCCTCCATTGACATCATCATAATTTCTTCATAAATCGTCATTAGCGACGAGAGCTGGCACAACCTAATACCTGCGACCTGATGCTGTCATCATAATCCGAGAGCTTCCCAGTGCGTCTAGTGTTTACCATTTTTATCTGAAGAAACCAAAGCCAACGTTATCTTCAGCGGTTTCAGAAAGCTGCTTTCCGAGGTTGCGCACAATCAGATACGGCCACTACACAGAGCAAGTGAGCAACACACCGTATTGCTTGCCTGCAGCTGTAGCGCTCTCTCTCTCTCTCTCTCGTTAGCACCACCATGAGCTGATGTCGAGGCAGGCAAGGCAACCCACACATCACCCAGCCATGGACGTACTACTAGGCTGCAGGCCATCGCAAAGTGTCTGTGCAAGCAAAACTGAACTGAAACGGCCTGCTCTTCTCCATCATCAGAGCAAGAAAATGCAGGAAGGAACGAGAGCTTGCTGCTATGCTACAGAGTCATGCAAATGTTTTCTCGCATGGGTCTCAACCGTCGGACCGAATTCACCGGTGACAGTTTGTCAGGTCTTGGTAAAACAAGCTGCTGCTAGTATATGCTCATGTATACAAATTGCCGTCAACTTGAATAATGCAGAAAGTGTCCAAAAGAAAAAGGACTAGCATCAATGTCACCTGAAAGCTACGTGAGCAGGACGTTGAATAATCTATCTACTCTATCATGTGACGGAACCAGTCGTTTTATACATTCTACAACAATTTTCTTGTGCTCCCTCCATCTATCTATCTAAAGATATACTCAAGATCACATTTTAACCGTAAATTTATATTATTATATATAGAGATCTCTTATATATAATTCATGGCAACAAGCCAACAACGGAAGTATCATTGAAAAGTATTGTTTGTAAAGACAATATAATATTACCACTATTGTACTATATTTTTTACATTATTAGATTAATTATGAATCAATGAAAACGAAATGTGAATTTTAAAATATTTGCATGCCTTATATCTCAAAATTGAGGAATTAGTTACAGGTAGTACAAAGAATTTCAACAATGTTGAGTGTGCTAGCAAGTCAGCTGGAAATTTCCTTCTTCGGACGATTTGTATAGTGGTGAGTGAAAGCGTTTATATTTTGTACAAATAGAGAGAGAAAAAAAAAAAACTCAGAATACGTCTTCCTGCGTGGCGCCTACGTGGGTGTACACGGCGTTCAGCGGGGCTAGAAATTCTCCTGGCCCCCGGGGGGCTGCGCCGCTACGCGCACCCGGCGACGCCCACACGAAATTCCCCGCTTCCCCTCTATTTATACACACACCGATACCAATACGGCGATATAAAACAGACACAAGACTACTCGGCCCCTTCTCCTCTCCCACCCGGCGCCTCGCCGGAGCTCCGCCGCCGCCGCCGCAGCCGTCCGTTTCCGCCGCACACCTCCACCGACGCGGCCGCGAATCCGTCGAATGCCCTCATACACGCCGCCCCGGGCTGCGTCTTTCTGAGGCCGAGGCTCCGACGCCGCCGAACCCGTGCATCCCACCGGTCCGCGTCCGCAGGAGGAAGAGAGAGAGAGGAGCTGCTGCTCGGCGGCCGCCGAGGAGGAGCCCAGGGGATGGGGACCGCTAGGGGGTTGGCCCGCGTGCGGCGGGAGGCGCTCGCGGCGTGCATGACGTGCCCGCTCTGCGGGGGACTTCTCAGGCAGGCCACCGCCATAACCCTGTGCCTCCACACATGTGAGTTCCTTCTTCCTCTCTCGCCCTCCCTCCCTCGCGACCCTGGCTGTCTCTGCCGCGTTCGTTCGTTCGAGCTCTCTATCCACGCCTGTCTCTGCCCGCGCCGGAGGCGGGCACGGTTTCGCCGCCGCGCCGCGCCGCCCTCGCGTGGGCGCTCGTCTCCTCGCGTTTGCGTACTTCGTTTTGGTGTCGGATTCTTCCTGTTCCCTTGTTCGGACGTCCCCGGCGACCGGGCTGGTGTGCGATGCGTGTTCTTTGATCCCAGGAGGGTGGCGAACGCGCCGCCTTTCGCGTGGATTGTGGTCGTGGCTTTCGCCGCCCGTCCTGCGTGGTTGCCCGTGGTGGCCACCTCGCGCCGCGCGTTCGCTTTTGCTTCCCCGTGGCCGGCGTTGCTGTAGGAGGCTAGGAGCTCAGCCGGACTCGGGGTTTCGTGCCCGGGGCCCACGGGCACGCATGGTTCTTCCCACGTCGCCGTGCATCGAGTGTTTTCTCTGCTTGTTCTTGACGATCCCGAGGTGTCCCGTGGCGCCTCTTGATGCGCACGAGGTCCAAAAGGCGCGGGCTTTCTCCTGAACCGCGTCTGCTTTGTCGACGCCGAGCTACGCACCAGCTGCCGCGGGAGCTACCCGGGACGGCTGCGCTCCCGTCTACGGCGTGCTCGCGCTCGGTTTCTCGCCGCCGCTAGACGTTCGGCGTTCGCCATGTCCCTTGTCTCGTTCGACTGTGCTCGGTTCTTGCTCTGCCCATCTGCCGAGTTGGCAATGCTGCGAAGCAGCAGTTCTCAGGCGGCTCGCAGGTTCCATCAACGCCGCCGCAGGCTATTCGCAGTCTTGGCTCGGAAGAACCGTTGGGATGGGTGCCGCAAGTTATCTTGGCCCTGCCCTGAAGGCCTGAACAGACCCTCGGCGGTGACCGCCGGTGCCACACATCCTCGTCGCTCTGTCTTCCATCCGCGATTCCTGACGGGGTGATTGAACAACTTTAGGTGCATGAACGCTTGCGGACCGCGGAGATTTTAGTGCTACCGGAAAAGGCTGTAAAGCACTGACACTTGTTGCAGGGTGTCATGCGTCGAGGCATTCTAGTAGCTTCCAGTGAGTTCGGTAATGGTCGGGAAGTTGAAGGGTGCCATTCTAGCCTGCTGGAGTTCTCATGCTTGTGATTGATAGAATGGGAATTTGAATTCAGTTGGGTGCTGTGATTGTGTACTGTCTTCTAGTAGTTATTTGTTTAGGGAGTTGGGAATTGTATAAGGAAATTAGTTGTAGTGCTCATGCTACATGGTTTGATCTGCAGTTCTGCAGCATTCTTGATCGCTAAAATATTTCTTGGTTTCATTGAATACAAGTCAGGCAATGGTGCTGCGCCATAAGTGTATTATAGATGTCAACCGTGCAGCATAGTGCAGCACATAACCTTGTAGAAACCAGAGACCATAGGAAACACTTCGCTGGGCAGGAGCTTGCAGAGTTTATGTGCCAAATATTGCAAATCACTAGCTGCCGCGAAAGAAGTTCACACGTGTTGTTACCAATATCAGTTGTTTCAAACCTCTTTCTGAATCTGGCTTCCTTGTCTTATTAGAATTTTTCCTATTACTATGTCTTTGACAGTTTGTCGGGAGTGCATTATGGAGAAAATAAATGATGAGGAAGTTGACTGCTGCCCAGTATGCGATATTGATCTTGGCTGCGATCCTGAAGAGAAACTCAGGTGAATTAGTTGTTCTAACTTTTGAGTTTCTTCTGCAAAACATAGTTTCTACTTTCTCCTTACCCCCATTCTAGCAATGCCTTCTGCGTTCAATTTTTTGTACAAGTGTAACCATAAAGATGAAGAATTAGTATGACGTGAAGTCCTATACATCATCCTGTCTTTTCACTTTTACCATCCCTTGATCTTGGCGCATATTACAGAGATTATCATAATGGATAAAACCAATATGTAGTGCTATTTGCCTAGGATATCTGTCATAAATATAGCTTGGCCTTTTAGGTTTAATGCTCAAAGTACTTGGAGTATAAACATCACCTTTCCTTCTACACTGTGGTTTCCTTTTAAATCGCATATAGCATAAATTGAAGCAGCGTTTAGTCCATGTTCTATTAATATTTGACTATGACATGCCCTATTATTGACATATCATATCTGATTGAAAATCATTTCTTATGATTATCACTTTAGGGAGGGCATAAGCTTTTTTTTTTAAAAGGAACGGCAAAAGCTTTGCTGCTTTTTTGGGGAGGGCATAAGCTTGTAATACACCTTTATGGATCATATTTTAAATTTGACAAAAGTTGGAGAAACCAACCTCTCTCATGCTTACTGCCTATGTTTTTTAATACTTTTTGCCTTAAGTACCTGTTTTTTATTATGTAAACAGAATTTGGGCCATAGTGTTGCAGCTTCTTATTTATTTCTAGTGCATCGACTGATCAACTATGATCATTTCCTTGTTTGTAGGCCTGACCACAACCTTCAAGATATCAGGAATAAGGTATTTCCAATTAAAAAGATAAATGTTGATGCTCCAAAGGCTGTAACAACATTGCCAGCAAAGAGAAAACAGAGGTCCCTTTCTTCCTTGGTGGTTGACACTCCAAGCATAGTAAAGCGGACTGGTTTGACTGGAAAGAGAACCAAAGCTAAAAGGAGGGCAGCTTCTTCTCGTGCAACTTCACCCGTTAATAATGGAACCATGAAATTACCAAATAAATCTGAAAATCGAGATCAGAAGACTGAGAAAAGCTCTGCATCACAATCTACCAAGGTGACAACAAATGCAAACAAAACTGAAAATCAAGATCAGAAGAAGATCAGGAAAACTTTGGCAAAACAGTCGACCAGGGCAGCAACACCAGCAAACAAAAAACAGGTAAATATGAAGAACCTTCTGATGTTTGTAACATCACATTGTTTCATGTGAAAGTTCTCTGTGGATTCACTTGTAAAAATGGCTTGTTCTCACACATCATTATGCTGCAAAACAGCGAATAGATGCAGAAGTTTCAAATAAGCCATCTTCCGAAAATAGAAAGAATGGCAGGACAGATGACAAGGATGAGCTCCGGCAACCTTTAAAAGTACCCAGGTCAACTCCCAAAATCCCTGCCGTCAATGAAGAGCAAGTAAAAGAGAAAGAGAGTGAACTCCCAGCAAGGAAAGGAGAGGCAGACAACAAAGTGGTTATTCCCGAGACGTGTGTGAGAGAAGTGGTTATTCCCGTGATGGGTGTGAGAGAACATTCAAATAACTCAAATATTAAAGAGAAAAATGACGGCTGTTCTCCAGAATCTTCACCATTGAAAGATAAAACAAAAGCAGAGGATGATTCGTACCAAGGATCACTTACTTCTGCAAGCGATTTGCGTTATCCAATAACTACTCCAGTGTGGTTTTCGTTAAAGCCTGACCAGTAAGTATTCATAGCGATCTGTTGCTTTCTTAAAAACTGAGGAAACTCTTTGAAAAAAATAGTATTCATAGTGAACTAATGATTGTGATGATAGTCTTATGTCATTTTTTGAGTTTAAAGTCAAATTGCTAACTGGTTTTCAGGAAAGAAGTTCCACAATTGCCTCAGTTATCGAAGACTTACGTGAGAATCAAGTGAGTTCCATTTAGTCCTGTAATTTTTTTTTACTCTGGCCATGCTTGGAAGCTCTTGTGCATAGTTTAGAGTTGTCCAATTCTTTGCCCGATTAGTCTGCTCCAGGCTGTTCAACGTACCATGATGCTAATAATATTTCTTATCAAGACTACATGCTGTAGTAATGTTACCATCCTGGTATCTCCTGATTAGTTTGAGCTCTGGTATTTTGATCAACGTACCATGATGTAAATATATTAGGAACTTCTTTGGGCCATTCCAACTTGTTTTCTGCACTGGGAATTTATTTTTTTCTCAGTATTAGCATGTGTTCTGCTCCCAGACATTTAATTCCTTTCTTTGGTTTAATCTTGTTCGTTGTTTCAGAGACAGCAATTTGCAGATTTCCTCGGTACAGAAGTACATCATGAAGAAACTGGGTCTAACTAATGAAAATGAGGTGATTTACTCAGATGTTGCTACACTTCCATTTTTGTTATTATCACAAAAAGAAAACTGAGCTGGCCACTTGTTGGCTTTGTTTAGACTACCGGATTGACATAGACAATTAGACATCAACCATGGAAATGTGAAAGAGCACTAGCAATACTTTAAGTAAGTTTCAGAGTAGCCCTGCCATGGATAGAACCACAAGCTTCGCATGGCGAATTGTGTTCTCCTGCAGGCTGCAAATTAGCCTTTTGTCATCACATTTCTTCCGCGTGACACCCATATTACTTTAACGCCTCAGTGTATCTTTGTTCTTCTTTGCACTAATGCTTTCAGCTCATGCAAAGAAGCCTCTAATAATTCTGCCGCAGATGACAGGAATTCTGATTGATTCCATCCTTTTATTTTTATCTAATCCCTAATCCTCTCCAATCCAACTGCAGGTAGAGATCATCTGCCATGGTGAGCCGATCTGCCCCTCAAGCACGCTGCATGGGCTGATGGAACTGTGTCATCGTAGACAGCGAACAGAGCCCATGGAGGCGTTGGTGGGCACGCCAGCAAACGAGTTCATCATGGTGCTGGGCTACCGTCGCCGCCACCGCCCTCTCCAGAGCCATCCTGAAGACTGCAATGGTGACTGCACCGCCGTGGAGCCTTGAACTGCACTGATCGGCTGTTCCATCCGCTTTTGTCCGTCCTCACAGTCAGTCTATGTAGCCGTTTAGGATAAAACAGAGGAAAGAAATTGCGCCTACAGTTTTTTTTACTCATTTCTTAGACTTTTTTTGGATCGTGCTCATTTCTTAGACTTTTGTAAAGAGAGGGAGGGGGGAAAGGTTGTTAGTCTACCAGGAGTCTGTGGTAAATGATGTTATAAGCACTTTAAACAATCGTGTTTACTCTAACAACATTTCTGACGGAAAAAATTAGGGTGAAATCGACCTCGGGTGTGTTGCGCTGTGGTTCTTCGTTCGTTCGTGCCAGGCAGCGCACAATGACTGCTACTAGGTTGCTACTGTACCGGTCGGTGTCTGAGGGCTGCTGGTGGCGGGCCGGCCGGCCGGCATCGGCTGTTTCTGTCTCGTAGTGGTCTCCTGGAGTCCTGGTCCTCCCCTTTGGTTTGACTAACGGTAACTGCTACTGTCTCTACGGCCCCGGCAAAGCATACATGCTGGCTGCTGCGCAGCGCAGCACAGCACAGCACAGCAACTTGCACGCCAAGCTGGCCACACAGTTCACAGCCATAATACTGCGCGGCTGTGAAGCTGGAGCTGTGCGCCTGTGCGTGCAGCAGAAACGCTTCACGAGCTTCTGAGCTTTTTTTTCTTTTTCTTTTTTTTGACAAGCGGGCTTCTGAGCTTGAGCTCCGCTTCACGTCATATTGGAGTGCCGTTGCTGACGCCTGACGGACGGTGACGAGCAGCTGGCCCAGCGAAATGACGTGCCTGCGAATCTCTTCACTTGGCTTCCAAGAAAGCGAGGCGGCCTTTGTTCTCAGCGAAGCAAAGCCGGCGCCACGGTGTTGACTTTGACCATCTGTTGTTGTTCAACGTCACTTGATGCTCCCGGATCCCACAAGCGTATGGTTAGCTGCCAAATTTTGCTCTGGTGGATTTAAACACCTGAGTCAATAGCCCAGCTAATAGCTCAAAGTGAGCTGTAGCCATTAGGTTAGCTAATTAATAATCCAGCTAATAAAAATATTAGCTAGTTTCCTTCTGCTAGCAGCTAAGAATTAGCTGACAAGATCAAATACGAGTATGTACCGTAGAGCGTGGTAAAATTAACCAAAGGAAGCTTCTTCTCGCCGACTCCGACGATAAGCCATGGGTGCGCGCTCAACAGCTTTTTATGGTTACAACTGCAGATGCAGACTCCAGCTCTGGTTGCCAACAACGAACTGATTTTTATGTACATCCTTTTACAACGTGCCCTATATCCTTTTACAACGTGCCCCGCAGCTACAACTGAGAAAAATCACAGGCGATACGTGCAATATAGAAGTTGTCGTCCTGGCAACAATTGACCCATCAAACCAGAGACATCCATCAAACCAAACACATCAGAGAATGAGTTGCTGCTAGATATCGACATATCAACAAAACTAGGACAAAAGATTTGCTGCTAGATATCGACGTATCAGGGCATTCAGGAAATGAAGACTATAAAGAGCTCTACAAATTGACAAAATGTAAATAGCATTTGAAAATGAAATCCAGAGTGAGAGCACCCTATGCCTCTAGATTATAGAATGTATAAGGAGATATAACTTCTACTTGCTGTTCAGAAATATATAATTGTCATAGCAAATGTCACCAAAACGATGATATAATTAGCTGCTACAGTACATGGGAATGAATACTATACGGATGACTAGTTAGGCCAAGCTGATGTTTTCCTTCGTTTTCGATTACTGCTTCTCCAATGTTAGGCCAGCATTCAATCACAAAATGGAGAAAGAACTCAGGTTGACAGAAAATACATTATTCAATGTAGAGTCGGGTTTAGCAGCACCCATGCAGAACTAAGAGAATACAATATCAAGGAAAAGATAGAATTTTCACATTTTCATGACAAGATACTTCGTATATCAACATAATGAGATACAGTGAATACTAAAACAAAGTAGGTAGTAGAGATACAATGAAGGTCAAGGGTGATGGACATTGCACATAAACATGCACTGCAGGGTTTAGAAGGATAGATCTATGGCAAGTCAGATTCATGATACATTCTTCTACACCACTCAAAGTTATTAGAATTGAGTAAATCGCACTCATTGTATGACAACTATCCAAGTGGGTGTATGTTAGTCCAATATATAGTAATTTGTCCAATTTAATGCAACAACTATTAAAATAGGTGCATGTTGGTCTAACACCTTGTAATCTGTTTAATTTGATATAAGAAATTAGCTCATTGACGCACATATGGTACAAAGATTCTTGCCTAGCTCTATAGATTACTAAAATGTAAAAGTATAAGTGAGAGGAGAGTGAGGCTCCTCTGTGAGGTATGTCTGAGAGTGAGAGCTCTCCTCCTTTTATACTACTCCTAAGACGACTACATGGAATATTCTAGGGAGATCCTTCCTTCACCGCTAGACGAAAGGTGGGCACAAGAGGCACAACAGGGGTACGGATAACCTCTGCTTGAGCCCCCAGCATCGTCTTTTTCTGGTGGGTTGCTTGATGGGTTTGGAGCGTGCCCATGTGGGATCTAGATTGGCCTTTTGCATCATTTTTCTCTCTTAATTGGCGGTCAAATATGATTAATGAAGACCGATAACACTAACAAGTAAGATATGGGGTTTGCTTGCAAATGAGTTATTATCCCAACAATAATTTTAAGCGTTTGACGTGTTGAGCATGCTATGATGTACTAGCTCCTAGTGACACTCATCACATGTGCTTGGACCGTGTATGCACCAATGAGCTAAGAGCATCTCCAACGTTCCCTAATTTCCACCCCCAATGAAAAAAAACTCTAATTTGAGGGATTTTAGTGCTCCAGTAGTTCCCCATTCTGGCCCCAATGAGAATTTTTTTCGTAGTCCCTCAAAATCCATCCTCCGATCCGTCAAAGATGAGGGAACTAGACTCGCCCCCAATACGAGAAAAAGCACGCACCTGGCGTGTTCCCAGCCACCGACGACAATGAGTAGCACGACGACAACGAGTAACACGGCAGTGGCGCTCCAGGGTCACGGTGCTTTGAGGTCGAGGGAGTTCTCGGCAACGGCGACGACGGAGGAGAGGCGACCGAGGAGCGTGACGGCGGAAGAGATGGAGGGGGAGAGGTGGGCGAGGAGGAAGAGCACGACGGCGGGTGAGATTCGGCGAAGGAGCACGGCGGCGGAAGGGCGCTGCAAGGTGCGGACTCGGGGCGCGTCGTTTCGATGTCAAGGAGAAAGAACGCGGGGGGTCAAGGAAAAAGAAAGCGCGGGGTCAAGGAAAAAGGAAAGGAGGCCGTGTAGAATGACAGTTGGCCCCACCTTCTGTTGGAGAAAGCCATTTAAATCAGTCCCCCAATAACTTGTTTTGGACTTGAGTTTTCTCCATTTGTTGGAGATGCTCCAAGTCCTTACATCAAGTTAAACAAACTATAAGATATTGAACTAATATTACGGCTACTTAGATAGTTACCATATTAAATTGAACAAATTACGAGATATTGATTAACATGTACTTACTTGAATTGTTGTATGATGATTCCAATTTACGGATTAGAGTTTATAAGCATAAAAACTAGAATGAGCGAGCAAAATCACGGTTGTCATTTCCAAACACCAACTGAATCCAGCAATGATTTCACATCACCATTGGACATGTTTCACCACAAATATAGAAAAGCTTAACATGTTTACACACCCACAACCAATATTAGACACCGTGATGGTAATTACAGAAAATTGCTAATATCTGCAAGCAATAACATCAAGATTGCTGAACTGCATAAAGACTGCAAACCATGATGAATACCACACCCAACCAGCTAGGCGAATCAACCAATGCGGACATACGTGGGCAAGATGGGCCCGGCGGCGCTCATACCAGCAGCCACCAGGCCGTCCCCGGCGGCCTCCTGCTCCGTGAGGAAGAGGTCGTCGGTGGTCCTGAGCGCGGCGTGCGCGCTGACCAGCGCGCCCCCGATCATTATAGATCCCACAACGTTCCAGCCAACGCTGGTGAAGAGCATGGCGATGACGGTGACCCCGCAGAGCGCGGCGAGCACGGTGCCGTCGTCGAACTCCATCCCGAGGACCCTGAGCGGCTGTCCCCCCTGCGCGGGGCGCGCGAAGTAGAGGAAGAACCAGGCGGCGCAGAGGAAGAGGAGCACGAAGAGCGTGCCGGGGTTCCAGAGCAGCGAGGCCGCGACGACGGCGAGCACGGCCAGCGCGTAGTTGGCGCGGAAGTAGGCCGTGTTGCGGCGCATCCGGGCGAGCGCCTCCCCGAGCGAGGGCGGCTTGGAGAAGGCCGGCGCGCGGAAGACCTCGGCCCACGGCCGCCGCGCCGCGATGAGCGCCTGCCCCTGCTCCCGGAGCCGCGTCACGAGCTCGCCCGCCTTGTCCAGCGACGACGGCGGCGCCGTGGGGTCGTGGACCGCGGCGACTTGCGTCGTTGGGGCAGGGGTGGGGTTGGGGTTAGGGTACGCCGACGGGGGCGCCGGGTAGGTTGGGATCTTGGCGTACCCGGCGCTGCTGCCCACGGAGGAGGCCGGCGCCGGGTAGGTGTACCCGCCGCCGGCGGCGGTAGAGGCGGGCGCGACGTAGGCGGCGCCTGATGACCCGTACATGGCGGCGGAGGAGGCGGGCGGGACGTAGGCGGCGCCTGAGCCGTACGTGGCGGCGGAGGAGGCGTAGGTGGCGGTAGAGGAGGCGGGAGGAGGGGGCTGGGCGGCGGCGGAGTTGCGCATGATCGCGGGGAGATCGGATTTGCAGGAGGAGGCAGAGGTTGGGGAAAGGTGGGGAAGAAGAAGAATAGGACGAAGCGTCCGGCACGCTTCGCTGGGAGTTTAAGTTACCCACGAGCCACGAAGCCGAGAGAGGGATGATTACGCGGCGCTGTGCTTCGCTGGGGGACGGCTCTTTATTTGTGGGGAGGAAACTGGTTTTGCTTCGTGGCAAAGCACCCTGTCGGGAGGGTTGGACTCGTTTTCCTCTTTGATGCGTATTGCAACCCAAATCGTGTTGACATCATGCTTAACCCAAAACTCAAGGAGGATTTGATACGCCGTGGAGGACTTCTACAAAGTAAAACTATATATCATCCTTTTTCAAATTCACAATTCACATAAATGAACCACATAGCCACCCTTTAAGTTAACTCATATTCTTTATAACCTTTTTTTATATGAACTTGTATATGAATAAATCTTATACAATACTTGCAAGTTTTAATGAGATCTAGAACTTCGTAGTTCATTATTTCTTAGCTCGATGCTATTTAGAGAAAATGAGTTCTCACGATGAAAATGCCTTCAAGCCATCGATTAACAAGTGTGTTTGTATTTTAAAAAAATTATTCTACAGGTAAATGATATTATTACTTTTTTATCCTTGAATCAACTACATAACACACATACTCTCTCCCTCAGCTCTCATCCTCTCGCTCTTCTCTCTTACTCTAATCTCACACAGACTCCTCTCCCTTAGCTCTCACCCTCTTACTCTTCTCTCCATTCTAATCTCACCCTTCGACACTAACATTATTTACTACTACTACTAAGTAACACCGACCTTCAACAAAACACTTCCCTCTCACCTCATCCTGCTTGACTTCGTGATGGTGTCAGAGAGGTCAGTGGCGATTGTGCCAAAGCGACCAATCGGTCCCCTCTAGTGTTGACGGCGACCCTCGCAAAACAGGTCATCTTCTATTCTCAACAAATCTTAGCCCCTCCTATCTTTACATTTGCGGCTCAAAATTCTTAAGTGTGACTCTAGGGGAGTCCATGTGTTTGGTAGCAGTACGGGGGGCTTCAACCCCCTGCCCCACCGCTACTCTGTCACTGTAACAAATGAGCCACAAAGCCACCCGTTAAGTTAACTCATATTCTTCATGACCATTTTTTTATACAAACTTGTATATGAAGGCAAATCTTATTGTGCAAGTTTAATGTGATCTAAAACCTTAAGGGTTCATTATTTTTAAGTTTAAAGCTATTGAGAGAAAAAAAAGTTCTTATGATGAAAAGGCCTTCAAGTCACAGACAGGCAAGGGTGTTTGTATTTTTTTTACAAAAATATATTCTACAGATACACGATATTATACTAATTTTATATTTTGAGAATAATAACAGTTCAAATATATACGGTCAAATACATATTTACAAGTGTCCTTCTCTGTATACATGCAAAAACACTTCTAAGAAGTCGTGCATACCTTACTGGTATTTGCAGAAAAATATCGCGGTGTGTTGTATATATTTTTTTAAAAAAAATACAAAAATACCATCTAAGTCTCCAGTACCATATCAAATTTTGCCCGCTATATAATTTCCTTTCAAAACTTAGCTACAAAGGCCATTCTTTGAATCTACCATGAAAACAGAAAATGAGAGGGGCATTAGCTTCTATTAGTCAGTCAGGGCACCTAAACAGACCGCCAATCCTATTTTTAGGTAGTGGTGGCAAAAAAACACAACTCCAGCAGACTACCAATCAACCTACCAGAATGTATTGGCCCAACACATTTTGCTTCATCCCAGCTATTCCTGTTGGGCCAAGAGACCGGCAGCTAAATTTCTTCTCTCCTCGCGCCCTCTCTCTCCTCCGTGCACGCACATTCCCCCGCGGCAATCTTCGATTCCGGCAGGCATGGACCCTCCCCGACGACCGTCTCCGACTCCGGCGGGCGTGGACCTTCCTCGTGGGCAGCAGGCTGCGACCAGGGCCCGTCCGAGGGTTCCTCCACCGGCCCTCCACAGAGCCCAATCGGCTCCTTCGCCGGCGCTCGTGGCCATCCCGGCATGGCCCCCTGCTCAGCCAGCGTGCCAAAGCGCAGGCCAAAGCTCGTGGCCATCCCGGCGCGGCGGAGCTCTCCAGCGCGGGCGAGCCGGCTCCCCGGCGACGCGGCTCCCCAGCGCACCGGCGGTGTGGCCGCCTGTCCCGGCGGAGGTCCTTCGGGGCGGCGCAGCTCCCGGCCTTGGTGGCGCAACTCCCAGCGCTGCTCCTTGCTCTGGCAGCCCCTTCCTGGCATCGCAAGGGGAAGAATAGAGAGAGAGAGCAGAATAGAAAGTGAGGATGACATATGGGTCCCGCATGTCATAGACTGTTAAAATAAATTTAGTTGCCATGTTTTAGGTTGTTCTGTTGGAGTTGTAAGCAAATTTTAGGTAGTACAAAAATAGTTGGGCACCAAAAGAAAGATTTATGTAGTGTGTTTTTGGTAACATTACTGGAGTTGCTCTTAGTCAGGGGAAGCTCGGGACGACCACCAACTTACCCATAGGGGGATGTGGCCAGTTTTCGGGTCATTGTACGCACCCAGCAGAGAGAGGAGAGGAAGAAGGAAGAGGGGAGCCGAAAGAGAGGGAGCTGCACTGCACGCGGCTTTGTACTCCTCCTTGTCGACCTAGGCGGGGTTGGCACGATAGTGGTTAGTGGTCACGATGGAGTCGATGGCATGCACGTCACTGGTGAGCGCTTGGCTTAGGTGACAGGCTAGCCGCGCTAGCCGGGTGGAACGTCACAGTGGTTTGGCACTACGAGGGAGAATGCTGCAGCCAAACGGGTACATTTGGAATTAGTTTCCCAACTGTGTTTTTTAGGTTTTAAAAAAATTGTGTGTTTTTAGAAAAAAAATTCAAAATTAAAAGGGTTGAAAAAAACAAAAAAGAAAAATCCCCGTGCACGGCACTACGGCAGTCCAGCCACGAGCCCACACGGCGACTCTGCCCGTACGCCACCACCACAAGCCTCAGCCCCCTGCAGGTCCGCTATGCCTGGGCCGAATAACCCTACTGGGCTACTCTGCCGGCCCGCCACCGCATCCGTCACCTCCACTCCACAACGACTGGGCAACCTACCGCGGCTGCCCTATGGCTATGGGTGCCAAGGCCTTCGCCGACCTCTTCGCCGGCGAAGAGCGGCCTCCAGGTATTCTCATCCCCTTCTCTTCGCTGTCCGCTCTCCACCGTGACAAACCGAGTTCCTAAACTCAAAGCTATTTTGCTACTTGATGCCTACTAAGCTTTTTGCAAAAATTATGAGCTGCATACCCATGTCCTCTACTACGCTCCTGTGAAGATGAATGAGGGGTTAAGGTCGAAGATTAATGATTGAGGTCGAGATAGCTAGCGTACATGGTAGAACATTAGATAACATTCACCAACCTTTCTAGAGATATTACATTCTCTTTTCCCCCTTCTCTCCCTTTCTGTTTATTAATAAAATACAGTAGGAGCTCTTTGCTCCTCCCCGATTCCTCAAAAACTAATCAGACAGAAATGTCTTATTTTGCTTAGAGAAAACATATTCTGAATATCGTTATCTTTCTTCATTTTGCAGAATTGAATTTTATGGAAAATCACAAATGACACATCCCGATCAAATGTATTAGATTTAGAATTCAAACATGAGTGGTTATCTTGATACCATCTGTATATTAGATTTAGAATACTCTCGTGAGTTATCTTGACCCCATCTGTATTAGATTTAGAATACTCACGTGAGTTGTTATCTTGACCCAATATGTGCTATAAAATTATTTTTTAGTGCTTGATGTTATAATGTTAATTGTATGTAGTTCAACAGTCAGATGAATGCTTGTTGTTGAAAAGGGCTAAGTATAGCCATAACAGAGTCATAAAGAGGAATTCAGAACAACGCTTCCATGGAACAATTGCCAAAAGAAGAACTGCACCTAAAGTTTCGCTTAGCATTCTCCCTTCGGTATGTGAGGCCATAAAGAAATTAAGTATACGATAGTGTGTTTTCACAGATCTATAGTATGAAACATGTACCTTCTTTTTTTCTGCTCTAGGATATTTTATCACAGATCTTGTCCGATTGCCAATTATGATGCCGTACGAACAAGTGTCTTATCAAGAGAGTGGAAATATGTTTGGCTGGACAGAACCTCCCGAGAAGCCAATCAAGATACTGCAGACTGCGACGAAGCTTGATGATAAGAAGCTTTGTAAGACCCTAGCTGTAATTACAGCGGGATTAGAGACAGATAAGATGGACATCTCATGATAGTGCTCAGGCATTGTACGACTTTTCGAATAGTGGTTGTTGATGTTCTAATGGGTTGCTCATGTGCTACCTGGAGGTTACTAGCAATTTGTAGGCATAGGTTTTTTGAGGCCAAATTGTTAGGGTCTCTTGTTGTATCTTTAGAAGGTGAGTAGTCCGTTTAGCTCTCCTCGCCCAGCTTGATAGTCTGTCAAATCTAGAAGGTTGTTTTTACGCTGCTTGCATATGTAATTCTTTATTCATCTTATTAATATATGCCGATTCCGACACTTTAAAAAAAAAGAAATATGTTTGGCGAGACCACTCCAACTTAACTTTTAATTCAGATACACTGAGGAAACATTATTCTAAGACCTCCTTTGGTTATGGATTCATCAATGATGAGGAATTTGTTACGAGAGTTGATACAGTCTTGCGTCACCATAGTGGTGCGGAGATCGAGCACATGGAAGTCATGCAGAGGTTACATAACAAGCATGCAAATCATATTGATAGATGGATTAATTATCTTTCAATCACATCAAAGACAAAGGAACTTATCATTGATTTAAATGGTGGTTTCAAGCTATCATTGTCCAGAGATATGTCACGTGGCATACACAAAATCAGAGAAGAACCATATATTTTACCTTCACGACTTTTCAGTGCTGACAACATTTCATACTGGCAGCGTCTAGAGCTCACTTCTTTGTCTCTTCAACTACCTACTGATTTTAAAGGATTTCTGAGCCTTAGGAATCTTACCTTAGTGGATGTGAGTATTACTGATAAAGATGTTCAGTATATGCTATCGAGATGCAACCATCTCGAGTTTTTTGAGGTTGCCTACTGTAGAATGATTACTAGTATACGGATGCCTCATTCTTCGAACCAGCTTAAGCATTTGGTCGTGGATAAATGTCCCTTACTTCGAGTGATAAAGCTGAATTGTAGTCCAACAATACTCGAGTACACTGGCACCATGGTCCCATTAATATTTGGTTCAACTTCGAGGCTCAAAAACATACATATCAATTTCATGATTTGTAATGCTATTGTTTACTACATCGTCACTAGATTTTTTTTCGAGAGCATGCAATCGTATGTATTTCATTAAACAGAAAACGAGCCCTTACATAGTCACTAGATTCCCTAGTACTTTGCCAAGTCTCGAGACTCTAACCTTACATTGTGCACAATGGAAGGTTAGTGATATGTCCTCAGTGGTTGTATTGTTGTTTGATATATTTATGGTTAAATCCAATATCTTTTCTCTGCTCCTTGTTTGTTATGTGCTGCAGAGAATTATTTACCTGGAAATCCTTTCATTTTTACTCATCTTCGGCATTTGAAGTTAGAACTTGTACTATATGGCAAGAAAAGGACAAAAACTGATGTCCTTGACTATGCTTATCTCTTGGAGGTTGCTCCTTTCATCGAAACATTGGAGCTGCTAGTAAGTTTACAGCAACTTTAAGGAAACATATCTCACATATGAACAGATTTTATGCTACCTGTTGGGAAATTGTTAATGCTAGGAATATGATATGGTTTGCAGGTTTTATTTGATTTTTAGTTTAACATATATATCGTTCTGCCTTTTTATGCTTACATAGCACCTAAACTTTTAGTACGTGGCTATGCAAGAGGATGGCTATGCAAGAGGAGTCCACGAGACCTCGCGACTGAGAGGGATGCTGTCACGCAAGCACAAATGCCGTCGCGTGAAGCCTCCTAAAACACACACAAAGTTCTTTCTTGACAGAAAAACACGCACAAAGTGACTGACCTTCATTAGATGTCATGGCCGATGCATGAGGTAGATAGATGGATAATCGAACTTCTTGTAGCATCTAGGCTTATTTCATTCTTGAAAATAGTTCTGAATTCGCTCTGAGTGTAATGGATGTTGTGATTTGTTAATCGGTAAAAAACTTTCTAGTCCTCATGCAAAATTCATCACCAGTTCTGAAGTTGCTCTGAATACTTGTAAACTATTTGCAGGCTTATTCTGAATTTTCTGAGAACTGTGGATACATGTCATGAATAGACATATATTGTTTATGATGCTTGCATAGTTTTATTTGTACGTTTGTTTCGTGCGTTTATCTGAAGAAGTAGCTGAATCATAACGTAACTCTGTTAGAGTAAAATGTACCCAAGGTACTCAAACTATTGATCTCATCTCATCTACGTACTTGAACTATCAAAACGACTATTTGTGTACCTGATTTATTGCTTATGCACATCAAAACTTCAAAACCTGCCACGCCAAGGCCATTTTTTTTCAAAAAAACGT
This sequence comes from Bothriochloa decipiens, assembly GCA_023333625.1. NCBI lineage: Eukaryota > Viridiplantae > Streptophyta > Magnoliopsida > Poales > Poaceae > Bothriochloa > Bothriochloa decipiens. The sequence goes on from CM041628.1 coordinate 18,952,621, forward strand.
CCTATCTCTTTTCTCTTTCTCGCAACTAACTACTTCATTAGTCTTAAGCGTGCAGGGCCGGCGGCGCGGCTCACCCACGGCGGCGTGAGGCAGAGCGAGCGTCGTAGCCTGGCGGGTACGGGCGCGGGCTGCTCCGCTGTGGCCTCGCCGGCACGAGCGGGAGCGCGCACAGCTCCGCCGCGGCCTGGTGGGCACGCGCGTGGGCAGCTCCACCGTGGCCTTGCCGGCGCGAGCGGGAGCGCGCGCAGCTTCGCCGTGGCCTCACCGCGTGAACGGGAGTGCGCGTAGCTCCGCCGCGGCCTGGCGGGCACGCGCGCGGGCAGCTCCGCCGTGGCCTCGCCGGTGCGAGCGGGAGCGCGCGCAGCTCCGCCGTGGCCTTCCCGGCGCGAGCGGGAGCGTGCGCACCTCCGCCGTGGCCTCGCCGGCGCGAGCGGGAGCGCGCGCAGCTCCGCCGCGGCCTAACGGGCACGTGTGCGGGCTGGCTCCGCCGTGGCCTCGCCGGCGCGAGCGCGAGGGCGCGCCGCTGTAACATCCCAGATGTTAGTAAGCAATTAAAATTATAATCAAGTGCATTATCAAGCATAATCATTGAGCATCATGATATAAATGTATTCATGTTTTAATAATATCTTTTATGTGGTGCTTTGTTTTATACATGAAATGATGAGTTGATTGCTACTTAAAAACTATTTTCAAAACCTTGTTTTATCCCTTTTTCTATATTTCAAAATATATAAGGAATTTTGAGATACTCTCAAAATATGGTTTGTAGATCTTGACAAGTGCTACAATTTTGATATTCAAAGTTTTTCAAGTTTTCATAAGTAATTTCAAATAAATTTAAAAATACAGCTTTCTAACACTTGTCCCCTTTTCAATTTAAATTCATATTTCAAAAATTATTCAAAATTTGGGAAAACTTTCTCTATGAAAAGTGATTGGTTTGATAAGCTGGACATTTCATAAATTGGAAGATTTTCAAGTTTCATTGAAAAATCAAAAGTAATTTTAAATATTTTTTTCTAGGATTTTGTTTCCCTTTTGAATTTGAATTCATTCTCAAAATCTATACAGAATTTGAAAATATTTGTTAAATAAAAAATGTAGCTCTTGAAAAGTTATGCAAATGATATTTTTAGAGATTTTTAAGTTCCTATATAAATTTTGGAGTAATTTGTAATTTTCAAGGAGTGGCAGTTCTGTAATTATCTGTGAACAGTACCCTGACGGGTTACTTCTCTGCTCTGCTGCCGCGTCATCGCCGTGCGTCGTTTGGTCGCGACTTCGCAGCGTTTCTCGCGCGGGCGTCGCCGTGGCCGAGTTCGCGAGTCTGCTGGACATCTATACGCTTCGCCCTCGTCTATATATATGGCAAGTCGGGCGCCATTCTTTTTGCCATGGCCGTCCGCCATGACCGGCGCGCCGAGCTCCACAGCCACTGCCGTGTTCTGCCGTTCACAGCAATCCCGCGCCCTCCGAACACCACCGCTGGCTGCGCCGCCATCCCTTGCACCCAGCGCACTCGTTCTTGCCCCGGAGCGCCGTCGGAATTCGCCACTGCCATGGCCGCCCGCCGCGTCCTGGGCTGAGCGCGTGGCCAGAGCGCCACGGGCAAGTCCCGGTCACGCTGAGCCCCTCGGCGGGTGCACACGAGTTCACTTCCGCTCCGCCGCCTCTTCCTTGCTGCCGAAGAGCACCCCATCGTCGGAAACCGCGAGTCCCTGTGAGCTCCTCTGTACAAATCACGTGAAGGACCTTGTTCTTGAATTCGAAAAAAGCCAGGGTCCTACCTGCACAGCTACAGACTCAGGTGAATAGTACCCCAAGGACCTGTTTGTAATAGATTTTTTCAAACTTCGGAAATTCATATCTGGAGTTTCGTAACTCCGTTTTTGGTGAACCAAATTTTTTTGTGTTCCTTGTGATGCCTAGTTTTTATTAAAAATATAAAACATGCCATGTTTTATAGAAAAATAATTAGCTATGTTTTATGCCTTTATTTAATGTTTAAAAAGAAGGAAATTCATATCTCATGCTATGTGACTCCTTTTGACTTGAAATTTTTATGACATATTTCTTATGCTATGTGTGTATTGCAGTAAAAATATTGTGGTCATTGGATATCGTATGCTTGATTTTTTGATTTATCTTGCTTATTGCTTATTAAATGGTTTATAATTATAATAAAATGTATAAATAAAAAATGTGGTTCCTTTACCTTTGTATGATTCTGCTATGTCATGTTAACACCTAATATGGCTAAATGATTTTAGAATATATAGAGTTTTATATTTATCTTCTGTAATGCTTTTAAAATAGTTTATAATTAGCTAGTTGTTTAATCTTGTTATGCTTGCACCAATGCATTGCCGTGCATCATGTCATGAGTTCATCATGCTAAAACATGCATTATTAAATACGTGTAGTGGTTCGAGAGTGAGTGGATCTTGGTGCACGATCTTCGGAAAATGCCATCCACCATCGAAGTGAAGTCGCGGATCCATGATGTGGTGTCGTCCATCCTGGAGTTGTGTCGAGTGTAACACCCGTGATCTTGACGAGAACTAACTACCGCTACAACACAGGCAAGCCCCGGATGCATTCAAACCCTATTCTATTTATAAAAGTTTTATCGCTTCAACTATGATATGTTGCATTAAGTAATAGGAGTTGAGTGAAAACCCATCAATTGCATTATCTGTCTTATTTTCTTATTCCTTGTTACCTGCTTTGGAAGATAAATAGTAATGCTTTGCCCTGCTTAATTAGTTAAGTGTTCAAAAGTAAAAGAATGAAAAAGATGAGATTGGTTTTTCTGGTTGGAACCTTGATGATAGTTAATAAATCGAGTCCGGACGGCTAACTTGCACTGGGAATGGAGTCCCTCTGTAGTGTTTTCGTCTGTTGATGCCCTAGGTCGCGTCCGTTGGTGAACTGGTGATATCGAGAATTTAGAAATCCACATGCATGAAGTGATATATGAATGGTTGGAGCCGTGTATATCATGGAGTGACCTATAGTGGGGCCAGAGATCCCATATGTGTCATAGTGTGTTTTACTGTGGGGTTTAAGTTCTCACGTATCTCGGTACGCTGGGCCGAAGAGCTCACGTGTATCATATGGTGATATATGGCTGCGGTTGTTATCCCAGTATATCGGTTCATCTGGGGTGCATCGGAGTTAAAGTCTCCGGTATTCCAGTGACCTAGGTCCTAGCTGGGTATGAAAATGGATTCGAATCGCCATTGCTTCTCAGAGAAGAAGACTCGATCGGTGTTCATCATCGTAGTAACAACTTGAACAATGATTAAGGTTTAAGAATGAAGTTGGTTGGTAATTTTTGAACAAGACAGCTTTTCTTTCTTTCAAGCTTTTTTGCAAAATTTCTTATCTCCTGCAAGCCTTACCTTGTCCCTCTAGCCTGCATTTCCTGAGTCTTCACCCCTCTTTTTCGTCAGGTCAGTCTTGTTGAGTACTTTTGTACTCAGGGTTTGTTGAACCCCTGTTGCAGGTGCTAATTGGTGTTTAAATCAAGTTCATGTCGGTGGGCTCGACGTGATCTGGTTGTCCCCTCCCGACTTAGGCGCTCTACCTAAGTTGACTTCTGAAGTTCTTCTCTGCTTCCGCTGCTTCCGCAATTGAAGTCAAGTTTGTAAAAGTTAACTTTTTCATATATTTTATAAACTTAATGTTATTACTCTTCCGCACTCTGATATATGTTTTATCATAAATGTTGTAATGTTGCAGCTACTCCTTTGTTGATCCTGGTATGAGTTGACAAATATGGTTTAATCGGGGTCCTTTGAGGGCGCCCGACAGGGCTTTCTAAGTTATCTGGAACACATGCATGGCTATCAAAAGGCTTTGAGACAATGATAGGTGCATGTGGGCCATATAATTTAGAAGGTTCTGCCACAGCCGCTCCGCCGCAGCCTGGCGGGCACGCGCGCAGCTCCGCCGCTCCGCCGTGGCATCGCCGGCGCGAGCGGGAGTGCGCGCAGCTCTGCCGTGGCGTCGCCGGCGTGAGCGCGAGCGAGTGCCCCTCAGCCGCGGCCGGGCGGGCTCGGGCGCGGGCAGCTCCGCCCCTGCTCGTTGCCTAGGCCGCCCAGTGTACCATCATCTTCTCCACGGCCGGCAGCAGCTGTGGCAGAACCTCCTAAATCATATGGCCCACACGCATGATTATTGTCTAAACAAACTCCAAATAACCATGACTGTGGTCCATACGACTTAAAAAGTCTGTCGGGTAAATCCCAAATTATCCATGATTTTCCGAGCAGGATCAATCATTGTAGAGAGACATTGCAATATTACACAGTTTGATATAAATAATATACAACGGAGTAAAACAGCGGAAGACTTACGATAACATAAATTTATAAACATCTGAGTTTCAAATATTTAGAATAATAAGTTTGGATTATACAAACCATAATAGTAGTGGAGTAGTAGTAGATTACAATATTAAACAAAAGCTCTGCCCACGAGTTAAACATCTTTATTCGTCGTCGCTTTCCTCGATGACTGTCATGCAGCAGGAGGCAAAACATTCCTGCCCATGAGGCTCACCTGCAACAAGGGTTCAACAAACCCTGAGTACAACAGTACTCAACATGACTGACCCGACGAAAAAGAAGGGTGGAGAATCAAGAAATGCAGGCTAGAGGGACAAAGTGAGGTCTGTAGAAGATAAGAAATTTTGCAGAAAAGCTTTACAGAAAGAGAAGTTGCTTGGGCTAACTCCCATTATCAACCAACTTCATTATTGATCCTTAATTTTTGTTCAAGTTATTACTACGATGATGAACAACGATCGAGTCTTCTTCTCCGAGAAGCAACGGCGATTCGAATCCATTTTCATACCCAGCTGGGACCTAGGTCACTGGAAGTACCGGAGACTTTAACTCCGATGCACCCCAGGTAACCGATATACCGGGATAACAGCCGCAGCCGTATATCACCACATGGCACCCGTGAGCTCTGCGGCCCAGCATACCGAGATACATGGGAACTTAAACCCCACAGTAAAACACACTATGACACAGATGGGATCTCTGGCCCCACGCTAGGTCACTCCATGATATGCACGGCTCCAACCATCCGTATACCACTTCATGCATGTGGATTTCTAAATTCTCGATATCATCCAGTTCACCAACGAACGGGACCTAGGGCATCAACAGACGAGAACACTATAGAGGGACTCCATTCCCAGTGCAAGTTCACCGTCCGGACTCGATTTATTACTATTATCAAGATTTCAACAGAAAAACCAATCTCATCTTTTTCATTCTTTTGTCTTTAAACAAATAAATAAATAAGCAGGGCTAAGAATTACTACTTATCTTTCTAAACAGGTAACAAGGAATAAGGAAATAAGACAGGTAATGCAATTGGATGGGTTTTCACTCAACTCCTATTACCTAATGCAACATATCATAGCTGAAGCGGTAAAACTTTTATAAATAGAGTAGGGTTTAAATGCATCCGGGGCTTGCCTTGATGTTCGGGGTAGAAGTTCTCAAACTCTGAATCAACTCCCGATTCTTGAATCTGCTCGTCCTTCGGATCTGGGCGATAACGTTAACTCTCCGTTAACGGAAACTATTCGATAATTAATATGCTTCAACATGATGGAATAGTAAACATGATGCTCGATGGATGCATGATCAGATTAAGGGCTTGAGTACAACTTTTCTTTACGATAAAGTTGCAAGCCAACAAAACTTCATTTATAAAACTCATTAGGGTTAACTACGCCATTTTTGGAATTAAATAAACACATAAAATAACGTTAATTAAGCCCTAATGACATGATTAAGATAAGCATAAATAATTAATTAAAGTGCCAAAGGTCATTAGGGTTAATAACCTAGGGTCATCAATCAATCCCAAAGTCAATCAAATCCTATAATGATTAAGCTTAACTAAAGAGATTAATTAATTATTTAAAAGCATTAAGTAAAGGCATAAAAATTAAAGTTATCAAATTAAGCCTAAAATTTTATTTTAGAAAGCTCTTAGCCTAATTAGATGGCAAAACAAATTTTAGAATTAAAAGCTAATTATTTTATTTATTAAAAATCATTGAAGGTCCATTTTTAAATTAAAAGGGATAATTTTAACATATGCAAAATTTACTCAAATTTGGCATTTCATATTTTTCCTAGGTAGATGACATCATAAGGAATACTCATAAAATTTTTTAGAATTTTTGGAGCTATATATGAATTACTATGATTTTTCAAAGAAAATAGCATTTAAATCATTTTCTAAAAATGGAAAAAGAAAATCGGCACAGTACCCCCGCGCTGACCGACGGCGGCGCTGCGGTTGACCGTCGATTCCTCACCGTCGGTGAGGTCTCCGGCGACCGGACTTGGTCCATCAGACTCAGCTCGGCACGGGGAGTCCAACATGCTAGCTAACGGCGCGGAGGAGCGGCGGCGGCACCCACGACGGCGGCCATGGCGGCGCGGCGGAGCTCGGGCGTGGCGGCATCGCTCACCGGAGCGATTTTCGGCGACGGCGACCACACGAACTCACGCAGGGTACTCAAACGGACTGGTTTGATAACTAGATGATGGCACTTCATGGTCCCTAGCCATGGCAGCAACGCGCGCGGCGGAGCGGCATGGCTGTGCCGGCGGCGAGCCACGATGGCCGGCGGCTGCGATGCGGGATTGATGAAATTGATGGCACAGATAGATGCAGGAGCTCACCATGGCGCTGATGCGCATGTTAATGGAGGTCCGGAGTGGCTGGGTTGAGCTGTGGTCGACGGCGGTGATGGCGGTGGCGGCGCTCCGATGGCAAGGTGGCGTCACGACGGTCGTCAGTGATGCGCTGCTCAAACAAAGGTGCGCATCAGATGCAAGATGACACGGAGAACACGATTGCAGGGTTAAAGGTAATATATTTTCACCTCCGACGATGGTCGACGGCGAAAACGATCGCGGCAGCTCAGCGACCGGCCGCGAAGAAGATGATGGCGTACAGGCGGCTCGGGCGAGGAGCGCGAGCATGGACTGGCTCAAAATGATCGTGAGGATGTGGTTAACCTGTTGGCGAGAGCAATTGGACAAAGATGAAGCGACGACGGCGAATTTGAGCGGCGAAGCGAGGTCGTTGGCGACGACGGCGGAAAGAAGAAAGAAGAAGAACGACGGCGTCCGACCGCTATTTATAGCGCGGAGTCGAAGAAGGAGCAGGTGACACGACGACGACGAAGTTTCTCGCGTCCATGAGCGCGCTGGCGGTCGAGGAGGTGCGGCGGTGGTCGGCGGCGCGCGATGAGAAGCCGGCCATGGCGTCCGCCGATAGGGTTAGGAACTGTTCGTAGAAATTACAGAAATGCCATCAGTTTAAAAATATAAATTACTCCAAAATTTGTATAAGAACTTGAAAATCTCCAAAAATATCATTTGCATAACTTTTCAAGAGCTACACTTTTCCTTTAGCTGGCACCCTCAAATTCTGTCTAGATTTTGGAATTTGAATTCAGATTTGAAAAGGGGATAAAACCCAAGAAACAAACATTTGAAATTACTTTTGATTTTTCAACAAAACTTGAAAATCTTCAAAACTATGAAATGTTGAGATTGTCAAAAAAAACATTTTTTATATACAAAGTTTTCTCAAATTATGCATAATTTTTGAATTATGGTTTTAAAATCAAAAGTGGATAAATGCTGGAAACTGTTGGAAACTTGAAAAACTTTGTATACTTGAAAGTGGATTATGGTTTTAAAATCAAAAGTGAATTATGCATAAATTATTTCCTTATTCCTTTTGAAAACTTGAAAAACTTTGTATACCAACTTTGTAGCTTTTGTCAAGATATACAAACCATCTTTTTAGAGTATCCCCAAATTCTTTATATATTTTGAATTAGAGAAAAGGGGGTAAAACTAGGTTTTGAAATAAAGGGTTTTTGAAATAGAATTTAAACTCAATTTGGTTTCTAACTTAATTGGTTGGTTATTAGTGATCACAAACATCGTCCAAGGATATTTTTAGGTCATTGACCCAATGACACCCTTGGTTGACCAAGTTGACTTTTGAAAAACCTTTTATAGCATTTCCCATTCGAATTTAAATTTGAATTGCCAGGCTTAGAAGTAAGCTTTGGAATTCAAATTCAATTTCAAATATGGAAATCATTTTTAGGGTTGGACTTAGACTTATACACTATGCTTGACACTAGTGTAAACACAGTTTACACCTCAAGTACATAGAGTATAAACTAAGTATTTGCAATGACATTCGAAAATAGGGTTTTATTATTTCATGTAACAAACATTACAGAAACTCAATCAACCTATGAAATATAAACTTGTTTTAGTTAATGCACATTAAGGTTGACTTAAACATGAATGCTTTGCAGTGCATATGATGACATGGCATGTTTTAGTTAATATAACACCAGAGGTGTTACATCAGAGCCGCCGTGGTACCTTGTCGTCGTCAACCTCGTCCCGGTGAGCCGTTTGCTACATCGTTTAGTTCTTGAGCTTCGCCTTGACGCCGTAGACGTGGTCGGCTTGACCATTTTGGCGGGGCACCCTCAGACGTGCCGGAACGCCGTTGCCCTCGCCGGTTCGTGCCGCCGCCATCGTCGCCATCGCCGTCAAGCTCGCTCCAGCCCGTCTCCGACCGGATTTGCGCAAGCAACGAAGTCGCAGTGAGCTCCTGGTGATGACCATGCCGTCTGTTTTGCCTCGACCGCGTCGTAGCCGCCAGCCCACGCGCTTGCCGCCAATGCTGCTTTGCGTCGCCGCGTGTGGCTCTCGCACACGTATCCCTGGTCGATGGAAGTCTGTTCTGCTTCGTTTAGTGTCTCGATCAGCTCCGCCTTAGCATGCTAGTCGCGTCTGTGCCCTCGTCTTCGCCGGTTAAGCCTCCAGCCGTGGCTCCCGCGTCGCTGCCGTGCCGTCGTGCCGCCATGGCCGTCGATGGCCATGCTCTGGTGCTCTAGCAGCCACGTCAACTGGTCCAACAGTTTCGCCTCGCTACATAGAGCACGTAGGTGCAAGCCATGTGGCCGGGGACCTCACAGCCGGCGAGAATCGTTGCGGTCAACCCCGCCATCGCCAGATTTGTGCGAGGGAAGGAGCTAGTTGCAACAAAGAGAAAAGGGATGGGTGTTTTTTTTTTTTAAAAAAAGTGGCACTGACGTGGCAAGTTTTGGACCTTTGGTGTGTATAGACAATAGATCAGGTATCCAGATAGTCGTTTTGATAATTCGAGTATCCAGATAGGAGGAGGCCAATAGTTTGAGTATTCTGAGTGTATTTTACTCAACTCTGTTATATGGCATCTAAAGAATGATTGCCTCACTTGCATAGCTGGTGTTGAAAATGATGCCTCTACCCATAAAATCTTTGCGGCATAGGAGATATGCTTGCTCCACCTGTAAAGTTTATAAGAGCTCCTAATCTCTCTCTGCATGCGATCAGAGGCGCGTTTGTTTCGTTTATTTAGGGTTTTTTTTAGTGGATTTAGGGTTTTTTTTTAGAAGAGTTCATTTACGTCTTGGAGCGCTCAAGGTCTTGGACTCTTGAGGCCTGTTTCTTCGAACTTTTGGGCCGGACCTGTTTCGTTGAGCCTTTCTATGTAAACCATTTGCTGATCCGAAGTCCTCTAATCTTAAAAAAAAAAGGGTGCTGATCCGAAGTCTCGCCGGCGGCCGCACTGACTAACCGGCGAGCGCCGCGTTCGTCCATCCCGACCGTCTCCGGTGGCTGGGGCTGGTAATCTCCGCTTCTCCATGGGCACAATCCATAGCACTGCTGGCTATGACACCCTCCCTACCACCTCTTCATCTCTCTCGCTCGCTTATACCCTAACCCCTCATCCGTTCCAGGGACATGGAGAGCCCTGCCCCTAACCCCAGGAGGGGCGCGGCGGCGGTGCCGGGTTTCAGAGACATGGAGTGCCCTAACCCCAAGAGGGGAGCGGCGGCGGCGGCGGCGGCTGTGCCGTGCCTCCCAGAGGACGCCATCATGGAGATCCTCGCGCGCGTCCCCGTCCGGTCGATCCACAGATTCAAGTGCGTCTCGCAACGCTGGTGCGACATCATCTCCGACCCCGTCAACCGCAAGCGGCTCCCCCAGACCTTAGAAGGCTTCTTCCGCATCAACACCGATGGCTACGGGCAATTCATCAGCCTGCCGGGGATCACCGCGCCCCTTTTCGACCCTTCCATCTCCTTCCTGACGAAGCTGCCCGGGAATAAGAACATCAGGCTCCTGCATTCCTGCAATGGGCTCCTCCTCTTTGGCCATTGCACAGCACTAAAGATTGGGTCTATAGTAGATAGCAAACGTGGCTACATTGTGTGCAACCCCGCCACTGAGCAATGGATGGCCGTGCCCAGCACCAGTTGCCCCTCTCCAAGTGAAATTGCGTCTACCTACGTCGTCTTTGACCCAGCGATCTCGCCGCACGTTCACTTGGTCCACCTCTGGGAGAATGGTAATCTAGGCATGATTGAAGTGCACATCTATTCGTCTGAATCTGGGGTGTGGGTCAACTGCACAAGCAAGCAGAGGAGATGGCAAGAGGGAGGTAGATGGAAGCTATGGCTTAAGGGTACTGCCACGTATATGGCAACACCTTTCTCAAGGACATGCTGTATTTTATCGTCAGCCACCGTTACGTTGGAAACTATCTGATAGCTGGGGTTGGCTCAGAAGGGAAGACGTGCAGGGCCATTCACTGGCCCGGGGTTCTTGGCTCTAGTGCTCTTTTTCTTGATCAATCCCAAGGGCATTTGTATTGCATCAGTGGATATCAAGAAGAAGAAAGATTTTACCACAGAGGAATTTCCATTTTTGTTCTTCAGGACTATGATACAGAAGATGGCAACTCAAATGCAATGTCAGCTTTTTGAATCTGTTTGGAAAAACTATGTGCCGAGTTCATGTCGACTACAATATTGTTGCCATCCATCCAGATTGCAACTGGGTCTTCCTTGTTCAGCACTGCAACCAGAAGCTGATAGCATATGACATGGACAGTAAGAAAGTGCATGCTCTCTGCTCTCTCACACACAGCCATCAGCTTTGTACTCCATATGTCCCCTATTACTCGGAGTTGTCGGTGCTTGCTAATAAGCACTGAGTTTTTGCTTTGTGGGGTACTGGTGGGGACATTCAAAAGGAATTTGATCCCCTGCAGGCATGGGGGAGCTAGCGACCTGGTTATCTGGAGTTCATTAGAAGTAGCTTATACATTTTGCTTGTGATTTTGAATTCTGGATTTGTTTCCTTATCATGTTTTTGGTCCAATAACTAATGCAAGACTGTTGAGGGACAATAAATACAATTTTACTGGCGGGTGAACCTGAATTTTGTTACTAGAAGCAACTACTAAAACACTAGCAGCAACAGGGGAAAAAACATATATGCCTGTTATCTTCATGGTGCTATAAACCAATTTGTGATAATAGCATCAAGGTTTGCACCTTCTGCATTTCCAGAATTATAGTCTGTATATACCTCTTTTTTGGTTGAGCTTACTATTGAGTGATTGCTGTGAGATTTTTTTTATTTATTCCCTCAGTCCTGCATATGCTTATTTATGCTTAACGAATAAATCTTCTATATGTTGCAAACAATGCATGCACCAGAACGGTTTAAACTTAAATCACTGTCATATTAAACTCAAAACTGCCCAATTATATAGTTTCTGGACCATATATATTATCTACTTTCTCCATCCCATTAAGAATATAATAATTATTTCCTTTGATGAGTCAATCAATGTCAGATTTGACCAAATATATGCGAAAGTTACTAATGTTTATAATGTATAATAAGTATCATTATATTAACATGGACTACATTTATAATAAACCTATTTTTTATGATACTATTTTCTATAAACTCAGTCCAATTTTAGACGATTTGGTTTAATTCAAACTTAGTATTACATTCTTTTTGGGAAGGATGTAGTATTCTTAGCTGGAACCTTGTCATGGCCTCATAAGAGACTCTGGGGTTATGTGGACTGTGGACAAAGGAACTTTCTCATAGATGCTGATTACTCGTATCTAGTTTGACAGCTAGAATTGATATTTGTGTATAGCCAATGGTCTTGGTAGAGCTGTCAATAGCTGAGCAGCGTTTTTTTTTTTTTTTTTTTGTCTTGTGTTTGCTTGCTTATACTGAAGGAATAAAAGCACACTACGTTGTGTTCTTAGCACAAACTCCACTTAATCTCCTCCTTGGAAGATCCTTAGTATGTAAAAAGTTAGTGAAGTGGCATAACCTGTGGAGACTAGCACTCTGTCCATGTGAATTTGGGCCCAGTTCTCTTAATTTCCCTTAGCTGATAATCTTCGATAAATGTGTTAAAGAATCTGATCAGTCTTGGATCGCCCTGACTGTTGCTTTTGTCTTTCACCTCCTTGATTAAATTGAAATCTCATCCAATCATTATAGTTAACTTTGACAGCATTCCTGTAATTCTTTGATTCTTTGATAGTCCCTTGATCACTCATGTTTAGCTGGCCCATATAAATTACCAATCCCCACCTAAAAATATTTATTTTGTCTCTAATATCAGTCTATATGAATATGTCCCCTTGTTCCACCCCTCAGTTTCCAACATGTCGTCTTTAACCCCTGCCAGAATGCCTCCTAAGTGTCCTTAAGCTGGAACCCAGTTTCAGATAAAGAAAAACCCCATTTGTTCGGTCCTTTTAATAGAACCTCATCCAAACCTCAGTTTTTCCGATTATGGTCCTTATTATTATATATACCCCATAAATTGATATCAATTTTATTTAGGTCTAAATTTCCACTTTCTAAGATTTGTTGTCGTGTAAGAACTTTCTCCCTCATAGCTAGTTAGCTTAAGCCATAGCTCTCGTAATTGTTCCTCAAGTTTAATGGAATTAAGAGTTTCCTCAATTTCCTTGCCATTATTCCCCAAAATAATTTCAAAATCACTGGCTATCTGCTCTAACATATCATCATCACATGAATTTAAAATGCTGAAGGAATTGGTTGATGCAAAAGGCTGGTTTGTACTTTCTCTTGCTGCAAAAGCTTGTTTGTACCTCTTTAATGTTCCCCTGTTCTTGAGTTGGGACATATCGGCTCAGTTGTTCCCTGGATCCACGTTCTCCATAAACTTACCTATTAGTCTGTTACTGGCTCAAAGACAAGTTCAGTTCCAGTAGTCTCTTCTATTGGGGGTTCCTGAAAGCTGTGAAAATCCTCCCTTACTGGAACTATTACTTTAGAGTCATCCGGACAATAGAAGGATAGTGGTATGATGTCCTCAGTCTCCTTTAGAGCCCAATGAATGATATTTCGAAAATTCATAGCCTCCTCTTATCTTATCTCTGAATTTACTACTGTCTGCGCCATAGGATCATTTACTATTTAGCGATGTTTTCTCAGCTAGGTGATCAGAGTTCTATCAGAGATTGAATTTATTTTCACCTTTGCTAGATTGGGTCAAGCTCTGGATTTTGCATCCTCCCGATCTGTGGCTAGCTTTGTGTATTGTATGGATCCACGCAGCATGCTACCAAACCAGGTGGAGTTCGTATGTCACGGTGCGCTTATGCATGATATATATGCAGCCATAATACGTGGGGAGAAACAAAGGCAGGCAGCAATATATTTAGTCGACTGTATCGTCGTTTGTAGTGAGCTCGATTCTGATGCCATATTTATGAAGCGATCCAACTATACGAAGAACCATAAACAAATCTACAAGGTAAAAGGCACCATCCCTCCACGTTTTTTTTAAAAAAATTTGACGACTTTATTACTTCGCCGACAAATCTGAATTGAAACATATATATTTTGAAACTGAGGGAAGTAGCAAATAAACCGTCATCTTAATTTTCAGGATTCTTTTACTACTCTTGAAGGCCCAATCTCAGGAAAATGTCCCAATACGTAACAACCAGCCCGATTTTCTCAACAGCCAAAAAAAAAAAAATCTACTCAGGATTTGGGCGGTGTTCGGGTCAGCTGGTGAGTCCGGCTGTGATCCTACCAAAAATGCCTGTCGACCAATAGTGATTGTGGGATTAGGGATTGTGCATTGTAAAATTGATGTGTGACCCAATAGGGATCTCTCGTGCCTTGTCAGTGTGAGAAGTTTGACAGTGATTTCACACTAAAGGGAAGATTTGATTATGGAAAGAGTAGGGGCACATTATGTGCTGATGACTTGATGAGCTTGTCTAACGAGGCACATTGGTTGTACTACCAAAAGTACTTCCTCCATTTTAAATTGTAGTCGTTTGACTTTTTTAAGACAAAGTTTGACAACTCGTCTTATTCAAAATTTTATACGAGATATCATTTATTTTTTTGGCTTGCTTTATTAATAGAAGTTCTTTAAGAATGATTTAAATTTAGCTATCTTTTCATAAATTTTTAAATATTTAGTTATCTTTTCATAAATTTTTAAATAAGACGAGTGATTAAAATTTATAAAAAAAATCAAATGACCTACAATTTAGGACGGAGAAAGTAGTTTTTTTTTTGAGAAAATACAAAAGGGTAGTTGAAGGAGTCAATGTTTCATGCCTTGAGGTCATGGTCGTGAATGGAGGAGGATTTGCAGTACATTGATGGCTTTGGAGGTGATGAAAGGCAAGTTAGCTAGGTATGATGTTGAGGCATCGCGGAAACCAGGTTGAAGACACCAACTTGACGGAGGAGCCCATGCAATCTTTGTCTTTGATGTGTACTTCGGTGGCCGTGTAGGATTGTAGGAGGTATTCAAATGCTGTTGTTTTCAAAACTACTTTTTTTTTTCAAATATGTTTTCAAAACTTCAACATACATCATGGTCGGCATGGTAGGGGAACTTGTTTTGGACTTTTGGGCACACAAGTACACAACTAGGTTCAAGGTGAGGCCATTCATGACTTCGTTCAAGCTAGCCCCTCTCGGCCAAGTGCACGTCAATAGTGGCGACAGCCTTGCCAAATCTGGCATGGATTCATTAGAGTGCGTGGGGAACTAAAGAATGCCAATACTTATAATGTATATTAATATTAGTTGTTAATATGTTTGTACAATAAATTTATTTAGAGATACTAATGTTGCTAATCTTCATAAAATCTACCTAAATGTAAGAAATTTTGATCTGCGTGGAACTCAAATGACATTTATTTTTGGTGTGAGTAGTTTGGAGGAGCTTTCACAGACAGAGACTGAAACTAGTTTGGAGGAGCCCTCTCGGACTAGACTTCACTGTAGCTAAAGCTGCTGTTAACTCCAAACAGACTTTACTGTGGCCAGAAACTGTAGAAGCTGCAGCAGTTGCAGCCGCACCAATCAGTCTATCATAATCACACGTGTTAACTCCAGAACAGCATCACAAAGACATGTCTTATCTCTATCATGTCACGCATGCGAAAGGTAAGAAAAAACTCGCACGAACCAGCAACGAAGTAGCAGGCCCGTGAACCCCACTGAGCCCACCGAGGCCACGATCAGAACGTCTGAACCCGCGACATCAAGATGTCAAACTGTCGAAAGCATCGTCAGAATTCAGACAGTGGAGACACCGGGACGGGCACACGCAGACCGCAGGGAACCGGCCAGTCTCAAACGGCAGACGTCCCACTGCCAGCACAAATGCCGCCGCTGCGGTTGCTACCCGGCAATCCCATGCATCGCAGCATCACACTCGCGCTAACAAACAACACGGGGCAGGCCAAAACAACTGCGTCAACAAGATTGTACCAACTGGACTGAAGACGATTGTACATTCTGTTCCTAGGTGTAGCCACTTTTACAGGCACTTTCCTGCCTTATGCCTTCTTCTCCGACCCAATCCCCTAACACCATTCTCAGACATACAACTGCAGCTCAATCTGCAACCACAGGATGGGGCCCTAACACAGGATGAACACGAAAGATAAATCGAAACTACAAAACTAGAGTATTTAATGAGCATCTCTCCCTTTCTCCATCGACGCGATAAGTTTCCTTCTGTCACCATTGATTCTTCTGAAAGAGCTAGCTAACTGACTCTCTCTCCCCACAACCGTTAGAAGCAGAAAATATGTACAGACACTAGGCTCTTCTTCTTGTTGCTGTTGTCCTCCCTTCCTCTAGGGAAGGAGGGTGACTATAGGAGCGATCTTGAACTGATAGCCTGAAAGATCAGGCTGGCTGGGCTAGAACTCGGTTGTGGTTGTGATCGCCTTCATAGGTAACAATCAGCATCGAGGGTTCGTCCACGCACCTCTCTACATGCTTCCTCGCGGGGCACCCTCTCACGCTGCTACACTTGTAATAACCCCTGCAAGGCAGCGAGCTTGTGAGTATTTGTAATCTGCATATTTGACAAAGGTACAAGAGAGTGATGTGTGTTGCAAAAGTGGTTGCCAGTTGTAACATCCCTTGGATTGCAACAGGTGTGCTACCATAATTAGAACAGGTTTCTTTCAAACCACATGTATGCTCAGTAACCAGTATGCTTATTGTAAAATAGGAAACAAAACTGAATAACTTGATTAGAAGCCAAACAACCCAATGCTATAAGCAGCATCTAAACAGTAGGGGGAACACTTGTTCATATTTTTTATATCCGTAATCCTTTGTGTTTGTAGTGCGTGCTTCCATGCAAGATCATGCATTCCAGAATATGAAAAGGAGAAATACCAAATATGAACTCAACAGAAATGGTGGTTGAATGCAACTAAATTAGCATCAAGTCAGTGGGTATGACTACACTATAAATTAGCAAGTACCAAATCGATATAAGATGTCATTAAATATGGATCACATAATACACTAGTAAGAAACGCTAGATTAAAACAGTCACAGATGGACAAGTATTCAGTACCTAGGATGTGGGGATCCCTTAATTGGCTTCTGCCCATACTTCCTCCATGAGAACTCATCAGCTGGGATGTCTGCAACCTTGTTGCTTATTGCAGGGACTTTGATGGACCTCCTTATCCTTAGCTTCCTGCAATTACATACAAAAATGTGATTTTTAGAAACAGGATTAAAAAACCAAAATGCTAGTAGTCAGCTATAACCAGGAATTCCAACCTTTTCTTTGCACAATGGCACCGGCTCCCGGTTGCGCACCGACCACTCCCATCCTCCTTACCAGCGCACCTTCTCCTACGCACCAGGCCCAGCTCCGGTGTGCTAGCTGTCTGAGAGCCACTAACTAGCTGGAACGGCCTGCTGGCCCGGCTTCCATCCAAACTCGCAAGACTCCCTTCCATGCTCAGAGACGTGAGGAACGAACGAGACGATGACGCCGTGCAATTCGAACCATCAAACTTGAGATTCACACCCTTACCACCGCCGCCACCGCTTAAGCTACCACCCTGATCACCAAGATTGCTCCTCTTCATCATCTCATTCTGAATCGTCATCTGGTGCATGAGGTGATACCTCTGGTAGCTCTGCTGCTGCTGGAGGAAATGAAGGTGAGCGGCGGGCAATGCTGGGGTGGGCGTCCCTGCTGGAGGCGCAACGGACACCGGCTGGACCATCTGGACCGGAGCCGGAGGGGCCTTGGGGGACGGCCCCTCCAGACCGGCAGCCGGGTTCTCTAGCAGCAACCTCTTGGGGAACTGGGGAGGGATCCTGACAGGATCCTTAGACGACGAGCCCTCCATCTGGTGGTACCTCGGGAACAGCTGGAGGCCAGTGATCGGGCTCGGGCTGGGCGTTTTGGCGGCGGTAGCGGCGGCGGCCACCGCAGAGCTCTCGAGGAAGAGGTTGCTGTCGAAGATGGGCAGGGGCTTCTTGATCTTCCGGACCCTGGCGTGGCCCTGCAGCTGCCGGCCATTGCCGATGGAGTCGGAGTTGGAGTTGGATAGCTTGGCCGTCAGGGAGCCGAACTTGGCGACGGCGTCGCCGGTGGCGGCCACGAGCTCCTTGTTGGGGACGACCTGGCCGTGCGGGTTGGAGAGGAGCGCCAGCACCCGGTGGCAGCTCTGCATCGCCGTCCTGTTGGCCTCCTCCATCCCCTCCATGGACGACGGCGGCCCCATTCCGCCCCCCCTGCAACCAAAACAATCATCACTCACTGAAATCAACCCACTGCCTGCCTCAGCACCAAAAAGCGCAATCTCTTGCGGTGACAGACAGCACAAGCATTCCGCTCCGTACACAAAAGTAAAACACAGAGACAAAGGTTGATACGCGGCGCCGTGGCTCGAATCATTCCATCCATGCCATAAAAGATTTGCAAGCAGCCTCCCTAGATTTGCAGCAGCCTGAACGAATGAATAAATTTAAAGTAAAGCAGGCCAGCAGATTCCCACAATGATGAGGCACATGAAGGCGGCATTTCCGGCGACCGGGTAAGCTAAAATTGGGGCATCCGAGCACGGGAACATGGCGCTTAAATGGTCCAAATCAGTACTAAAACGAGGCAACATGACAAGCCTACCCAACAAACACCTGAGAGACCTACGCGACGCCGCTAGCAGAGGAAAAAAAAAAAAAAAAAAAAAAAAAAAAAAAAAGCCCAGGCGCCGCCGTCGCCACCCACCACCATCACCCTGCCGCAGCTCTTCTCCCTCGCTCTCCCCCCTCCGCCGTAAAATACAGCCGCTGAAAAATATCAAGCAGGGGAAACCCTACGCCAGCAATCAATCGGCCGCTTCGTGCCCCAATCCGTGGGCTGAGGACTAAAAAGCTCGGCAACAAATCGGCAGGGGACGGGCATGTACGCGCATGCAAAACCAGAGGAGGGAGCAGGAGAAGGATTCGGTCGCAAACCTCGCCGAGCAATGAAGCTCCGCCTCACTGGTGCGACGACGAGGACGAGCTCGGGAGGGTGGAGGCGGCCTGGAGACCTCGGCCGGTAGCCTGGTTCCAAGCGACGAAGCAGCAGCAGCAGCAGCCCCCGCCCGTGGTCCGTCGTCTGCTGGCGGAGTGGTATGTGAGTCCAAGGCCCGGCGCTCGGCTGAGTGGAGTGAGCCACGATCTATATATATATATAAATAAAATAAAATAAAATAAATAAAAACAAATACTGGTAGGGAGGAGGGTGGTGGCTGGCGGCCTTGGCGCAGCCTTCAGCGGGGAGCGCAGGCAGTGCCCTCGCTTTTCCGCCTTTCTTTATTCTCGTATTCCTTCCTCGGGCCGGGCGTGCTAGACATCCTGCTGCACGGGGGGCGGTGGGGCCCGGGGCGATCCCCGCCGTCCATCGCGCCCGTCCCTGTCCTGCGCTTGGACTTTTTCT
Organism: Bothriochloa decipiens; assembly: GCA_023333625.1. Taxonomy (NCBI): domain Eukaryota; kingdom Viridiplantae; phylum Streptophyta; class Magnoliopsida; order Poales; family Poaceae; genus Bothriochloa; species Bothriochloa decipiens. The sequence goes on from CM041628.1 coordinate 18,971,824, forward strand.
TTGTCTCTAATTTTTTTTATTTTTTTCCCTTCGGGATGGTGGTGGGGCTGGGCCGTGGGCTGCCGTTTCGTCAAAGGTGTGAGCTGTGTCAGAGGCCAGCCACAGTGGACAGTGGTGGACTTGTGGGGCCCGCGGTTTTCTATCTCCCTCCGTTGGGCGTTGGACTCGCCCGCCCCGCCCACTCCTCTCTATCGGCCGCCACCTCGCCGGTGCGCTGGATGCCGGTGTGGTGCGCTGTGCGTGAGCGAGCCACTGCTATCTGTCGTAGTGTCACTAGTGCTACTGCTGCTGCTGCTGCTGTGTTTTTTGGCCGGAATTATTAATGTGCTAGAGAGATATGCTATAGATCGTATCCGGAGGATGTCCAGTTCTTAGTTTGCTGGGATATGCTATAGATCGTATCCGGAGGATGTCCAGTTCTTAGTTATGCCAGCAAACTATGTTCTTTTCTATTAATAAATCAAATCTTAAAGATATTTTGTTTCATATATCACTATATAAATTAATTGTAGCATATCCTTCCTAGAGATATCTCATTGCCGCAATTTAATTACTACTGATATAAGATTTAATTGTAGCATAACTTTCTTAGAGATATCTCAATCAGCAGTTAAATACTACTGATATAAGATGTGTTTAAAACTACTATATCTATAATACAGATGGAATTAGCTCAATTGACACTGAGTTGTTCAAGATACACTAAGTTTTTTAGATGATAATAATGTGAGGAAGCTATATTATATTATTATTATTACTATTAGTTATCTAGCTGCACACACCATTGTGTGGTGGTGTATTTTTTTAAGATACAATTAATTGTACTGAGAAAATAGAATATAATTTAAATTATATCTAAAGAATGCACAACTCATATCTTATTGTAGGGCTCTAGCTCTAAGCCATATCTTTTGTCTAGATATCTCATTTATAGCACAAGCTAACATATTGTTGGCTCTGCCCATTAATAAAAGCTATTATATCTGTACAAGTGAAATTGGCTGTATAGGTGCATGTCATGGTTTTGCTTGGTCTATTGTGATGATGTGTACTAGTTATGGGTGTCTAGAAGGTTTAGTGCTAGTTTTCGGTGGCAATTGGAGCTGGCTGTCTTACATACGGCCATAAAAGACACCTGGAAGTTTACATGCCACTATACAACCAACTATATGATGTCCGTTGTCTCATTAGGAACATGTCGATATAGTTTTTTTACATTATATAGGATCTCACTTGTTTAGTCATCAAACCAAATAGATGTGTTTCTGCCAACATAATTTAGTATATTTTTTGGTATTCAAATTTTGATCACTAAGAAATACAACATGCATGTTTTCAAATGGTAAGTTTATAACCTGCCGTGGAAGCATAGCATAATACATCATATACTAAAAATGATGAAATAATATATAATGAACATGGGACAATGGTTGCTGAACAGAAGAAGAAGAAGACCCCTCTGACTCTGGAAGAAAACCCGGATGCAGAACATCCATGATGAAGCCGATGGCAATACTTATCAGTTGGATAGCTGGAACTGTTTGCGTTTGGTTCATCGCACCCTATGGATAGTTGCTATTTTGTTGCCCCCTTGCATGACTCTTTGCCACTCTTCGCAGCATGTGTTGCTAGCACTGTTACGGGGAATGTCTCAATCCACTCTTTAACTGTTCTTTTTGTTTGCTTGTAAACTCTACCATGTATTTCCGTTGGATTCAATGAAAATAGGGACAACAGGACATATGGCTCTCGTAACCCCACCAATTGACCCGTGACTCTTCTCATCATAAATTGACAAGCTATTATTGATCCATAATATTGACAAGCTATTATTGATCCATACAGGCTCCTTTTTACAGAAAAGGAAAAGTTCCTTCCTGGTTTTCTATCTTCTGCGTTACTCACACTCGGCATGCCATATTTAGATGGTAGGAGTATCTTCTGCTATCAGCGACAATTCGCAGCCCTGTTCTTTCCTGGTGGCTTTACTTGCTCGAGTGAAAGAAGCCGTCACTCCAGATAGGCTAGCCGTAGCAAGCCGTTTGGAGCTGGTGGAACTCGCGAGCAGCTAAGCCCCCGCCGCAGAGGATCCGCGCATCCTCCCCTGAAGCCGTTGGAGAGCTACCGCGAACGCCCGCGCAACACGTACAAGACAAAAGAGGCATGGGCGTTCGGTTTTGTGCGTCGATCCGCGTGCGGGTCCACCCGCCTCCTCGCCGCGCCCACCGCCACGTGGGCCCCGCCTGGCCCGTCCTCCGTCGTCCCTTCCTTTTCCCCTCTCGTCCGTCTCGTTGGCCGGCCCGGACGCACGCGCCCGCAGGCGCCGCGCAGCCGCGGTCGTGGCCGACGCCGACCGTCTTCCGGCGAGACCCATCCCGGCCAAGTTGACGAGCCAGGCCAGGCACAGGCTCCGGTCCCCGTCCAGCAACCCACGCCGTCCCGCCACGCCCTCCTCCACTGTTTCCCTGTGCCCTCTCGGCCTGAACTAGAAAAGGCCTGAGCATGCTCCACTCACAGTGACAGGTCACATTTCTTTTAACAGGTCACGTCTTTTTGGTGTGTCTGTGTTATTGTGTAGGAACACTCAAACGTCACTCGCTACTCTGGATGAGTTTGTTTATATATCCTTATTATAAGTCCAGACGCTTTATATAGTTCGTTGCGGATATGGTCTTTCTCTTTCTTTTGGAAGTGTGCCAAGATCGTGTTTAGGTAGAATCCCCAAGTGTCGTGACAAGATTAGTCGCGGGAAAAGGCACGCACGATACGGTAGCGTCCGATCGGTTATATTGCGACACCAGGCGAGGGGAGGTGAATGAGAGGTCATATATACGAGAAAAAGAATGTCTCCTCGTTCTAGGTTCTCACCAACAACTTCCATCGTGTACCCAAAAAAAGGATCTCTGTCCTAGATATTTTATGATATCCCATCTTTTCTTATCATTGCGACAAAAAAAGGTTTCAGGATTCGTCGTCCGTCGTATTGTAAATTGTTACTAGTGGACGTAGAGTGAGTGTGCAGGTGAGAGGAAGAAAACTATTTTCTTTTTTTTTTTGGACTGAAGCAAATTTACTTTTGGAGCACCGCGTCATAATTTTTCCCTTTTAAGAAACACAGTGCAGACACGAATACTTTTACGCACATAACACAAGCATGGTCACCATTCACTAGAATGAGCACTAAGATAGACATGAATACTTTTAAGTCGATGGATCTTAAGTTTGAAAAATCACCAGTGTCATCTTGCCGACAGTCATGTTCCCTACCACACTTATATACAGCCGTTCTGTTAATTCCTAGAAAAAAATACAAGCACTCATGTTGGTCGAAATTAAAAACATAAAGTACGAGTATTCGTGCTTAGAAGTAGTAGTTAAAGAACTCAGCTCGAATGGGCAAATTTCACCAGAAGAAACCTTGTCTTTTTCTTGGCATATTCTAATAAAAGCATAATCCATTCGTAACTTGAAAGTAAAAATAAACCTTACACCTTAGTAAAAAATTGTACAACCATAACCCCCTCTTAAGATATATATACACAGGGACACACGCTCTGTTCTATCACTAATAACATGACTAAAATAAACATGGCTACTGCTACTTCACCTATTAACAGATAGATACCAAGGAATTATTAACCACTGATTGCTGAGTATTAGAGTAAGTACGTATCAAGTACGTACCTACACCTACAGGATAGGCTGTGACAAGGAGGGAAATTAAAAGGAGCTTAAAGTACGGCCCCCTAATGATAGTTGCCGCTACCCAACAGCTCGGCAGTGCAGCACCGGGCCCAGTACACCCACGTGCGATCGTCGTCGTCATCTTTGGACTTGAGGTCAACAGGGCACATGTGGTGGCTTTGTGATGATGACGACGACGATGCATATATGATCGATTCCCCCACCCCCTCCAACCTCTAACTATTATGGTCTCTCTACTGTTCACCGCTAATATTGTCATGAATGGATAATCATCGTGTCCTCTGAAACACAACGGGATGATGGCGACGTTGTATGGCTCGTTTCTCCTTCCTGGTACGGTACAGAGTGCCTTGGAATAATTGATGGCGAAATTTCACTTGAGACGACCCTGCTAAAGCCTTTTCTAATTCTTTCTCTCGATTTCTTTTTTCTTCTTACAAATTGGCAATGTTTGAATATGCTTACTACACGTGTAGACGCGTAGTAAAACAAGTAACAATACCGAGATGATGTAACGTGCCAGCATGCATGCTAATAAAGGCAAGCGAAGAACGGCTATAATTCCCGGGCATGATATCTCCGTAGCAGCTCGTTGGATTCGCTCGGACCCGCGGACGTGAACTGGACTGTACTACGTCCCGTCGTTCTCGCGGGTCTGTTTGTCACGTCACGGTCTCCGAGACCCCGGCGCAGTCCCGGCTTTGGACGGGCACGCTCGCTCGACGTCAAGCCAATAGAGCCAAGCAACAAAGCACTCGCCATCGTCTAGTTCTAGTCGGCCGGTGTGCATGGCATGTCCGGCCGATGAGTCAGCTGGTCCGTCTCAGCTTTTCTCCTTGGACCGCTGGTCACACATGAAGACAACAAAGCTAAGCTAGCTAGCCGATGGACGACGATGACGATGGATGCACGCGCAGCAAGCTGTGCATGGCTACATCTTCTTTCGTCGTTTTGGTCCAAAAGTCAAGTGCAAAAGCCGGTCAGAACTGTTACGTATGCACTCGGCGTCCTCGCTCGTCGGCTCTAGCTGCACGCGCCGCGCGGTTGCGTGCCGCCGCCGTTCGTTCGTTCCAGCACTTGACCCGCCCGTCCCCTTCCCAGCGGCTCGGCCCGCGACGACGACAGTCTATAGTTACCCGAGCTGCTGTTATGTATCCTACCGTGTGTTCCACCTAAACGAAAAGATATATGGTAAGACACGCAAAGCTTTATTTGCGCGTTCGCTAGGAATTAAATTAAATTCATAAAGAAGAAACAAAAGATCTTATGGTGGTCGATCTGCACGCGGAGCATGCCTACGTGAGCAAGCACCACTGAGCTAGAGCGCGGACGGGAGACAAGCGCAAGTGCACGCACGCACGCAGTCTCTTAAGCAATGCAAAAATTCTCGCACCGCCCGCCACGGGTTTTCCCACTAACGCACGCACGCACGCACCACCCACACACACACACAAACGCTCACGATGTGCGACGCCATCCCATCCATCTGCGTCGTCTGTGATCTATCCATGGGATCGAGCTCGAGCACGCACGCGGCCGGCCGGAGCCGGAGCCGGAGAGACAATGCATATGCATGGTGCGCTACGTCTGTGTACTGCGTCGCGTAGTGGCGCTTTACCGGCCGGAGTAACTTTCCAGCACGACCCGATTGACTAGCGTCGCGTACGTTACAGCGACACCGAGAGCTCGCCTCGCCTTTTGCCTTCTCCGTTCAGGCGTTGATGGACCCACAAGTCGAACGCCAATACGCCATGATCACAAAGGAAAAGCAGGGCCGGGGGCGAATCGACGGCGAGAACGAAGCTAGAGCTACCTAGAGAATGACTGAGATAACCCGGCCGGCCGCCCCGGCCGGACCAGGCAGTGATCGATGATAAAAAGCAGCAGCTGATGATGAGAGGAACGAAGAATCATGCCGGCCGGCCGACCGCAGCTAGCAGTTGCATGCCGTGAGAGCATGGCGTCTATGCCTATCTATCTGAGTCTGGCTTTATCTGGCTCCTCCCCGGCCGAACGCTGTCGCCGTCGCCCACGGAAAGGCCGGCCGGCCGGCCAGGGCCAGCGCCAGCCACGGCCACGAGCGAGCGAGCCCCACGTTCGCTCCGGGCAGGCGGAGCGCGCGTGGCTTGATCCCCTGCTCCATGATGGCGTCCACCAGTTGGGATCGAGTTGGATGACGGAGGAAAAGAAAAGCAAAGAGGGCAGCCACGATCGAGATTGTTGGCCCAATAGCTTTCGCCTGCTTTTCCCGTCTTCCGTCGATCTTCTTCTCCCGGCTCACTCGATCAGTCTATCTGGTCTTCTACTTTTCGGCCGGCCTGGGTGAGGCTTGTTGTTGTTGCTGCTGCTGCGTGACGCGGGAATCTTGGACGCGAATTTCTTCCTTGGGTCGTGTCTCGTATATGCGGCATATATAGAGGAGTGCATATATGGTCCAACTCACGCGGCACTCAGATCAGAGACCGGCGTTCTCGTTCGTTCGTTCGTACAACAAGCTAAGCCTTCGTGCTTGAGCGTGGTGTGATCTCAAATCTGGAATCCGCACCGGATTGGACGTGCCGTCCTACGTGCCGACATGTGAGCGATGAGGGAGACCTGGCGCAAAAGATTTGGAGTGTTTCCGGTCACTGTACGAGGTTAGGTTAGGTTAGGTTGGGGCCTTTGCCTTTCTTCGTACATACTGTAGGATAGTGCACTAGTGCGGTCCGGGTAGGCTTCGTTTTGTCTAGGTTTGCATACCACGTTTCGATAGGTTATCATATCGTTCGTAGTACATATGTTGCCTAGCTAATTTTGCTATATAAAGTGTGCTACATTACGTACTGTACGTGTTTCATCTTATTTCATATTTCTACTTGGCGGATTGGATAGCCAAAAAACACGATCAAACGTTATTGGGTTCCTAGCCGAGCGAACGAACAGAAATGAGAGGCGGGTGCGTGGCACACTACTGCTAGTCTTGGTGATTAGATAATGGTTTCCTAGAGCACCATCACATCTTGAACATAAAACTATTTCTACTAGGCCCTTCTACCAGATTGCTAGTCATTCAGTCAACCTCAGATCATTCGATTTTTATTGTTTTCTAAAATGTCCATGTTATCTTCATTCTTTTTTATCCTCTCCTCGTCACCGTCATTCACAACCATAGCGACTCTCCCCCAGCCTTGTGCAGCTCTAGTTCTCTCCTCCCTCACTCAAATTTGTTTCGATTATTAGTTGGCGTATTTAACTAGGCCTACATAGCCGCCACATCCCTTGACCTGCTAATTGTGTGCTGGTCCCATACTCAGCGTACCTGCATGGGTTCTCTCCTCTGCAGACAACAACAACAACGTGTGGCTAGGGGTGGACAAAATCAAGCTCCAAGCTAGTTTTTTTTTTTTTTCAAAACAAATACTATAAACATGAAACACAAAGCAGGGTTGTTTAGGGTGTTCCATGGTGATGTCTTGAGAGTGTGATATATGGGTATTCCAACCTTCTATCATTTCTGTCCCATGTGATTTCGTCGTTGTCTTGTACCGGACAAACTCTGACAAGAATTCCAGGGTGTGTTTGGTTAGATGTATATGGGCCAGCCTGCCTATGGAATGCAGTGATGGTCTGTTTAAATGTATGCGACTCAGCTCATGCAAAATTACTCCACCAGCCTGGCTCTACAAAAACAAGATTGAAATTTGTTTCTCATGGACCTAGCTGGTGTGTGATGTACCTTTGCTACGTCTTGTCTATGCATAGATTGAACCAGAAGTTCATGCAATTAATCAACAGCCTAATACAGCGTGGCTATAGCAGTACAAGCAAACAAACAAAGAGGTTTTGCATCGTTTGAGCCTGGCGAATGAAGACATGGAGCCAAGACGCGAGCTAGGCTGGTTAGGAAAGACAACCAAACATGTCCTATAGGCGCCATTCACACGAGGGTTGGTGGCCATGATGCAACACATCACGACGAAGTGAGCTAGTGTGGACGTGCAAGGAAGATGGCCATGACACCTTCCAATACTGCAGGCGACAAGTTTATAGCTTTAATGTCGATGTTTTACCACATATAGCATCTCACGAGGGTACCCGGGATAGTTGTTCGGGTTTCGGTGAACTTTAAAACTCGGCGGTTAACACTAAGGAGAAGTCGGTTTATACTGGCTTGGGGCCTCGTAATCGAATAGTCTTTACGCCCAGTCAATGTTAGCCTTTTGCATTGGATTGATTGTATTGATCTTGTTACAGGAGTTGCTCATATCTTCTCTTTATACAGGAAGAGAAGGTAGGCGCGTGGTTCTAATCCTAGTCAGATACAAAGAAAATGTCCTAGGAGGTGCCTAGAAGGTACTTTCCATAACGAATCCCTCTAGGTTGTCTGAGCTCCTCTTTTTTTTTTTGACCATCTCTCATCTAAGTAAAGCTGTAGTATCTGTTTCGTATATAAACACACCACCACACGCACGCACACACACCAGACACGCGGTATATAAACAAATCTACAACTATACGTAGCATTGAAACACAGCCAAGAGATACTCGAAGATCAGCGGACTCCGAATGATAGCGGGCAACGGAAATTATTTTTGGGAAACACGGTTCCCAGCGAGACACCCAGGTGCCGATGCTGGGCATCCAACCCGGGCGGGTGGCCTGCACACCCGCAGTGCACCAACTGAGCTATCGCTTAGTCCTCGTTTGAGCTCTTCTTGGTGTTGTGGCGTATAACGCCACTTGTCTTCAGGCTGTGGACCTTGGTAAGGGCTAGCGCCAATTGTTCTGCCGATGGTGAACCCTATGGGCCCCGTATTGACAAGCTTAATGCTTGTAATTAATTATAAAAGAAGTGTAGCTTATTTTCTTAGTCTGTCTTAAAATTAACACAACAATCCATTTTAGTGCAGAGGGAGTACCAATCGGCATAACCTGCTAGCCTTGTGATTTTTTAAATAATAATAAGGCCTTATCGTGGTCACCTCCTATTGTGGAATGTTAGTGTCGTCGATTGTTAGACTAGCTAGATCAAGCTGGATTTCTCAAGTCTGGTCTACGTGCGTGCCTTGAGCTGAATGGACAACAGTCCGGTTCATACTGAGGTACAGACATCATACCCGCCATATGTGATTTGTGTTGTGGATCGATTTCCGCCTCTAAAAATTGCCAGCCCATCTACCGTAGTCAAGGTTTTCTGTCCTAGGAAAACATCTGTGGTCCAACAGCAACTTGGCCCATGCCGGCGAGTTCTGGGTCCCAATCGAAGTGGGCCGCTCATAGTTGGAACAAGCGGGGCAGTGAAGAATTTTTTTTATTTTTAATTTTTTTTAAAAAAATTATAAATTTAATTTTTTGTTTCAAAATATGACAGAACTAGTCGCCTAACGCCCACTGTGTGGGCGTTATATGTGACGTGGCACAGAGGCGGCCGCCGCCTGTGCCGGATTTTGTAGGCGGCCCCTCGCCCCCAAAAACGCCCACACAGTGGGCGTTTTTTGGGGCAACTCTATAAATAGACAGTCCCCTCTTCAGATTTTCATTATATTCACTAAAATTTTCAGAAAAAAAGAAAGAAGAGAGGAGGGAGGGGAAGGAAGTAACGGCGAAGCCCTGCCAGTTTGAGACCTCGGCTTTTAGGTAAGTTTCTCATACATTACAAGTCTGTTGCTATGCATTAGTAAAATATAATGTGCATTAGAGTTGTTTAGTTTTTAGTTGACTCTGGGTAGATCTGTGAGTAGTATGTATATTAGATCTATAAATAATGATGTTAGAGCATTGCAGTTCATGTTAGAAATAATGATGTTTCTTTTATGCTTTAAACAATGGATTGCATGATTTAAAATATGACGAATATCGTACTTTCTCTGAATAGATATATTTAGGGTTTAGGAATAATGATGTTTATGCTATGCTTTAAACAATGAATTGCATGATTTGAAATGTGACGAATATCGTATTTTCTCTGAATAGATATGTTTAGGGTTTAGGGTTTAGAGTGTAGGGTTTAAGAATAATGATGTTTATGCTATGTTTTAAATAATGGATTGCATGATTTAAAATATGACGAATATCGTATTTTCTCTGAATAGATATGCAAAACTTGTGGCGGACGGAGTTTTGAAAAAAACGAGGTCGTCCTAGAGAATTGTATCCCGACGTGTCTAGCAAGGATGCTCCTGTTCCTCCTGCAGTCCCTGTCCCAAATTATGACTGTGGAGAACCGGCTGATATTGGCCAATCTCGCCATGAGGACACAGTTGCCCGTTGCTACTACACATGCGGTGGATTCAATGTAAGTAATTGCACCTCTGTCACTGCGTATTTATTCAATGCTAGTAATTACAGCTCTTGCATCTCTAACAATGTCGTTACCAATCATGTTTTATAGGCCCATGAGCGGTGCTTTTTCTTTCAGTAGATTGACGGTCCAGACAAATTCGACCCAAGGTATCTTCAGTTTGACGAATGGTGGAAAGGAAAGCATAATCCACCCGATCAATTCGAGCGGTGGGTGGCACCTCCCCCTGATCCCCCCAATGACAGACGAGGAGAAGAAAATAGCCCAATTGAGACGGCTTCAATCTCCGCCTCGTTGCAAATACGGAGATTATTCTGTAATAAGTTCAGATAGGCCTAACGAGTTCGAATGTCCTAACCCCGCCGGAGTAAGTGCAAATTATATGCGGTCATGGCTTTCTTAGTATTTGTGCATGTACTAACATTTTACATTGTAGGGTGGGTATACCTTGTTGCGGAAGTGTAACTTCAGGGAGTGGCTGTGGGGTCCAAAGAACAAATGGCCCGAGCCGAAGGTGGATAAGAAGAGAAAAGTGGTTACCCCCAAGCCTCCTGTGTTGTGCAAATGTGGTGTCGAAGCGCAGTATGGCCTACTACCATCGGAGCTTGGAATAGGCTATTGGTGCGGCCATATGGTTGATTACGATGAGGTCCTTTTGTTCCACTTGTTGCTCACTTGATATCCAAACTTTTTGTATTTGCTGACTTTAAATTGTTCCGTTCGATCACAGAGCCTTACGAAATGCAAGTGGGAGGTTTTTGCCCATGTTGAAGACCGCAGGGAATACATGGATACACTGAAGCAAAAGCAACTAATGGGCCTGAAGTTCAGGTCTGGTACTCAGCTTGTGGACAACTACATTAAGATGCGGAAGCGAGCGCAGGTTGACTATGCCCGACGATTGCGTGTCCAAACCCCAAGTGCTGCTCGGTGGAAGAAAGACTGTGATGCATGGAAAAAGAAGAGAGAAGAGGAAGCATCCTTGCATGCGAGGGAGAAGATGGAGGAGGCCGAAAAGAGGAGTGCTGATGCGAAGATGAAGCAGAAGATGGCGGAGGCGGAGATGCCGATGAACGACGAGGACGAGGAGTATGATGAAGCGTTCACCCAAGCCCTCGATAACTTGGAGGCCGCTTACTACAAAAAAAAGGAAGAAGAGGAGTATGATGAAGCGTTCACCCAAGCCCTCGATGACTTGGAGGCCGCTTACTACAAAAAAAAGGAAGAAGAGGCCAACGCAGCTGAGCGTAGCCGTACCAATGAGTTTGTGGGAGAGGATAGTGGTTCTGAAGATGAAGACTTGCTTCCCGGTTATGTTTCGGATTATTAGGGCCGTTTTGTTAGATGAATTCGAATTAGTAGCTCATCGCCCTAGCGGACGTATAATTTTATTGTAATGAACTGTTGCCGTGACTTTTAACTGTGCTATAATGGACTATTATTACGGATGTAATGCAAGCATGTAAGGGTTTAGGGTTTAGGGTATAGGGTTTAGGGTTTAGGGTTTAGGGTTTAGGGTTTTTAGGGTTTAGGGATTAGGGTTTAGGGTTCATGGCCAAGGGCAAAGATGTTACAATCCGAGTTATTTTGGAATGTATTAGTTGTGTTCAAAAGGGTACGAATAAGGAACCGACGGGGATTTCTAGATATAGTACTCAAAAGAATCGTGACAATACGCCAGGGCCCCGACGGGAAACGAAGAATATAACAAAAGGTAAATTTTGACAAAAGGAAAGTGTGTATCATACATCAAGACAGTAATTACATCGTACAGGGTACTACTGTCCCCGAGCCTGATCCTGCCCCTGCCCCCTACCCCTCTTCGGCCTCCTCAGTCGCACGTGCCCCGACGAGTAGGTGTGGCGATCCGGTGGAACACCTCGAGTCGCACGGACGTATTGCACTGGAGTCATCTGTGATAACTCCTGCGTGTAGGGCGGAGGTGCTCCTGCACGCTATGAAGGGCAAATCTCGACCTCCTCGTCGCTGATCGGTGCGTCAGTGGGGGTCATTAGGTAGTCGGTAGGTCCGTGATGAGGTGCCGGCTCCCTGGGCCGACGTCGAAGCTGCTCCCTGCGCGGAGGTGCCCACTCCATGGAGCGAAGGGAAGACTCCCCAGGCTACTCCCTGAGAGGAGGTACCCACTCCATGGGGTGAAGGCCAGGCTCCCCAGGCTGCTCTCTGAGCGGAGGAACCCTCACCATGGGCCGACGCGCTGGGTGGAGCATGAGTGAAGTGCCTGGATGCCTCTGCTCCGTGCACCGAGGACCCCGCTCTGGAGGAACGAAGGTACGACGTAGAGAATACTATGAAAGGTGTCGTCGTAAGTCACACAGTCATCCACATTAGAAAAACATAGGTAGACGAGGTGGGGTACACGGAGTTACCTCTGGTCTGGGGTGCAGGAGGACGTGCTGCGGGTGCCGGTGTAGGAATTCGAGGCGCTGCGTCGGAGGTCCAACAAGTCAGAGCCCTCAGCACGGATCTAAGCGTCGTATGCATCCGCGTGTACGAGGTGCGCTGCTCGTCCACTGTCAACGCCAAGCCACCCTGCAAGCGGCGGCACACGGAGTCAACCTCCGTGTAAAGTAGTTGCGCACCGTTGACCTAATTTTAGTTTTAAATTAGATGAAAGATATACGTAATGAACTACTGATATATATGAGAGATTCAAGTACTCACGGCGCGGAAGTAATCCTGATCACGGTGCGCAGGGTAAGCGTCACCCACGACGGCGACGTGTGGCTGCTGCTCCAGAGGAACGAAGGTGACACGTGTGCAGGTACGAGGCTGGTACCACCGGAGGTAGTTCATGTACGAGTCCTCGGTGTGGGGCGGTACTCCTCAACGACGTCCTCTGTGGCAAGCAACCAGTCGTCCACGTATGGCTGCAGACATGGAACCCATAAGTTGCCGCCGACCTATCCCCTCCGAGTCAGCCTGAACACAAATTTGAGTAAGACATGTCTATTGCGATTAATTTTTCAAAGTCAGTTGTTAGTAGTACTTACCTGTGAGCATCTGTATAGACGGTACGGATGATAGGGGTGGGGGACGGCTGCATGAGATCGAACTGGCACAAAACACGCCCTGGGCAGTGCGGTTCGACGAATATGTCAAACACCATCGGTCGGAGCGTCAGCCAGAAGGCCTGGTCATGTGTGCACAACGTGGACAGCCCAAGGGGAGCTCGTGCGTGGATAGCCTCCTGGCTGTAAGGCTCCCAGATCACGTCGGTCAGCTGTATCCTGTCGAACTCCAGTATAAACTCGTTGTACGACCGCGTGACCTGCACATGTGCCCATCGTCGCTGAAATATAACAATCAATAGGTTAGAAGGTACGATACGAATTAACTATATACGTCAGCTAGGAACACGAACCTGACGATGGCACCAGACTGTACCCATGGTGGGGAAGTCCTCGGGCGGATGCTGCAAGTACAGGTCGTCCTCGTAGGCGGTGTGATCCACCACAGGTCGACCAATCACGAACCGTTCAGCTGCCCATAGCTGTAGAAGGAGGGGGCAACCAGTGAGCAAAGAACCTATTTCTATCTTGGTACACGCTTCGCAAAGCCCCCTATACGTCGCCGCCAATATTGCGGATCTCCAGCTCCACTGTGGCACTGCTCCCTCGTCAGCATCAGCGATCGCGCGCGTAGGGGATCATGACCTTGTCGACGGCATGTCCCGCGGTGCTGGTGAACATGACCCAGCCAAAAAGCCACAACAAATAGGCCTCCAAACTCCGTCGCACAGAGTACACGTCAGCCTCTGGGTGTAGCTGATCGGACTGAAAAAGATACAGTTAATAAAGTTGAGTAGAACTGCAAATTGATAAAATTCTTTTCAAATAGGCCTTACGGTAAACTGCATGAGCCACTGCTGCGATGGGCCCATGGTCGTGTACGGAGGGAGGCTGCTCATAGCTGGAAGTGCAGGGTGACGCTGCACGTGGCCGAAGCGGGCCATAATGTCGTCTCGCCAATCATGAAGTCCGTCGACTGGCCCGATGGCATCGCCAACGAGGGGAAGACCAAGCAAGAACGCAACGTCCTGAAGCATCGGTGCGACCTCCCCGCACGGCAGGTGGAACGTGTGTGTCTTCGGCCTCCATCGGTCGACCAGGGCTGCTAGAAGAGACCTATCGAAACTCCACCTCCTCGTCTCATCGGCCTCAGCAGCTCGAGCCTCCACAAGGCGACATAACGGGAGGAGGCCTGCCTCACGTAACCTGCACATAAAAATTATATGTTATTAACAAGCCATGTGTACTTAATTGGGAGACCTCAAAGAGTCAACGGATACCTGGAATAGAACCGAGGGTCCACTGAAAGTAGAAGTCTGGACGGTCGCGGTCGAAGTACAGGCAGAGTGGCGTTCTGCACCGCAATACGGTACGAACGGTGATACAGATCGATCACTCGATCAAGCAGCTCTGGTGTGTCGTCCGCCATCCCTGCATGACATTATCACAGTTAACACATATGACACATGCAAACAGAAAGTGAAAAAGTATACAAAAATAAATTTAAGGTACAACAAGAAATGATCGAATTTGAAACATAAAGAATGCACATACAACATGTAACTGAAATATATTCAAATACAAGACAGAGATTAAGAACATCACAGAACATTACATCCGCAAGATAGGTTGAAACAACAAGTTTGTTCACTTCAGTTGCAACAAAGCAAAAACCGTACATTACATAATCTTAACCAAGCTTACTACACATCACCACACGACCGAACCACGAGGCACGCGTGCACGCCTTGGCCTAGTGGGCCTAGAAGTTATCCCTTCCCCTGTTGGCAGGGTACCATCCAATCCAGATCCTGATGGTGGGGTTTCTGCTGTTGTGGGCATGTCTGAGTCCTTCGGACACTTCTTGTAAGTATGTCCCTCCTTGTCGCATTTGCTGCAACGTTTGTACCTTCCACCTGCTTCGGACTCATCCATGGTGTTTCGAATACGTCTTGTCTTTCGACGCCTAGCCTTGTCTCTGATCTTACTTGGGTCTGGAATATAGCTAGGTTGCGGTACTGTACCTGTAAAATTCTCCGCTATGCCAAAACCATAAATTTCATGTGACCATGTATGCAATATGGCTTCCTTGGTGAAATAGGGAGATACAAAAGTACGATCAAGTATTCCACACTCCGAGCTCGCTGTAATAACATGGAAACATGGTTTGTGGTAGAGTCTTGGCTTGTGGCACGTGCATGCGCAATACCCATCCTCCTTAAGTATGCATTCTTGCATAACTCTTGTTCTATATATTCCACGCTTGGCCCTATCAGCACACAAGATTTCAAATCGGTGCTCTCTGGTACCTTGAGTTATAATCTATGCTCCTTTGCCTTCTTACATTTTTCCTCCAGATAATTTGTCAATATATGTCCGAAGAAAACACCTCACACTTGCATTGATATGGCAGCGACTTGGTACCGGTCTCTGAAATATCTGCATGTTCCATGCAGAATGAACTCAATAATGGCAACCAGGGGAAGGTCTCTAACACCACGCATCACCCAGTTGTAAACTTCGGCCAAATTAGTTGTCATAATGCCGAACCGCGCTCCGCCGACATCATGCAGCAAAGACCACTTCTCCTTAGGCTCATTCTCTATCCAGTGCGAAAATTTTCTCACAGCAGATGCCGATCTCCTTCTGATGTTTAGACCATCTGTGGGTAGCGGTCCTAAGGATTCTGGACCATCCTCACCAACAGGTGCTGATCGGCTTGAGTGCTCTTCCATTTGCTTCGTTGTGAGCTCGTCCAACCTCCTCCAAAGCTCGTTGAATTTTTTCTCTTGATTCTGTCCGCACAGCCTCTTGAATAGATCCATCAAGCTCTTGCGCTTAAACTGCTTGTAAAAATTAGCACCCATGTGACGCATACACCACCGACTTTGAACATCTGGCCAATCTTTACCATATCCCATCTCTGCATCACCGTTCTTCAGATATTCAATTGCCCGAAGAAGGCCAGCGTGACGGTCATGAATTAGGCATACACCAGGCCTCATACCAACAATGCTAACCTTCACCTGCTTGAGAAACCAGTACCAACTATCGGTATTCTCGCTCTCCACAAAAGCGAATGCCAGTGGTAGAACTTGATTGTTCCCATCCACGGCAATTGCTGTTAGTATCTGACCTCTGTATTTACCTGACAGAAATATACAGAGTACTGGATGGCAATGCACAAATGCCCTGATGCAAGCACCTAGTGCAAAGAAAGCACATTGCAAGACCAATACTGCACAGTCATTCTCCATGGCTAGGTATGTCATAAGATCTATACATGTCCCTAGATTTCTGGCGGCTATGCATTGAAGAAGAGATGGTAAATTATCATATGAGGCTTTGAATGTGCCAAATCTCATCTCGATAATCTTCTGTTTTGCCCTCCACGCCTTAGCATATGAAATGGTGTATTTGAATTTATCTTCGATATGCCTTATTATTGACCTTGGCTCATATCCCAGATTATGCACAACATCTGAATACATCTCTGCAGCAATAAATGCAGATGTCATGTTTCTGTGGTACTTCTGTACACCTTCCAAGTGACAGTTGTGCTCAGTGACTATTGACACTTTCCAATAATCCTTCCACTTTCCCTTGAATGCATGCACCCTCCACGGACAACCATCGCTGGATCTCATGCACTTAACTTCATATACACACTTTGTGGACTTTGCTACCCAGAACTCCCTCTGCAGTGATACAGCCCAATGCTTGACTGCCTCCATCAATTCTTCCTTCTCTGCGTACATCGCTCCCTCGATTACCTCATTCTCCTTATACTCCCATGGAACATGGTATCCCTCTGAAATAGCAAGTCCAGAGAAGTCTTCATTAGACCATTGCCACGGATTCACATTGCATCCTTCCTCATCAGAAGATTCATCACCCTCCACTTCCTCATTCGCCGCATCTTCGTTTTCCATTGTCTGAACAATGGAGTTGATCCTCTCGCCCTCATCTGCCAAGCCTCTCGGCTCATTGACTTCTCCTTCTCTTTCTGGTTCCTGCACATCATGTCCCTGTTCTTCTCCTTGCTGAGCACGGTAGTTTTCCTCTTCTATTTCAGCATCAGTTCTAACCATGCTTGTACCCTCCACATCTTACAAGGTTGCATTGTCTTTATCGTGCACCTCCATGAAAATGCTGGGTTCCCAGCCCCGCTGCAATGCATTTTCTACATACCATTTCCAT
This sequence comes from Bothriochloa decipiens, assembly GCA_023333625.1. Classification (NCBI taxonomy): domain Eukaryota; kingdom Viridiplantae; phylum Streptophyta; class Magnoliopsida; order Poales; family Poaceae; genus Bothriochloa; species Bothriochloa decipiens. The sequence continues at coordinate 18,989,038 of CM041628.1, forward strand.
GTTTTGGTGCAATCTACCGACATCAATTCCCAAAAGCATTCTTCGTTGCCACGGTTGACTACTACATTTACTTTTATTGTGTTAACCTCTGGGTTGATATGAAATGCCCTCATTAACCAGTTACACACTGACTAAAAATTTCTTTCCGCTGGCCTATCTATCCCCTTTAGTGTTGACCCAAATTCAAACAGATCTATACCATACGGGCCATATCTGACAGTGCCACTACCATGGAACAACCGAAACATCACTTTGGTTGACATATCTATTCAGAGAAAATACGATATTCGTCATATTTTAAATCATGCAATCCATTGTTTAAAGCATAGCATAAACATCATTATTCCTAAACCCTACACCCTAAACCCTAAACCCTAAACATATCTATTCAGAGAAAATACGATATTCGTCACATTTCAAATCATGCAATCCATTGTTTAAAGCATAGCATAAACATCATTATTCCTAAACCCTAAATATATCTATTCAGAGAAAATACGATATTCGTCATATTTCAAATCATGCAATCCATTGTTTAAAGCATAGAAGAAACATCATTATTTCTAACATGAACTGCAATGCTCTAACATCATTATTTATAGATCTAATATACATACTACTCACAGATCTACCCAGAGTCAACTAAAAACTAAACAACTCTAGTGCACATTATATTTTACTAATGCATAGCAACAGACTTGTAATGTATGAGAAACTTATCTAAAAGCCGAGGTCTCAAACTGGCAGGGCTTCGCCGTTACTTCCTTCCCCTCCCTCCTCTCTTCTTTCTTTTTTTCTGAAAATTTTAGTGAATATAATAAAAATCTGAAGAGGGGGCTGCCTATTTATAGAGTTGCCCCAAAAAACGCCCACTGTGTGGGCGTTTTTTGGGGGCGAGGGGGCCGTCTGCAAAAGTGCGTGGCCGGCCTCGCCTGTTTTGCAGGCGGCCCCCTGGAGCGCAAAAAACGCCCATGCAGTGGGCGTTTTTTGACTGCTCCGAGGCCCGCCCTTAAAACAGCGCGCACTTTTGCATGCGGCCCCCTCGCCACCAAAAAACGCCCATGCAGTGGGCGTTTTTTGGGCGCCAGGGGCCGCCCGTAAAATCCGGTACCGACGGCGGCCGCCTCTGTGCCACGTCACATATAACACCCACACAGTGGGCGTTTTTTAAAAAACGCCCACTGTAGGCGACTAGTTCTGTCATATTTCGAAACAAAAAATTAAATTTGTAAATTTTTTTAAAAAAATTAAAAATAAAAAAATTCGGCAGTGATAGCCTAGTCCCTTTCTTGTGGGGTTTTTCTTTTCTAAAAATAAAGAAAGGTGGGTCCTTGGGGTCAGACCGCTGACTGCATGACTCAATAGCCCCACTATGACCTTTTTCTTTATAATCCTGGGGAAAAAGAAACAGAAGAGTGCATTTCATAAACTGGAAATAGGATTACAATCCAGAGACGCAGTCTGGTGATTTGTAAGAACAAGTAGACGGTTGGACTCACTGGTGGACTCGAGGGTTACAATCCTTGACAGAGAGGCCGCACGGTTGGACCCCTGATTTGTTACATTTTTAAACGATGATTAGCTTTTAGCCCTATCTCCATCGAGATACATATCAGTGTCAGCGACGTACGTCACTGCAGCAGCACAGAATTCAGAGGCCAACTCTAACCGGCTAACTGACGTGAAATTTCCAGGAAGCGCGGTTAATCCAAACCAAAAAAATCTGCACCGGTCAACTAAGCACGACGCTGACACGCGAGGCTGGTGCCCCCTGACGCCGATGGCTTGGGTTTACAGCCACACGAAAAATAATGGCGACACCACTTGTAGGTTGTAGCAGTAGAAACCAAGGACGGACTAGTAGAGCACACGGGTTGCCGCCGCGGCTCGGAATCTACAGGAGCACAGAGCCCACACGGCACGACCGGGAACGTGAACGTGACCTGCCCCTCGACATCATTTCTCGCCCGCTTCCTTTGGCCCCTTTCGAAGCTTTGATCCCACATGGCCACGTCTCTTTTCTGTTGGAACAACACGAGTCCTACAATTTTACACACGTGCTCAAAATGCCACTTGGAGGCTGTGATACTCCTAACAACACGGGTTTCTACTTAAAAAAACATCAATAAAGCCAGGGACGTGGATGCTCATTTTTTTTGCGCATCCGGTTCTTAAAAGAATCAAGAAATGAGGCTTGGGGTTCATGTTTTTTTTTGGGAGGATCGAGTGTCAAAACACGTTTTGCACGTGCGATGAAAAACCAGGGGCGCCGCTCCCAGCTCCCAGCTGCTGCTTCCTCTCCACTTCCTGCATGAGAGCCTCCTCCACGGCCTTTTCCACGTCGTCGGCCGCAATCTGCACACACAAGACGACAAGAGGAACCGCGTGGTTAGTCCTTCGAGTAACAAGTGGCACACATCCATTTGGGAGGGGGAGGGGGAAAAAACAACAGCTCAACCGCAACAGCAACAACAGAGGGGATGTATATCATGATAAGCTATGCAATGATGAGAATATTCAGTCTATCAAATTGGAGAGGCATTGACAACAATGATTCTTTTGAAGGGTTCTGACGATTGACAGGTTGCGGTTTTTATAAAAAAAAAACAATGGACATGGTGGTATTATGAAAAAGGGCAGGGTTGTCAGATATTGGAGTTGTAGTTTGATTTGACATGTAAAGGTTAATGTTAACTAATAGAGTTTGCACATTGATTACACTGTCTATTGAAGATTTTATAAAAGACATGTGAGGATTCGTTGAAGCTTTTTTTCCCCTTCAGAAATAGGGAGACAAAAGCAGGAGTTTGACGCGGTTGACCAGTGTCAAAATGCGAAGTTTGAAGTGGAATGACTATGTTTTATATGATTTTCCTTTGTGTTTGTTTTATATGATTTTCCTTTGTGTCGATGAATAATCTATTTGCTCAGCCAGATTGCCTAGAGGTATATCCAAATTGTATCATACTTTCCCCATCATTATCCTATTGACACTCTGTTTTCCTCTCCAACAATGAATCTTGTATGTGACTGAACCGATCTTTTTTTTTATCCAACCTAATTCAGGATGCGCCATTGCCAGCAAAGCAGGTGAGAAATTTGAGCCTTGCTCCGAGCAGCGAACGTCAATTGGACAATGAACCCCGAGGAGGATTGAGAGGGAGTGCGTGCTCACCGTGGTCTCGACATTCATCTCCGTGCACAGCCTGCGCCCAGACAGGTTGGACCGGATGCCCCTGGCCCTGACGTCCATGCCCTTGAGGCGCCTTAGCGCGCCGATCATGGAGTCGATGGCGGACGCCGGCTCGTCCACCTCGAACTGCACCTTGACGCACTGCCGCCCGGCGTCGTGGCCCAGGATCCGCGCCTTGAGCTCCTCGTTCCGCCGCTGCAGCTGCTCCCGCGCGCCCCGCAGCTCGTGGATGTACACGGCGGCCGCCTGCACGATGGAGTTCTTGTCGCCCCTGGACCGCGACGCCACCAGTGCGTGCAGGTCCGCGTAGCTCTGGCTCAGCTTCTCGCGCCGCTGCCGCTCACGCATCATGTGCCGGAACCCCCGGCTGCTCTCCACGGCCGCCGTGGCGCCCGCCGCCTGCTTCCGCTGCCGCCGCGGCTCCTCCTGCTCCACGTCCTCTGCCATTGCCATGCTCTGCTCACGCTGCCCGTCCCCGCCCAGCGCGGGCACGTTGGGTCCCCCGAACGGCGCACCCGCCCCGACGCCCACGGCCGCCCCGGGGTAGTAGTCATAATCCTGGAACGCGGTGGGCATCGGCGGTGCGAAGGGCGGGTCCGGCCTTGGCTCTCCTGGCGAGGCAATGATGCCGAAGGGCAGCTCCGGGGAGGGCGGCACGGCGACGTGCGGGTAGAACGGAGCCTCGTCGTGGAAGAAGCCGGCGTAATTGTAGGAGTCCATCTGCATTTCCGGCCACCGTGCTCCGCAGGTTCGGTTGCTCGACGCGGCCGGAGTGGAGACTGGGGAGAGCCGAGAGCGCGGTTTGGTTGCGTTGCGTTGCCGGGAGAGAAGTGTTCGAGGAGCGCGGGTTAAATAGGCACCGGTGGATTAGGATTAAGGTCACGTGGTCAAATTGGCGTGTTGAGGCTGAGGTGCGTGCAGTGCCCCGCGTGTGTGAGGAAGAAGGGGACATGGGTCTGGTGGGGCCCCTAGGGAAAGGTCAAACCTGGGATTTCGCAATTGTTAATTCGGGGTGATTTGGGGGAAAAGAGCACGTGTTAGCCTGCGGTGACGCGGTTTGGAGTTTGGAGGCTGACGTACACGTAGGATAAAAAGGAGCCGGCTCAGAAGGTTCCACGTAGGGGGCAACGGCCACCTGGAAACCAAGAACCCCAGTTCTCTATTTGATGCAGGCACCCTCACAAGAAATGATATTTCAAATACCGATATTGGAATGAATGATATTTCAAATACCGATATTGGAATGGCAAAAGGCAGTTTTCTTTAGGCAAAATTTGATTCACTAATATATTGATCATTTCTTTAACAATTTCATATTACAAGATGGATGCAATTCAAAAACATGTAAGAATTGGCTACTTTTTGCAGGTCGCAGAACTACCACTTACAATTCAAACTTCATTGAGATTCATATAAATGGATGCAACTAGAATTCTAGGACATCATTTTGAAATTTAAAATACACAATTTACAGCATTATTGCTCAGTTACTCACAAATTTCCACATTGGTAAACCATCTAAGTGAGATAAACACATACTACCACGACAATGAGTTTAGGCAAAAAAATGTGGCGGTTGAGACAAACTAAAAGATTTTAGTGTCAGTTAATTCGTGATGATGATATGGGATTTCCCAATTAAATTCATCAATAAGGGTCTTTCTATAAACAGTAAAGTTTCAGGGCTTAATACGCACTTAATAATTTATAGTATAGAAAAACTATGGACATATTCATTTCAAAGAAGTGCCACGCTAACTACCAGTCAACAAAATTTTCATATTTGCACGTTGTGCGACATACTCACAGTACACGAAAGATATAAAAGATCTGTATGAAGTATTTGCATTTTCCCTAGTATCACCCCCTGTCAACCTAACAGATGCATGTTTTTTTTTGAGGGGAATAGAACTTTTTATTGGCCTTCATAGAAAGTACAAACGCCATCAGGCGGAGATATAAACCAAACATGTCTTCCTAAATCAGCATAGATGCAACTCCTAGCTAGATTATGGGCATCCACATTTGATTGTCTCCTTTCATGGACAAACTCAACAAATCTAAACTCATTTGATCTAGCTCTAATTTCCTGGACAACATGAGCATAAGAGCCCATGCTTCCTTCACGAATGCTTGCGATGACTCCGACGTTGTCACATGTCAATCTGAAGTCCTGTAGGAGCAGATCGCTAGCAAGAGCCAGGCCCTCCTTGCATGCTATCGCCTCCACTATTTCTGGCTCCAAGCTGCCTTCCATCACCACTGCTCAAGCCCCCAAGAAACGCCCATTGAAGTCCCGTGCAACAGCTGCAGCAGCGACACTTCCTGTGCTCTTGGCCAGGGCAGCATCAACATTGGTCTTCATCAGCCCTGATGGTGGAGGAATCCATCGAATGGAGCTTCTCTGGACTGCAGGTCTCTCCTTAGCTCGTGGTTTCACCGATTGAAGATCAGCCACAAAACTAGTAATAAATAAGTGTGTCGAAAGCGAACTTTGGTAAATATCTTCGTGAATATCTTTCCTTCTTACATACCAAATCGCCCAAAGAGTAACAGTAACCCGAATTAGGTCTTCATGCTTCAAAGATTTCATAGCTGCAGCCAACCAGCCCCTTGCATTAAGATCCTGAAGCTGAATAATGTGCTCAGTTATTTCTTCCTTCTCCAGCGCACAAACACAACGTGCCATATTGCACTCAAGGAGTGAGTGCCGCCATGAATCCCTGGCTCCGTAGATGGGCTCCGTAGATGGGGCACGCACTACTATCAGCCATATTCCTGTGGAGAAGGAGATCCTTCGAAGGAAGGGAGCATCTGGCTAGCCTCCACAAGAATACCCGCACTTTCAAGGGGACTTTAACTCCCCACAATATAGACCACTCCTTCTGAACTGCTTGTCTATCCGAGGCCCCTGCCGATCCAGCTAGAGATTTACGATGTGCAAGCATTTTATATGCCGAACGGACTGAGAAGACACCACGCTTCTCAAAGTGCCAAGCCCAGAAGTCTTGTTGTTGCCTTGTACTGAGAGGGATAATCAATATCAAATTCACATCCGATGGTGTAAAGAATTCTATTATCTTCACCCGATCCCAACTAGCCGATGTTGAGTCTATGAGCTCACTGACCAATTGAGGTGGGTTAGGCCGGCTACCCAGTACCGGCCTCCTCAAACCCGACGAAGGCAACCAATCCATTGTCTAGATCCTAGTTGTTTCTCCTGTCCCGATCCGCCGTATCAGACCCTCCTTTAATACGTCCCGGCCATCTGAGCTTGAACCAGGCAACTGTAGTAGAAAGCATACGTCAGATGACAATGCCATGCGTGCCACACGGACACGGTGGAGAGACCATGACTAGTCCGTGCGAGATACTCGTAGCATGCGTGGATGTTTGAAGAGGAAATGACGAGTAGAGACAGCTCCTTGACCGTATAATTTTCCACTCTCTCTTCTTGCTCTGCTCCCATCCTGGACACGTTTCTGGCGACACGGAAGCTTCTATTCTTCACCGAGTTGTTCGTGCATATACTTACTAGTACGATGTCTTTTTCTTTAAAAGTAAATTTAGTTTGTTAATTCTTTTGTGGCATGTGGGCAGAGTGTGACAGTGCTCAGTTTATATGTATAGTATCCAAAAGGTCCATGCATAGTCACGGTGCTGTGGTCATTGGTGGTTCCAAATATTCCAGGTTCGGCGTGTTCCCCGTGATAGCCTCCGCCCTCCATGTGTTTTGTGAAGTTTTTTCCAATCCAAGCGTGAGGCAAAGTTTTATCTGGCTCATTTGCATACGGATGGAATTTATGCAAATCACCCACATGTCTGAAAGTGATGCATGCAGCTGTTACGTTGTTTAACATGGATTAATAATGGCATATCGCCGTTATGCATTACTAGTTGTTAAAAGAATCTAACAAAACACCATGAGGCTATCAAGGGAGAACACACCAAATCTGGAGTTCTTGATACTCCCAAACGCCTATAGTTTTTTTTTTTTCAAAACGAAAAGGCCTATAGTTTTAGAAATACTATTGTTTTAAAACTTGAAGGTTTGTGGCATCATCCTCTAAAAAGTATACTTATTTTGCCAATTCTCTAAAAATACTTTAGATCGGCAGAATTATTAGTTGCTTTCCAAATGTCACGTACTGGATGATTTCATCTCTTATATTTACTACAACGTGCAATTTGCAAACCAGCATATGCGTGAAAGTGATGCATACATAATGGAGCTGTGCAGCCGTAGTTAAAACAAGAGCCAAGTTGAATGCATGTCAACTTAGTTCACAGTTTTAAAATTCAGCAATTGATAAGACGAACCTTCCACATCTTTTGTAAACTCTATGGCGGCTCTGTAAAATTTAAGTCATCTTAGATCTAATCTAACCCTTTAAACATTCCATTCGGAGGATCAACTTCCATATATGCATGCATTTTGTGAAGTTCAGTGAATGATGGTTTGATCATATATATTCATTGACGTACGCATGGAATTTGCAGATCACCCACCCGTGCGAAAGCGATGCATGGGTGATGGAACAAATGAGCAACTGTTGTTTAACATGGGTTGATGGGGGTATGTGGAAATCAATTAAGCTGCTAGTTTTAAAATTTAATGTAATCCTAGCTCGATCAAGCTTTGCTAATATGTAAACCCAACTTTTTCTCTAGATGTTGTAAAATTGGAGTCATGTTAGAATAGGCAAAGCCCTCTTAAGTCATTCCACAGAGATGTATATGTGTTCAACCTCGATGGCTCGATATATATGGACCTCCTGGAATATAATATTAAGTTGGATTTTCTACTCTCTATGTTTTAGTTATTAGATCTCATTAAAATAAATTAGAATGACATATCATATAATTAATTCAGGAGAAGAAATGGCATAAATTAGCTAACCCCAAAAACACCATTTCCTATCCCGTGTCCACTTGTATCCTACGTATGCTTCGATTTCATAACTTTTTAAACTGAGATAAAGAGAGTTATTTTGGTTTTGTCCTAAGTCAAATAATATTAAGTTTGACAAAGTTTATATAAAAATACTAATACTTATGGTACCAAATAAATATCATCAGATTAATCATGAAGTTTAATTTTAATCTATTTGGTGTCATAAATATTGATAGTATTCTCTATAAACTTAGTCGAACATAAGACTATAGTTATGAATATAGATTAAAATAGTTAGCTTGAACTATATTTTAGCAACTAAAATCTTCTAGAGGGCGTGCCTAAGCTAGTCGTGGCCAAGCCACCTACTGTCGCTACCCGCCACCACTTGGGCGCCTGCCACACTCATTCGAAAGGCTCGCTTTGTTGTTCCAAACGCGGAGGAGGAGAGGAGCCGAAAGAAGCGATGTCTTCGTGGGTCTGCTCGTGCATTAGAAACACAACTCCAGGTCCTATAGGGTTCTTCCTCGGATTTGTATCCTTCTTCAATTGGTCATGGGTGTTTGACAAGGCTTTAGTTGAAATCTATCTAGAACCAATGCTAATTCAGTCCCTAGTTTCCAAAATGAAGGTGTTAGGGCATCTCCAACCAATCCTTCAAAATTTCCTCCCACTCCCACAAATGAGAGTCCATCATCTGAATTCCAACTCTCATTTCTCTTTGCACTCCAACTAAACCCTTATTTTAGCCTCCCTAATTTCTCTCTGCACTCCAACCGAAGCATGGACTCAACAACAAAAGGCGGCCTAGCCTCCCTAATTTCTCTCTGCACTCCATCTATGAGGTATATTTTCTATCGCCGTCGCCCATCCACGTAGAAGCCAGGCTATTTCAAGAAGGCAGCCATGGATGAACAACAAGAAGAGGGAAGAGGGGATAGGGACATAGGGAAGACGGTCTTTGACCTGCTTGGTGGATGAGGCTTCAGTTTGGAGTCCCTCAAATATGGGGGGGCAAGGTGAGAGGAATGAGACATCCTCATCTCATCTGTCTCTATCCGGATGGAAAATGGTTTGGAGAGAATCTTTACGTTTTGGACCCACAAAATAAGATGAGGTTTAAGATAAGGTTTTAGTTGGAGTCGCCCTTATTTGATTTGGTATTCTTTAAACTAGACTATATTAGTTTCTGTTAATGCTTGTAGGAACAAAATCATAATCGAAAGGAATTATTTTCTTTTTCATATACTATAATTTTTAGATTAGAGTATTTAGTAACTGTTTGTTAAAATTTTACTTTGTTTGATTCTTAGAATGCGTGCAAACCTTATAAAGTGACACGGACATGACATGTTATTAAGTTGTATGCTATTATGACAGTCCATGGCCGCCACTGGTCCTTAAAATGTTACCGTCCTTGTGAGCCGGTTTCAACTTTCAACTAGGAGCTCAGTCTCGCTGTATGCTCGTTCCACCAGGTAAATCTCCAGCCACGATGGGAAAGAGGGTTGCCCCTGACAACCCAGGCGTCGTCGCCGGCACATCCTGCGCCGAGGCAAGCTCCGGCGCCCCCCCGGCAGCGCCTCCTCTCAACCCACCCAGTGCCGTCGCGCCCCATTGCCTTCGTCCCCAAACCTCACCGGCGAAAGGGCCTCTCACTCTCACCACCTCCCACAACTCCAAGAAGCTCCCATCACTTCTCCCGAGCCCTCCTCCACCCACAGAAACCCGTCACCATCGTCGCCGACGCCGGCGCCGGGACCTCCCGAAGCAGCTCGCGGCAGACCGCAAGAACAGCAAGAGCAGCAAGAGTGCAAGAAGAAAGGTGGTTCAGGTGAGCGTCAGGCCTGGGATCGAGTTCCAGTCTCTAGTCCTCATGGACCTCTGCTCCGACATTGTCACGCCTGAGCCCAGCTCCAACTCAGGTGCTTTCTGGATCACCCCTCCTTTCCATTCTCCGAGGTTCTCCGCCGTTTCCATCTCCAACATGCTGTCCTTCTTCCTGTGCGCTCCGCCCCAGCGCGTGCATGCGTCAGCTGTCGAGCCGTCGGTCTTCTGCGCTCGAGTCGCCTCAGACAATGTCGCCAGCTTCATCCTCGCTCGCCGAGAGCTGAAGCTGCATAAAGACATCTTTACCCTCCATGCCTCGCTCCCTGAAGCTTCCGCCATGGCCGGCCAGCTGAAGGAGGAAGAGGACTTTACTCCCAGCCAACTACCTCTGCCGCCTGGAGTAACGGAGCTGAGCAGTAACTCTCGCACAGCGCTCGGGGCTTGAGGCGGGGGCGACTTGAAGAGGCTGGACGTGGAGAGATCTCCAAATCTTGCTACAGTCCCAGGCTCGACTGGTGCTCCCCTTCCTCCTGTCATGTCCCCGGGAAAGGAGCACCGAGAAGGTACCGAGCAGGTCCAGGTGGAGGAGAACGAACCCCATGCTGCCGCCGACGTGTCGGGACAGGTGGAAGCCTCTCCTCATCACCCCTTCAATGCTGCTGCCAACGGCTCCAAGAAGAAAACTTATGCTGAAGCCCTCCTTCTAATATGTTTACTGCCTCCGGCTCCAAGAAGAAGAAAACTAATGCTGAAGCCCTCCTTCTAATATGTTTACTGCCTCCGGCTCCAAGAAGAAGAAAACTTATGCTGAAGCCCTCCTCTCGTCTGGTATTTCTACTGCCTCCGGCTCCGGCTCCGGCTCGGAGCGGCGCAAGGGCAAGGGCAAACGCCGGCCTGCCCCCTTCGTGCCTCCCGCCGATGGGTGCTTCCGCTGCCTTTCGTCCTCTCACATGGTTCGTGACTGCCGTGAACCGCTTAGATGCCATCGCTGTGGTGGTAACGGTCACAAACAGTTCCAGTGCTCCAAGCCTGCTGAGCGTCGTCGCCAAAGCCCGAAGGGTTCAGCTGGCCATGTCCGCCATCCTGTTCCTGTCAATGCTGCCGTCCCGTCTGTCTCTCGGACACTTACTCCTCCTGCTCAGGGGTGAATGGGTGATGATCGCCACCGGCCGTGCCGCTCGTCTTGGGATGTCTATGAAAGAAGCTGCAAACCGCTGGCAAGTGGCAACATCGTCTACCAAGACAAGGCAGAAGAAGAAGTGTAGTAGCGCGGTTTGGTGTACCACTTTGCTCATGGCAATTTGCCGTGTGGGATGTTGGACTTGTAAAACTTCTAACCTGTTCTTAATGAAGCATGTGCCATGCACGCTTTTGATCTAAAAATAGTAGCGGTTTTGGTGTACCTCTATTGTCTCTCTTTATTTTCTGCTGTGTAATCACCCTTAGTTTGAACAGCAAGCTCTTTTTGCTGCTCTTGTCAGTGAAAAAATAGAGACCCGGGATAGCCTCCCCTAGTCCCCTCCTTATTTTTACTTCATCATATATCATATATTCATACAAACAAACAAGAAGAAACCCAGTTGTACACTTGCCCGAGCTAGCCTAAACGGTTCTTCTTTGAATTCCACTGGGAACACAAGAACACCTAGATCAAATTAAATCGGTAGGAAATGATTTTGCCGGCCTTAGCAAGTGATGTATAACTATGTAAGCTCGACATGAAACCCAGGCTAGACCACGGTATATGCAATTCTACTTCATGGCGTGCTACTCTTTTTCCCAAGAGCACGGTCATGGATGATCAGCAACCACGGCAGCAGAGCAGAGCAAAGAGCTCTGTTGTGAATTTTTACTGCAGGCATAGCCTTGTGTGGTGGTGCCTATGGAATCAGTTCCTCGAAGCATAACACAAGTCGTGAAGCAGAAAGAATGAACGACCAAGCAATACACTTATGAACGTATGAACAAAGTACCAGGAAGGCAATGCAAGTTAATCACAATCAGAACTTCAGGGTAGCGAGGTCTGTGATGATAGAATACCTGAAAAAGAAGGGCCCAGCAATCCAGCCCCAAGAACAATCTGAACTTCTCAATTCCTTGTTCAGAGTTTGACCCATCTCCAATTCTACTGTTTTGAAGGAAAACCATAGAAAGTGCGAATGGTAAGACTTTTACTAAAGGAAATGAAAATATGCACAATATAAAAAACAAGAACAGAGATTCCACCGGATAGAGAGACCAAGGTAATGCAAGAAGTACTAAGAAAAGAAGGTAACGCGATCAGACTTTTGGGGGACCAGGGGCGTCAGAATTTAATACACACCTGACCAAGATGAACACAGCGGCAATTCCAGCCCAAAGGAGAACCTGAATTTCTTAGCAGAGTTTCATCACCCACTCTTTGCACTGTTTTGAATGGAAAATTGAATTAAACGACCTTTCCTGATCCCTGAAGAAGATGGAAGATATGCTGATGCTTCAAGCTAAGAGACGAAGCCTTGGCAATATGTCAATCTATGGCCTCAAGGGAATATGTTTGGAGATTTGTAACTTTTGATGCACAGAATTAAACAACTTACACTGAATGATGTTCTGCCAATTTGGGGACAGGAAACAGCAAAACGAGAAAATAATTCCACTTCATCTCCCCAATTTTTTTGTCATGAAAATCCGATTGCAGATATAACGAACATCCCCTTCCTCAAAGATATCACCAACAGTCGATCCATCCCACGAGCGAAGCATATGCATCAGTGCATCATCCATCGTTCGTCTGAAACTGACAGAGAGCGAAATTCAGCTCATCGTCACCAAGGAAGAACTGCCTTCCAAAAGTCATCTCCTGAGTCCTGAGACGCAATCACGAAAGCAGGTAAAACAACACTCCAGAGCTAAGAAAAGCAAACGAAAATCCACTGCGAAAACTGAATCCTACCCAGCAACCAAAACAATTAACCAGCCACACCAGAGCTCCCAGACAAAAACCGCACCAGCGAATCGCATCAGATCAGCGACAAGTTCTTACCCGCAGTTTAGATTCGTTTCCATGTTCGATTCGTCTCCCCGCTTGCTCTCCTGCGGAGGCGGAGCTTCTCCGTCTGCCGCGAAGGTTGCGGGGGAGCAGGTGGTGGTCAACAGCAGGAAACGTTTTGCCGCGTGGAACGGAAGCGCAGATCATTATTTGGTCCAATCCAACAGCCAACACGCTAGGAGCACTCTGAAAGTCTGCATATTTGACTCTGCAAACTGATTGGCCACCGTGGCCTCATACGCACTGAAAACACGTGGCCAGACATTCCCAGGCCTCTTTTTCTTCAGTTTTTCAAAGCAAAGTGGGACGGGGACGTGAAAACGACCGGGCAAAGTTGGGATAGTCTGCAAGACTGCAAGCAAATGGAGAAGAAGTGCAGGGGAAAAGCATGTCACAGGACAAAACACATGTGATGAAATGTAGGCAAATATTCTCCATTGATGCACCAAAGCAGACTCACAATCAATTCACGGTACAATTGTTGAATATTGTTTTGGTACCTTACTCTGCCCAAAACACGTGAACAACATTTCCGACTAGTTTAGGATGAATGGATGATACACCACGAAGGCCAGCTTCACAAGGACCTCACAAGGTACATGAAAGACACATGCTCTTTGAAATGAGACTAGCTGGTTACTTCCATGACAGACACACCACAACGACTAATGATTTCCAAGTAGGACCCGCTACTGTCAGTCTAGGCAGTTAGCTTGCTTCGTCCAGTCTATTTTTTTGCTCTCTTGCGGCCTCTCCCTCTTCCTCTGGAGGTAGATGCGGATTTCTCAGGAGAACTATGACCGCTGCCTGTCTCAGAGGGTTCATCGTTGATGCTTGCGTCTTTGTCACTTTCTCCCTCGAAGAGCTCTGTCCGGTCCGTTGAGTTCTCCTCCTCCTCCTGCTTCACCTCCTCCTTTGGATGCTTGCCAGCGGATTCGAGTTCCACAACTTTATCTCTGAGTTGTCTGAGCTTGGCCTTCTTCGAATCTAACACAGCCACAAACTAGAGGAACACAAAAATGGTGAGTAATGCATAAGTAAATTAAGATCAAAACAACAACTGAATGAGAAAAGAATTCACATATATAAACATCAGCATGAAAGGGAGCAAAAGGGTAAGGCCCAGCAACCCATGTTTTCTGTAATAACAGTGTACATCAATGCAAAGAAGCCCAGGGTATACACATCAGTATGCTGAATTTTGTATGGAGCTGCATAAGAAAATAACACCCGCAATAGTCACCAAATGAACATATAGTAACCTAAGAAACTGTACCTTTGAAAAGGCGGCTTCTTCAAACTCAGCTTTCTCATTGTTAAATCTTTCACTTTGTTGTAAGCACTTCTCAGCTTCTTGTTTCACCTTGTCAAAGGATTGTGTTTTCCTCACAACCTCTTCCTAAATAAGGAAATATAATGAATTTAGTAAAGTTAGGCCCAAGTAAGAAATGTGCTGAAGTGGTTCAGTAGCTTGGTAGTTGGGGCCTAGGGGATAATTCAGGCAAATCAAGTTTATATTCATCTGCACCTCAAGAATCGATTCACCCTTTGGTCATCTTTAAATTCAACATAAGCATAGCTTAGAGAACCTTTTTTAGAATCACAGGTAGTCTGAATGGAAGAGTAAAGGAAAGGGGCATACACTCAAGCGAATATTTGCATCCATAAGAAAATCCAGGATCTCAGATATTGTCTGCTGCGTGTTTGGTGAAGGCTGCAGCTTCCATCGCCATTCCAACTTGGTACCTTGTCTTTCAAATGTCCATGAAAGCTAAATGGAACAAGGCAAAAAATTTCAGGGAAATAAGCAAAGACGAAGAAATCCGAGAAGCTGGAAGACTGGTCTGAATGTTAAATGCATCATAGCCATATGAACATATTTGAACTCAAGTGCAATACATCTTAATGTTTCAAGATGGTAAGACCAATACAAAAGCTGGAAATCATGACAACTCTAACTAAATACCAAGCCTAGACGCGAAAACCAAGACAACCAAATGTGAAGGAACTAATCAGTACTACAGGTGTCAGGTGGTGGTGAGCACATAGTACATACTATGATAAAAGTTCTTTTCAGTTTCTAGTCCTGGTCTCTATGCTAACCTCTGAAGGTTGGTCTATTGCCTGAACCTTTTTTCTCAGTTCCTTAGTTCCATCTCATCTGTGGTTGACCCTACCTCAACTGTCCTACTGTTATGATTTAAAACTATTGGAATTATAAATGCTGTCTGGTGACCTTTGTAAATGAAAAAGATGGACACCTCTCCCTCTTATTCTTGAAAGGGATATGTGGCAAGTTTGCAAGGAGCCATCATTAGTAATGTAATGAGTATACCACACAAAACGTTTGTTGAAAGGTCAGCAGATGCCGTAGTATTATCAAATCAGCATACAATTTATAGCTTTAGTTTTCTGAAGAACTCATTAATATTTTTATGGAACTCGTCAGTGTATGCATACGAATTTCAGAACAGATTGGTAGGTCCCCTTGACAGGTCCAAATCCAACTTTGCTGACGAAAATCAGCTGACTCGTGTGACCCAAAAAGGAACACCATGCACGCTACTCTGAATCCAAAACCCATGAGCAAAACAACCTAAATGAGGATCAAACGTGGTAGTGTAAACCTGAAATAACAACCCTCGCAGACTTCGTCCATGTGAAATCGAATAGGTCAGTTTTTCAACCTGGCCTAGAATCAGCTCACTAATCCAATCTACTCAAACATAGCTACCCAACACCACAGTATAAGATCAAACAAATGGGTGAACAGAGCCGAACGGACTGACCCTGCGGTTGCCTTTGCCGGCGTCGTGGAAGGAGTACGTGGAATCAGGCTGTTGGAAGGCGAGGTAGCGCTCGGCGAGGGCGAGGTAATCGGCGATGGGCTGGTCCCACTGCTCGGCGCGGAGGCGCACCTCGTGGTCGGAGGCGTCGGCGATCCAGGCGCCGGCGCCGTCGGTCACAGCGAGGGAGAAGCGGGACGGCAGCCACGTGGCTTTGACGAAGACGGCGCCGGCGCCCGCCGACACCGTCTTGGGGTCCTCCACTGGCACCGAGAACTTCGCGCAGCTGTGCCTCGCCGGTGCCGCAGAAGAGGCCGCCGCCATGGTCGTCGTTGTCGGGCCCAACGAGGGGAGTGCGGCTGGTTGGGAAGATGGGCACGATCCGGCCGTTGGAGACGGCTGCGCGGCGCACGGGAGGCCTGTGAACCGTCCGATGATGCGACCGGTTGAGTTGGAGGGTTTGCAGGGAGCCGGGGACCCTCGCAATCGCAGTTCGCAAGGCCTGCAATGCACCGTGTACATTGCCCAAATTTCGTTGGTTGCGTACGTGGTGGAGTCGACGTCACACAAAAACAACGATAATATCAGTGATCCCACTTGTACTCCGTACTTAGAGGATTATTTCAAAGCTATTAAATTCGCAACATAGGACTATTGCTGCCGCTTGAATCTCTAAAGAAGTCTTGAAACACTAGCACAAGAGGAAGTAGTGGCATCATCAATAAGAAAAGAAAGACGAGGTTGCTTCCAATTCAACAATAAGGACATGATTAGTTGTTAGATTTGCTTTCCTCGTGGCACATATATAAAGTGATTTGGTTATCTAGGTCTAGCCCGAGGCATGCAAAACCTATGTGTAACTTGGCTCACGGTAATGTTTCTCCATGGCCTAGCTCATATATGGCGGTGGAAACTAACAAACATGCGCAGTGGCTCGGTTTGCTGATCGTCATTACTATCTCCCATATGCTCAGCTGGTGGACTAAGGACCGTTTGTCGTTGGCGCTTCATAGACATGTGTTTGTTTGTGGCTTGTGGCTCATCATGCTTGTGTTTGGCGAGACAATTTCGCATTGACCGCTAGGGAAAAGCGGAATAGAAAAGCCCTGTAGCTGCAGTTACAGTCTTACTAGCAAGGTAGTGCCTAGTAGTTATGTAACGGTGCCTTCGATTCGATGATATCCCTAGATGGGAGATGGTGGCGGTCTATGGACGAGCGAACTCTAGATTTCCTATGCATGTCCACCTGCATCAGGAGAGACAATGTGCATGTTTGTTGGCAACTATCACCATATACGAGCTAGGCCATGGAGAGATATTACCATGGGCCAAGTTTTGTCGTGGGGTTTGCATGACTTGGGCTAGGCCTAGATAACCATTTATGGTTTAGGGTTTAAGTCCCTATTTTTTTTCTTCGTCATACCCACTCTAGCTAGGTCTCCTTCCTCTTCCATCTCAGGATTCTACACCCGATGCTAGGAGGTGACCTATCACACTTTTGCCTCCCTATTTCTTGTACGTTCTTGTGCTCGAATTATGGAATCTGATCGGTGGTGATCCTATTCTTTTTTATTTTGTTTTTTTTTTGACAATGCTTGGGCTCTATTCATGACAATACATATATGAGTTAAAACTCCAATCCTTTGTAGAGGACATGCTTTTCTTCCCCTTCTAGTTGTGTGGCAATTCAACAACCTTGTATATCCTTGTTGCTCGAGATATCACGATAATCCTTGTTTTTCCCTCTTTCCGTATCTGTCTTTTCGCTACATGCTATTTGTGTGGTCGTTATGCTTTTCATATCTTTAGTTTTGTTTGTTCTAGTACTAAGATATGAAAATTTTTCTAATATTTTGTTTTTTTGCAATGATGAACACTTGTCTTTTAGATTATAAGGACTGATGGATTTGTGCGATGATGAGTTGTGCACATTTGATGAACTAGTTCGGCCACGTAGTAACCTGTTGCCCAGAATTGAATATGTGAAAAACATAAATTCATGCTGATGCCTGATATGATGTTCGTTTGTTTATCTTAGTAGCTCAAAGTCCAACCGCTAGCGTAATCTAAAGGCGAAAGCGCTTCAACTGCCGAAACCAGGTGATGATATGATGCATAGCTGACTTTTGAACAAAAAGGCGCCAACGGAAACCTGCGCCGTGGCATCCTCTGTAGCTTGGACCTTAAGCTTGGAATCCAGACTAGCATGTGGTGACGACTGAGGACCATGGGATTCCAAGGTTCGATCGGCTCCCCTCGTGCTGATGCTCAACGATCGGCTCCCCTCTGGTCCTAGCTTTCCCGTCTCAAGTGGGGGGCAAAAGCCACGGCGCTTTGCACCCGAATCGCTTCGCGCCGGAGTGCCGGACCCGTCGCCACGTCCCCGCCACAGGAGGCAACGGACGATCGACCGCCGATCGCCGGGTCGCGGTCCCTCACTTTGCCCCGCGCGCGCGCGCGTACCAGATCGCCCTGTCGACTGCCGCGATCCCGAAAAGAAAGCGACGCGAATAGCATCTGATCGCGGGCACGCCCGAGATCTCTGCTGTCGCGTCCGGCGCTCTCTCGGCGTCCGCTCCTCCTGTTCCCTCTTCCCGTCGCTGGATATTTATTAGTTGATGAGCTCGGTGCTTACACGGGGCCCTTCGCGTGCGTACATGACGTGTTCTTCCATCTGGGTTTGTTGTGCTGCAGGCTGCAGCATCATCGATCGAGTTCGGTAGCTTCATGGCTGTCGAGGGGAATGATGTCCGGTCCGAAGACGGCGGTGGTGGCCGGTGGCGGCTTCGGACCAGGCTTCATTCCCCATGACTCATGGAAACGGCAGCGATCCGCCGAGCTTCCCTTGCGGTGTTTGATCAGCGAACCTTGCAGGGCAGGCGCCCATGTTCCCATCAGCAAGCAGGTATCAGGTATGCATATGCTGTTTCTGAAGCTTTTTTAGACG
Source organism: Bothriochloa decipiens (assembly GCA_023333625.1). NCBI lineage: Eukaryota > Viridiplantae > Streptophyta > Magnoliopsida > Poales > Poaceae > Bothriochloa > Bothriochloa decipiens. The sequence goes on from CM041628.1 coordinate 19,007,719, forward strand.
AGCAGCGCTGCATGCTGTTCTCCAGCGTCTTCTTCGCATGCCTCAGATCTGAACACTGAGGGACGGACATCGACGCATGAGCATTGGCGCTGCAGATGAAAGCCTGCTTTTCAAATGAAGGCATGGTAAACATGAACAACATTGACTGGTGTACTCTCTGCACTCCATAGCAGGTTCTGAATCCATGCAAGGTTCCGTTCGCACTTCAGAGCAAAGCAGGTTCTGAACCCATGCAAGATCAAAGCACTGCTCTTGCTGTAATTTAGTAATTAGATAGCATGCACTTGAACGTTGCAATTACATTGCGAGGAACCAAGAGATTCAGAAATAAATGTCCTCTATTTCATCTAACATCTAAGCATCATCTGTGGTCTGCAGTGTCTGCAATGAACACTGACGCTGCTGCTGGAAAGCTACTCTGCAATATATCCATACTGCACTTGATTTCGAACAACAGATGCAACCTGCAGCCACTCAGCATAGAAGATAACATTACTAGTTCGCTTCTTAGAAATTCATCCGTAGAATCAATGACGACCCATTGGAAAGGCATAAGCCACAGTTTGATGGCAGATGGAAACCCAAACCATCTAAGTTGTCAGTGCATGACTCGACACCAGGTGAAATCTATGTTCATACCAACATGAATAACCCTTTCCAAAAAAAGCTTGAATAAATTTTGCATGACTTGCAAGGATATTAAACAGTGGGAAGAGTCAAAGTCCCAGTAATGCATAGAGCAATTTTTATGTTAGTGTGAATAATACTAACTGAGCAAACATCTGTGGACCTCTAAAAAAAACTGACCAAACAATAAAATCACCACTAGACGCCAACAATAAAATCACCACCAGACGCCACGATCCATATCAATATTATTTTGCAGCAGGAACATGTGCTGGTTAATTTCTAGGAACAAATAAATATATATGTTGGGAGATAAATATTGTATTGTATAATAGCATCAATACATGATTTCATATCTATCCTCTCAATAGGACATTACCAATGGCTAGTACAGTATTGATTTTAAATAAGAGAAAGAATAATAATATCGGTTTTAAATAAGAGAAAGGATAATATTAGCTAGTACAGGATTGGTTATATACTTTTTAAGGCTGGAAATTTTTTATTGAAGCTATAAACCATTTTTACTAGAACGTAGAACAATTCACAAACCTATTTTTTTCTTATAAAGCTATAACACTTTAAAAAATTATCTGTGACAATTTCCAAGTGAAATGATTTTCTTCGCTAAATATGGAACTGCAATTCTCATGATGTAGTAATATTGTTATGCCCAATAAAATTGATACGTACTCACAACAACAATGCTTTAGGTGCTCCGACGACGAGGACTACTAAAGACTGAAGAGCATCAGGATTTCGATATCTCATAAAAGAAACTAGTTTTCCTATCATTATCTTTTGCATTATGCAGTTCAGCTTTTAAGAATTTTTTAGTGCTAAAATTTGGGTTACAAAATGCTTTTCTGTGTTAGAATAGTCACACGTTGTCAACCTTAGACAAATTCAGCTAAGTGATTTGTTTATATTCTGCAAAAAAATTATAAAAACCCCAAACCCTAAAACCCCTTATAGGGTGTATTATCCTTTCAAGGAGGGTGGAGGGTAGCCAATGAGAATACTGAAGAAGGTAAAGGTACAAAGCGGCATCCCCCATTAAGCCCCTATAAAAACTCCAACCGAGTGAATAGGCTTATCACCTTATGGAACAAATGGTTTTTGCATAGGTACAACATTTATTCTACTTGCACCTTCAATGGAGAATATTTTCTTGGTTGAAAACACGATCTAGCAGGGACAAAAATATTCTATGAAGAGGGAAAAAAATTATGGTAGAAAAAATATCCAATTGCCTTCCGAATCACATATGCAATAGGTAACTTCCACGTGAAAAACTTTATAACAAGTGGTGAGAACCTAGTTTAGACTATGGAATACTCTATATCTAGATATTTTGCATGATTAGATTTTAAAAATATATAAATGTATAAAAAATTACCACTATAAAAATTACCGCGCTTTGCACCCGAATCACTTCGCGCCGGAGGCCGGTGGCCGGACCCGTCGCCACGTCCCTGCCACAGCAAGCAACGGACGATCGCCCGCCGATCGCCGGGTCGCGGTCCGTCGCTTTGCCGCGCGCGCGTACCAGATCGCCCTGTCGACTGCCGCCGTCCCGAAAAGAAAGCGACGCGAATAGCATCTGATCGCGGGCACGCCCGAGATCTCTGCTGTCGCGTCCGGCGCTCTCGGCAGGCGTCCGCTCTCCCCCAGTTCCTCCTTCGCCGTCGCTGGGTATTTGTTAGTTGATGAGCTCGGTGCTTACACGAGGCCCTTCGCGTGCGTACATGACGTGTTCTTCCATCTGGGTTTGTTGTGATGCAGCGTCGTCGATCTGTTAAAGGATGGTCTCGGTCATGTATATCCCGGTCATGTATATCACCTAGCTGCGTCTAGGTGCATGCCGTGTAGATGAGGTTCTGTAGATTGAGTTGTTGAGAGATTTGTGGAGGTTGTTGTAACAATATCTTGTACACCACGCAGGGGTTGTTCCCTGCCTTATATAACATGTAACCGAGAGGCTAGGAAGGCCATCTTGTTCTCCCCCAATTTCACATGGTATCGAGCTTTTTTCCATACGGAATAGATAGATCCAAATGGCTGAGTCTTCCGCCGCCGCCGCCGGGCTCACCGCCTTCTCCTTTGGCTTTCTGCTGCCTGTCTCCGAGAAGCTCACCCGCGGCAACTTCAGCATGTGGAATGCGCAAGTCTCCTCCACCATCAAGGGCGCCCAGTACGACAAGTACATCAAGCCCGGGGCATCTCCACCGGCCGCCTTCCTCGAAGGCGCCATTGATCCGGTCACTAGCAAGAAAGGGGATCTTGTCCCTAACCCCCCTTATGAGAAGTGGGTGACTCAGGATCAACAGGTTCTCAGCTACCTGTTCGGATCGCTGTCCAAGGAGGTCTTCGCGCAGGTGTCTTTGGCATCCACCTCCACCGAGCTTTGGGCGCAGATCATGGAGCATCATGCCTCCCAGTCTCGCGCCCGCATCATCTCCACGCACATGGCGCTTGCCACGGTGTCCAAGGGCGCGTCTTCTGTGGCTGACTACTTCGTCAAGATGAAGGGCCTCGCTGAAGACATGGTTGTGGCGGGGAAGAAGCTGGAGGATGAGGACCTCGTCACCTACATCCTCACCGGCCTCGATGAAGAATTCGAGTCGGTGGTCACGGCAGTCACCACGTGCGTCGAGCCGATCACCGTCCCTGAGCTTTATGCTCAGCTCATCAGCCATGAGCAGCGCAAGGGCCTCCATCCCGGCGCAAATCAAGCCTCCGCCAACACCGCCATGAAGGGCAACCGCACCTCCGGATCCTCCTCCAACAACAACTCCCGCAGCCGTGGTGGCCGTGGGGGGTTTTGGTCGCGGCAATGGCGGCCGTGGCCAGGGCAACAACAACAACAATGCCGGTGGCAACGGTCATGGCCGCAACTTCCAACCTAGCGTTTTCTGTCAGATTTGTGGCAATGAGGGTCATCCTGCGTTTCGCTGCTTCAAACGCTTCAACAACAACTTCAACGGGCCGTCGCCGAAGACGGCATCCTCGGCCTCCACCAGTTCATACGGCATGGACACAAACTGGTACGTGGGCGCCACTGACCACATCACCGGGGAGCTGGAGCACCTGACCATGCGCAACAAGTACAATGGTGGAGAGCAGGTTCACGCTGCAGATGGGGCAGGTTTGGAGATCGCTCATGTTGTCCACAACATTTTACATTGCCCTAGTAGAAACTTTCATCTTAAAAATGTTCTCCATGTTCCCCAAGCACACAAAAACCTTTGCTCTGTTAATCGCCTTACTAAAGACAATAATGTTTTCCTTGAATTCCATCCCAATCATTTTTTGATCAAGGAACAGGTGAGGAAGAAAACCCTGCACAGAGGCACATGTGAAGGGGGCCTCTATCCTTTGTGTCCATCGTCGTCACCATCTTCGAATAAGCAAGCCTTCGGTGCTGCCAAGTCTTCGGTGTCTCTTTGGCACCATCGTCTTGGTCATGCTTCCTTGTGTGTGGTTCGGCAAGTCCTAGATCGTTTTCAGCTTCCTTTTATTCATGATTCGAATAAACATAGAGTTTTGTATATATATGATAGAGGGCTATATCCAACCTTTTTTTTATTCAGCAGGCAGAAAAAACAAAAATGAAAGAAAAGCATAGCCTATCCCCTTTCAAAACCGTTTGTCTCTTGTTTGTCTCGGCGAATCCCCGTTCACCAGGGTTCCTTTATGGTCAAGCTACTTCTCGTTCATCATCAAGTGATGCTTACCAACAAGGCAAAAGTCATCAGTTGCCCTACCTTCGGTCGTCTAGTGTGTCATCTGGTCCTTTGGGCCTTATTTGTTCAAATGTATGGGGTCCTGTGTAACAACCCAAAAATTCGAACTACAAAATTTTTTCGACAAAACCT
>CM041628.1:19012233-19028588 GCA_023333625.1 Bothriochloa decipiens
AGGAAAACCCAGCCTTTATAGGTTCCTTTTGAGATACCCTTATTTTTTTGCACCCACTTCCACAAAGCAATGCATAGGGTGGGAGTGTGGCCAGTACAAATCGTACTGAAAATTTGGTTTCAGGTTCAAGGAGTGAGTACTCATCTGGGGAGTACAGCGATTGAGGGTTTCGTGCCTACGCTCAAGTTGGAGAGATGAAGATAGCTTCCGCACCTCAAGCTTTATTTGTTATGCTGCATGAACTCTGATTCCGCCCTGTGGCGATGTAATAAGTTATTGTAACTCCCTCTATTTGCACTCTTTTGTTCGATGTATGGATTATGGATTCAACTGTTATCGGGTAATGTGATTTAAATGGTCATATTACACTCCGACACTGTGGATTTCCCTTCGCAGAAATCAAGGTCGTTTCATCCTGCCCCTCGTTCAGTCAGACGTTATTCTTATTATGTCAGTTTCTTTGATGACCACACTAAATTTACTTGGTGTTACTTGCTATGATATAAATCTGAGGTGTTTTCTATCTTTCATGAATTCCAAAGCTTAGTTGAACGACAATATGGTAGAAAGATACGTGCTGTTCAAACCGATTGGGGTGGGGAGTATCAAGCTCTAAATTCCTTTTTTAAATGTGTTGGCATTGATCATCATGTCTCATGCCCACATGCCCATCAATAGAACGGGGCAGCTGAACGCAAGCATCGCCACATTGTTGAGATGGGTATCACTCTCCTTGCTCATGCTTCAGTGCCACTAAAATTTTGGGACGAGGCTTTCTCTACTGCGGTCTATCTCATCAACCGTTTACCCTCTCCTGTAACACTTCATGAGTCACCCTATGAGCGCCTGCATCGTCAAAAACCTGATTATAATTTCCTACACACTTTTGGCTACGCAGTTTGGCCGCATCTTCGTCCATATAACTCCCGCAGACTCGCTTTTTGTTCCAAGCAGTGCGTGCTTATTGGCTATAGCACTCTTCACAAAGGCTACAAGTGTCTTGATCCTAAGGATGGCTGGGTATATATTTCACGGGATGTGGTGTTTGATAAACAAGTTTTTCCCTTTGCCCATCTCCATCCGAATGCAGGTGCTCTTCTCCGCAAAGAACTTGAACTCCTGCCTGACGTTCTTCGTCCTACATCTACTAGCCTTGGGGATTCTAATTTGCTAGGTCAATATGATTCTTCTCCTAACCAATCTAACCCCGGAGCAAGCTCCGTTGATTCACTGGTTGATGCAGGAATAAATGCTGAAGAAAATCGCCCGAATTTGGCGTCTCCATCATGTCATTTTATGTGCCTCCCTGCGGGTGGCAGCACGGGCCGCGAGGCTGATTCGCTTGCGCCGGATCGGGCCTTGGCGACGGGATCCACCTCGGGATCTGGTAGCGGCCAGGGAATGTCGGGGGCGGTGCTGTCCCCTGCTTGCGTCGCTACACCGCCTCCAACCAGATCTTCTGCACCGACTTCATAGCCACACATCTCACCGCCCGTCGCATCTGTGCCACAGCCTGATCCCGGTGCGGGGTCGACGGCTGGAGGCCTGGGGTCCGCGGAGATCTTCACCACCAGATCTTCTGCGGCTGCTGGAGGTGTGTTTGATCCTACGTCCAACACTGCGGCTACTTCACCTCCTCCAACACGCCCAACTACTCGATTGTCTCATGGTATACGCCAATCGAAACAGTATACTGATGGCACTGTTCGGTGGGGTATGCAGGCTACAACATCCACAGGTGAACCAACTATGTTGAATGAAGCTCTTGCTAGTAAGAAATGGATAGCTGCCATGGATCATGAACATCAAGCCCTTCTCCGAAATCAAACTTGGCATCTTGTTCCAAGACCTAAAGGGAAGAACATTGTTGGCTGTAAATGGGTTTAAAAAATCAAACGCAAGGCTGATGGGTCTGTAGATCGGTATAAGGCCCGTCTTATTGCTAAGGGATTCAAGCAGCAATATGGCATTGATTATGAAGAAACCTTTAGTCCTGTAGTCAAGGCAGCAACAATTCAGCTCATTCTCTCCATTGCAGTGTCAAAAGGGTGGTCACTCCGTCAGCTTGACGTGCAAAATGCTTTCCTTCATGGGATTTTGGAAGAGGAAGTTTATATGCAACAACCACCTGGGTATGCAGACAAACAACATCCTACTTATGTTTGCAAACTTGACAAGGTTCTCTATGGTCTCAAACAGGCTCCTCGGGCTTGGTATGCACGACTCTGCCGGCGACTTGAGGCACTTGGGTTTGTTGTTTCTAAGGCTGACACCTCTTTGTTCTATTATACTCGTGGAGGCTATACAATGTTTGTTCTTGTTTATGTTGATGATATCATTGTAGCTAGTTTTTCTCCACAGGCCACTACTGCTCTTCTCAAGGACCTATAGCAAGAATTTGCTCTCAAGGATCTTGGTCCTCTTCATTATTTTTTGGGTATTGAAGTCACCAAAACACCTAAGGGACTGTTCTGTCTCAAGGATGCTATGCCACTGATGTTCTTTCTCGGTTAGGGATGGCTCTAGCTAAGTCGGTTGATACTCCTCTCTCTCTACCTCAGAAAAACTCAGTTTGTGAGATGGTGATCAATTGGGACCAGAGGACTCCACTCGGTACAGGAGCGTAGTTGGTGCCCTGCAGTACTTAACCTTGACACGACCAGATGTTGCTTTTGCTGTGAATAAGGTGTGTCAGTTTCTTCATGCTCCTACAACGGTTCATTGGAGTGCTGTCAAGAGGATATTGAGGTACATTCGTGGGACTATTTCTTTTGGTCATTTGATCAAGCCATCTAAGTCTATGACTGTCAGTGCATTCTCTGATGCCGACTGGGCGGGTTGCGTTGATGATCGTCACTCTACCGATGGCTTTGTAGTGTTTCTTGGTGATAATTTGGTTTCCTGGACTGCTCGCAAGCAAGCCACTATGTCACGGTCCAGCACTGAGGCTGAATACAAGGCTCTTGCCAATGCGACTGCCGAAATGATATGGGTGCAAAAGGTGTTACAAAAGTTACATATTCCCCATCCTGTGGTAGCTCGTCTCTGGTGTGACAATTTGGGCACCAAATATCTCTCCGCAAATCCTGTTTTCCATGCCATAACAAAGCATATCGAGATTGACTTTCATTTTGTTCGGGAACGAGTCACCAATAAATTGTTGGACATTAGATTCATTAATTCTGTCGACCAGCTGGCTGATGGCTTCACAAAACCTATCTCTGCTGATAAATTGCGTGAGTTTAGGTCCAATCTTAACATTATTAGTGGCTAAGATTGAGGGGGGGTGTCAAAGGATAGTCTCGGTCATGTATATCCCGGTCATGTATATCACCTAGCTGCGTCTAGGTGCATGCCGTGTAGATGAGGTTTCGTAGATTGAGTTGTTGAGAGATTTTTGGAGATTTGTGGAGATTTGTTTCATAGATGAGTTGTTGAGAGATGGTGGACATCGAAGGATGAGCATTGCCGCTGCAGATGAATGCCTGCTTTGCAACTAGAGGCATGGTAACAAACTAAGAATGGACACTTACTGGTCTACTTCCTGCACTCCATATATAGCAAGGGAAGGTTCGGTTCACACTTTAGAGCAGGGTTCTGAATCCGTGCAAGATCAAAGCATAACTCTTGCAGAAATTAGATACCATGCACTTGAACATTGCAATTACATTATGAGGAACCAAGATACTCTGAAAGAAATGTTCTCTATTTCATTTAGTGATCATCTGTAGTCTGCAATGAATGCTGCTGCTGCTGGAGAGCTAATACTTTGCTACTGAAGATGAGATAAGCATGCTACATCAGTCATATATACACATATACTTACTGTACTTGATTTCGAGTGCAGCCTCTCAGCATAGAACATAGATCGAATAACATTATTGTTCCGGTCAAAAAATAACATTAATGTTAAGTTAAGATGAGATAATCATGCTAAATCAGCCATATACCCTTACTACACTTAGCAGTCGAGCAGATACAACATGCAACCGCTCAGCATAGAAACAACCTTAGTAACAATGTAACATCAATACAAGTTTCCTACAAATAATCTATTCTTTCAAATCTTTCTCAAACCCACCTCCACCACCTCTCTTGCAGATCTAGTACGAAGTGAGAAACATGTAGTCCCTTGAATCATACTGGAATGCACCAATACCTATCGAACCCTATTTTGGATACTCATGTGTTCATCATCTATTATGTAGTTGCTTCATACTAAGGATGCTTAACCATAAAACTTGGCTTGACTAAAGTTAGCTCAACTCACATTCTATAATGTTAGACCTAAGTAATAATCACTACATGGATTGGTACTTAGTTGGCCTAGCTTCGGCACAAGTCAAGAATGACCGGGAATGCACATACTTGTGCGCTATAGTATGGTACACGATGTTTTTAACCACATAAAACTTGATGAAGGAGGATGTAGTTCTTAACTTGACCAATAAATTTGATTCAGGGTATTTTACCGTATGCCATTAAAAAATTCATAATGTCACAGAAGCCATTCCAAAAGTTCACCGCACACAAGTGCCACTGCTCTAAACTTTTTTCCTTCTATGCCATTGGCGTCAGATTAGGCCTTAATGGTGTCAAACTGCAGGAGTGAAACGTTGAAAATACCCTTAGGTATAAATATGCCACTAATTTTATTTGAGCATCTTAACGACTTCAAATGAAAAAAAACCTCAAAACTAGAAAGTCGTAGATCTCGCCGCGATCTACACTTTTCATATAAAAATATCTTCATTTAATTCTGCCAAAAAAGATATAAGTTTTCTAATACATATTAATAATATAGAATCATATTTTTTGAAATTGAATGAATGTAGTTTTTATATGAAAATTATAGATCTCGGCGAGATCTACAACTTTCTAATTTTGAGTTTTCCATTTGAAGTCGTTAAGATACTAAAAAATTAATGGCATATTTATACCTAAGGGTATTTTTGACTTTTCACGCCTGCACTTTGACACTGTTAGAGCACAATCTGATAGTAGTGGCATGGAAGGCAAAAAAATGTTTGGAGTAGTGGCACTTGTGTGCAGCGAACTTTTGTAATGGCTTGTATGGTATTATGAAAATTTTTAATGGCATATAGGTAAAAGACCCGACTTAAATATCAACTTGTGTGTGAGTTTGAGCTCAAAGAGGGGTAAGTTCACTATGAGTGTTGGATCTTGATTGGCATAGCTCGTGGAGTACAAAAGGACCATCTCTCTATATAGTGAGTCATAGCAATCAATGTATTGAGCACATGTTATATGGGTGTGACAAGCTGAGTACTTATTCACTCTAGTGGATTCACCTCGAGATGCGACATGGGTGCATTGGGTGAGATGTTGCCTGCATCTTGCGTCTCTCACACATTGGGATGCACTGAGGAAATTGTGACCATTCTATCAAAATATCACCTTAGTGTCAATCGGGATCAGTTGCTCAACAAGATTTTGGAATGACCTATGGCTTGGAGAGGTCTGTTTAGTGGAAACTTTTGTCTGCCTCTATGGTTAAGCCAAATGAAAGCAAACCTAAGTCAGAGACATATGTGATGAAGGCCTTGGCACCACTCTCATGCCCCGACATACACATTAAGCAACAGCGGAGCATGAGCACTGAGTAAGTTAAAGTGATCATAAGCTCCATACAATTCTATCTACACATTGAAGATAGACAGATCAAACTCCTTAGAGATAGGGAAGAGAAGGGCAGGCCAGCTTCGGCCTCCTCAAAAATGGGGTAGGGTCAGAGAAGATGAGAACATGTGCTACTAACGTTCTTGGGCCTTGGGCCATGGCCCATCTCCATGGGGACAAAAATCGGTTGCAAGGGCGCCCACTAGCAAGGTTTGGTCCATGACCTCTAGCGGGCGAGCTCGGTGTCACGTCGTGGTGGGGCTACATCATCATTGCGTGAAAGCGATGAGAACCAACATCATGCTGAGCATGGCATCTGCTGGCGCCCTGCTCTACGATGCGAGTTGTAGATGAGCACATAGTAGGGCAATGACTCTTCGGAGGCGGGATTTTATGATCCTCTATCTAGATTTTCTCTAGGGGAAGAGTTCTCACGACTTCGGAGGACACATGCTCCCGTTGCCGTCTTCCCCACAAGCTCTCCACAAAGTCACTTTGAATGGGTTGTTGAGGATTCAGTTGGTCCAGCTTTGTGATCGGCTCTGAGTTAACTCTAGAAGATAAATACTGGCACTGGTTTCTATGGATTGTATTTGGCATCATGGTTATGGTGATCGGAGCTTGATTGGTGGGACAACGTTCATGATGGTAGTGGAGACGAAGATGGAGATGGCGACGACGATGGCGATGTGCCTCACAAGGTGATATCGCGGATGTGTCGTCCTTGTCGTGCGCTCCGGGCCCAGCATTGCTTGGTAAGCTGGTTCAGTTGGGATTTGGGATTGTTTAGATTCGATAGATCCATAGAATAGTTTGCTGATTCTTCCACAACTAAATTAAATATCAACTAACCAACTAATAAGTTATACACATTAGTTCATACACGATACATATCACAAACACAACAATTTATATACGATAATCTTTGCTTATCCCGTACAATAGTCTTATTTGTTTCTCTTGCATGATTAATAGGCTAAATGAGTTGTGATGATGACCATTAATTTGGGATACAACTAAGGGATTAGAGGAGGGGAACTGTTGCACTATGGCTGGCCATGTCATTAGAGAGTAGGAGGGGCGACAATAGCAGGGGTTGCAGTCGTATAAATGTATGGTGGGTGGCATGGCCGCCAAGAGTTTGCAAGAGGTGAGAAAGAGAGTAAGGGTTTTTCCTATATTATTCTTGCTTAATCTCAATAGATACATATCTCTTATATTTATAGTGAGGACACAACCTGACTCAACTTCAAGGAATCTTGTCTTCTAGACTCTCCTTAATCCTAGACCTAGATGGGTCTAGTGTCGTGCTACGGTACTTGTGCTACTATACTTGTGGCCATATTGGTCCATTTCGAGCCCAAGACCTTAGTGGCCCATCAAGTCTATTTAGGCTAATAACAGGGGTTCTATTTAGCGGGTTTATTGGGCTAAATCTAGCTAATGATAGAAAACATGCTTAGTTCTAGAAGTAGAATGGCTTAGTCTCCTGCCATCGAGAGGATGCAGGTTTTGGCACAAACATTGGCTCCGACCTACAAACGAAGATTCCTAAGGACAGGATTAGATGAAGACAGTGATGACGAAGATAGGGATAATGTCGCATGTGGCACACTTTCTACACAAGCCACACCGCCCAGCTTCCTGTCTTGTAGCTCGTGTTTGTATATATGCTTTGACCATAGTCATGACAATGGTGAGTGGTGATAGATTGGGCCATTGATAGCAGACATCAAGCACAGTGGAGGCAATTGTTGTTACTAAGGCAAGTCTCAGTACATGATTTCATGTCCTAGTTTCTAAAGGAATGAATTTACTATGAAATAGATCTCTCTCTCAATGGATAATTTCACTACACATTTCATAGGGTGCTATGGCGCTCGCTATCATCTTGGCTTCAGGCACCATGACAGCTGCCCATGGTGTGCCCGTGTCCCCCATCGGTGTTGCACAAGAGCCCATCGCTTCAGGCACCAGGACCATGGGTTCTCAGCCCACCTGTCTTGTGAACCCAACACGCCTCGACCTATTTCCTAGTATCACTTGCTTCCACCCATCCACTTAGACCCATATTAAAATCCGTACCAAAAAACATGTCAAGCCATGTCCCATTAGCAGGCTTATCAGCCAATTTGTAGCTGCACACACTCTCCACAAGACCAAGACACGCAAACAGACTTAGCAAAGACGAAACAAGTAGAAAAAATGAGTGGGAGCTCACCCCAATCCTTCAACATGGTTACTACCACCGTTGACATCATCGTCTAGCCTCACCGAAGAGACACCACTGCCAACCCACCAGAGCAACGGTCATAGTTTCCACCCTTCGGCACCCTAGTGTAACAGAATCACTGTTCTTACGGCCTTTGACGAGATCCTTACGGGCGTGCTTGGCCTCATCAAATCCAATGTCTCCCTCTATCCTAAAACCTTCGTCCATCTGGATGTCCACGCCTCCGCACCCCTTGTGCCCCTAGCTGTCTCCAACCCCCTCATTGATCTCTCTCCCTGTGCCAAATTAGTACTTGGACATTTCAACAGTGATTTGCATAAACAAGATAATCTGGGAATGCATAATAAAAGTTTTTTAGTATGACTAAGAGCAGGGGCAATATCTAAAAAATAAAATGTGCTAGTTTAAATTGAATACAAAAAAGAGATAAACTACCTTTGTAGTTCATAACCCACTTGGTTTTGACAACTACATGCTTCCCTATCATCAGATTATCTGGGGAGAGTTTTGGGTTAACTAGTACGGTCTGCACAAAAACAAGAGTTGACCCGCATCTTATTTCTTCCCCCAGTCATTTATTCTTTTGAATCTTTCTCAAACCCACCACCACCAATTCTCTTTAAGGTCTAGTGTGCGAAGTGAGAAACATGTACATGGAATCATGATCTTCCGAGATCACCTAATTCATCATGACAGGCATGCACCACGTACTACGTATTGAACCTTATTTTGGATGCTCATGCATTCATCATCTATTGTGTAGTTGCATTTCATACTAAGGATGCTTAACCACCAAATTAACCTTGGCTTCACTAAAGTTAGGTCATCTCTGCGAACGGGCCTCTAGCCTAGCCTGGGTTCAATTCCTTTGGAAGCGAATTTAAACTGGTAATGCATTTTATTTAAATAAATTAAAAAAATAGGCTGGGGCTTCCCTTGCTAACTTCAGCCAAAAAAAGTTATAGCTCAACTCACATTCTATAATGTTATTAGTCCTAAGTAATCACTACATAGATTGGGACGAATAATCATGCTTAGTTGGCCTTAGATTTGGTAGAAGTCTGAGTTTGATCGGGAACTCACATACTTGCACGCTATAGGATGGTAAACTAGGTTCTTAACCACTTGTAATTTGATGAAGGGGGAGATTTTCTTGTTCTAACTTCACTAAGGTCAACCAAAATTTGACTTATTAGATCAACTTGTTGTAAGTTTTAGCTCAACCAAGGGTAGGGTTTATATGTTGATTGGCATAGCTTGTGGAGCAGGACCCGGCCGTATATACCACTTGTCATATATGGGTGTGAAAGTGGTGACCGACTAATCACGTGGTTTTGGCTTGAGATGCGGTGTGTGGTAGCTAGAAGGGCGCTAGTACCTTGGCTCATCGATATACCATTCATGGGTTAGTTGGCTACACTAGGAAAAAGTTGGGACCTTGAGGCAACCATTATCTGGCACCGATATGGAGGTTCATCCTAGACTCATGTATGGGTACAGCTGTAGAGACCAATGAGATTTCTTGGAGTGCATGAGCGTCTTTGGACAAGTTCAGTTGTTCTTACAATGAATTTCATAGGAGTGAATGTAACTGGATATATTTTATTTGAACTATGTATATAGATTCCTTGATCACTTTTGCTTCCACTTACTAATAATAAATAGCAGCTTGATCATAAGCATTTCATGTCTAACTTATGGCTGGCTTTTCTGCAACTATACAATGCTCCTGTAAGTTACCTCACTGCGTCCACCAAATATCTATGTTCAAAATAAGTTTTTTTTAGCACAGTCATACCTGTATTATTCTGTTTTCAGGTTGCCAAACATTCGATACTCAAGCCAAACTCAGGTGAAATTGAAGGCATTGCATTTTACTTTAGAGTTTATATTGTGTTATATATTTTCTTTGCACACGTCAACCATTCCTTTACGAATTCATCTAGAAAACAGAACTGCATGTCAACTTGCCTTCGAAAATATTTTTCAAAGATATTAGAGCATAGTGTATTGGAATCCATATAGGGGCATGGAATTGTTTTTTTAATTTGTATAAGTAACAATAAGGACTTGATTATTTGAAGTCTGTAATACGTATGTGCCTGTTTTCATAGTTGCTCAAGTTGTAAAAACCCAATCCTACCCTTGCCTTTTTTCATGCCAGGGAACCGAACAAGGCTCTCCTGACTCCTTTAAGATACATGGTGCTCGGGGACTAGCTGTGGGGGTATAGACCCCGTATACCCTCGCAGCTAGGCTTTGGGCTGCTCGGTCCAGACGGCCCAGACCAGAAGATGAAGGCTGGTCCATCATCCTCCTGGTCGGTGGGCCAGATGACAAGACTAAGCCCGTGGTCCGCTACCGCCCAGGCCGGTGGGCCGCACGGGTGCTGAAGGCTGCTTGGCGTGCCTGGAGTCTTAGTCAGTAGATCTGTTTATGTTCTCCAAGGATACGACGCAATGTAACCGACATAGGAAAACCCTGAATATGTAACCTTGTCCCCTGGCTATATAAGACGGACAAGGACCTCCTAGAACGCATCTAAACTCATCTCATTGTACCCCGGTACTCATCAATACAACAGCAGAGATGCAGGATGTAGGGTATTACGCTTTCGAGCGGCCTGAACATGGATAAACCCTAGTTGTCCTGGTTGTTTATCTTGCGCCTCACATCTAGATAGTAGATCTTAGCGCGCCCTCACTGTAAATCTACTACCTCGGGGTATCCCGTGGTAGACTGCCGAGGAGGTTTCATCGACAGCGGCGACGGCGGCCGGGAGCAGCGAGCCAGGGAAGGGATTAACCCTAACCTTTCTTACCTTCTTTCATTGATTGGTCCACCGTATATATAGGTCGGACGTTACAGGGTGCTAATGGGCTAGGCCCACGAGCCTTTTCCTCTATGCAGAGGCTTGCTTTCTATAACAGCTGGGCTTACTGCCCCTCATTATTCGTCTAGCCCGCCACTACTCTGCGGAGCCTACCTCTAGGTCGCTTTATGATTGTTACACTAACACATAGATTAAGTTACTACTGCCGGGATCACCCCAATAGCTTTGGCGACTTCTATCTTCTTGCTGATATATTGTGCATAGAACTTTGGTCTTTCCCTCTGATTTTTTATAGCATCTGCAATTAACTCCCGACCACTATCCTCCTTCACTTCTGCAGTAATGCCAGCTGTGCAAGCACGAAACTCCTTTTTCATCTCAGAGCAGTCATTCTCAAGAGCATATTTCATGTTTTGATGGCGCAGTGGAAACTTCTCCGATTCAAATGCATTCGAAGCCTCTTTGAAATTCTCCTTCAGCATTGTCGTCCGCTGCCAGATCTCAAAATAGACACCATCTAACTCCTTATACCAAATAATGTCCAAGCACATGGTATCAATGCAATCATAATAGGCACCACGAGCCAAACTCTCAGTTATTTTCCAAAAGCGAGAAGCGATCTTGACTGCTTGGTAACCTCCTCGGGTGCATATTTTCCCCCACTTAAGAGAGGGCTTCAATCGTACATAATCTTCCATCCACTTAAGTTCCTTTAATAACTCTTTCCAGTACATAAGATACTCTATTTCAGATGGAGCTCTATTTGTGCCAGTCCACTCGCAGCCCTGCACAAACATATTTAATTAACTTTCATTTTTTTCTCATTATACCGATGCTTCCTACTATGCTTGATCTCAACATTTAAATGTCCTGTACCCTTTTGAAGTGTGCAGAGTACTATAGGAATTTCTGTTGCAAATCTGATTGTGTCATGCCCTGATACTATCTTGGTACACTCAGCCAACTTGATCTATAATTTCAAGTTTAGCTATAGAACATATTTTTTCTCGAACACGCAACATTGTATTAAGGAGAGATTAAAAGTTTACATGAGTGCCGCTCCCGACACATATTCAAGTTTGACCTTTACTTACATAAAGCCCTTCTTATTATCCTTTGCTTTACAATATCTTGCGGATGGGCATGATTGAGTTGAAGACAAATTTAGCTATATAAGAAATTTATCAGGAGTGACCCGTATTAAAGTTCACCAAGATTATTTCTGAGGTATGGTTAACAGATCAAACTCAACCATTTATAACTTTTCTCAGCTTGTTAGTAGTCGATCTTGCAATTGCTAAAGTGTGCCAACTAAGAAGGAACTACATAAGTGAATATTCAGCTGCCAACATTATCAGCTTGCATATATTTTATATTTAGTTAAACATTAGATTTCATGTCCAGAGTTCAGATTGATCTACCAGCCACGTCAAAGCAGGACTGAAAAATATATCTGGCTGGATGCTTTAACAAGGATAGGGATCGAGTTGTACTATTTATTTGCTGTTACACACTCAAAGTAAGATCTATACTTGCTACACCTTTAGAGAAGTTGCAAATTGCATATTCTTATTATAGTAGGATCAAAGGTAATTATTTGCTATTTTCAATTGGGACCATTTTGCACTATTTTCCTCATTCAGAAATCAACAGTAGTGATGGATGTTCTTATATCATCCAAACAGCGAAGGAGCACAAGCTGGCAGCCTGGCACCCACATTGATGGTCTCAACATACTCGCGCACCGGGACTGGCCCAACACAGGCAGGAGTGCGGCAACGCCGCGCATGGTTTCTAGTAGTACGCTATTAGTAGTACGCTTCGTCTTCGGCGGACATTTGCTGTCAGAGTTTCACCATTGCGTCTCTTCCATGTTTCCAGTTTCGCCACGCCACTCCATTTGCGGTTGCGGAGCTGTGGTCCGTCAGTTGTTGGCGCATTGCTAGTCTGCATGCTATGAAAGAAAAGGACGGTGGCAATGCTACGTACGGGGCTACGGGCACCACACGCTCGCAACCTTTTCTTGCCGCTATCTCGTACGCACGTCGTGCTACGGCGAGTCGGCGACGTGGATATTGATGGAAGGTCGACGTGGCCTGCTTAAACTGTCCCAAAGGCGGCTGTTCAGAAACATCCTTCTGTAGGCTACTACTCCTAGTAGTAGAAAAAAAAAATCAGCCCGGCCAGTGGGCCTGGCGATGCTGCAGCGCTCTGTCAACTCCAACAACTCTCCCATGTCCCACCCTTGCACCGGAATTCTTCAGCTCAATTATCCCCGAAGTAGTGAAGTCCTGCACACTGCTAAGATCTGGAGCAACGGCGGCCACAGAACATCGTTCAGAAAAATCATGGTTGGATCGATCGATCAGGAGTCCTTTTCGTTTATCAATTAGCACACTACAGCGAAAAGGTGCCAAGGCCCATGGGAACATATCAATCACTCAATCAGTGCTCTGTTCCATTGCTCGCTGAACCGTGCGTGCGCACCGTCGTAGGTGGAAGGTGGTGATAGCTGTGGCCGACCGGTAGCAGTGTTTTGGACGACGACCGGAGGAACAGCCATTTGCCATGCTATCCTCACGGCCGATCAGCGATGCAGACGTCGATTCAAAAGGCTCTAGGCTCATCACCCGCAGTACGTGGCCCTACGATTACTACCTGATGGCACGCAGGAAGGACCGATTTGGAGACTGAAAGGGACACATCAAGCTTTGGTTATTTGGGAGTCCAGAGTTCATACCTTGATAGCTGCAGCTGATGGTACATACTCCGTACACAAACAAAACAGTGATAAATGATGCTCGATCTGTAGAAGCCCAAAAGCACGTCATCAAGTTGGCGGCTACGACAGACGATTAGTGATTTGCCTCATTGCCTGCTCAACAACTGGGTACACAGAGTCTAGTGATCTTGTTGGGCACAAAAGTTTCCACTAGCAAAGAGGCAAAGTCATGAAGCAATGCTGCAGCTGGCAGGCACCAGGCACCACTTGCTGATTGCGGAGACTAGTAGTATACTCCGTAGATGATGACTCTGTTGCGTTTGTGGTGAAAAGGACGGATCGAGATCGGGAACTCGTGACATTGATATCTGAAACTCAATACTCGCGCGAACAGCAGTTTAATGTAATGTTGCCCTAATCAAAAAAGGCACTGAGTACCGACGGCAATAGAGATTCCATTCCATCAGGGTGTAGCCCTTTTTTTTTATTAAACCGATATCTGTATTCATGAAGTAAGGAAATACATACACGACACAGACATACCGTAGTAGGAGCGTAAGCTGCTAGCGCACAAGCCCCACACAGAAAAGAAAAAAAAACAAGGCCGCTGAGGACCAGCGTACGTGAACAGTTCCGTCGGAGAAGCAAGAGCTTCGACGCCGCCATGCCCACTTGGACACCGCGAAGACCCATGAGGTCGCTGTCGAAACCCGAAAGCAGTGAAGAGCACCCTCCAAACAGAGGACTCAATCGCAGAGCTTTGAAGAGGAGAGCCGCTGATTGATAGCATATACGCAGAAGCCACATCGGCCGGGGAGCACCCCAACTGGAGCCGAAGCTCGACGAGGAAGACGACCAGATCCAGCCTCCAGAGGCCCGGCACAAGCAGCTGGACCACCGCTTCCTCCATAACCGGAGCTGAACACATCGGACCCCAACTCGACAAGCTCATCGCCGGCGTCTGAGGAGAACACCGTCGAGGCGGGGAAGAGCTCGAGAGGCCTTATTCAATGGAGACACTGTCGCCACCGCCACGCCGTTGTCGCCTGGGAAGTGTCTCATGCTGCCATCACCGTTAAGAGCAGGGAAACCGCTGGAGAAACTCTCCGCCGTCGCCCGTCGGAGATGGCCCAGCAGAGAAAAGGAAATCCACGCTGTGCAACCGACATGGATAAAACTTAACCCTAACCTATCTAAGGCTGTCTCCAACAACGAGAACGCAAAAAGGACACCCATTCCATATAAAGGTGACGGCACAGTAAAAAAAATCTCTCACCCAAATCTTATTGTCTCCAACAGGCGATGTAAACGAGAAGCACGGGCGCGTGCACGGGAGGCCCGGCGGCCGGCGTAGCTCAAAGGTCCTAATGGCTAGAGGGGGGTGAATAGCCTAATAAAATTTCTTGCAAAGACACTTAAGAAACTTGTTAGACTAAGAGATGGCGTAAATACAAAGCTAAAGCTTTGATTACTCTATGCAAGCCTTTCTAACAAGTCTAGTATATAGGCTATACTACTAGCACCCAATCAACAACAAGCCTAGCAATTCTAAACAAGATTACTCTAGGCACTTCACTTAACTAGCAAGAGCAACAAGATAAGAACACAAAGGAGATACACAAGCTAACAATTCTACTCACTATCTAGCAAAACAAGCATATAATAAAAGAATGAATAACAAGCTAGATACAAGAGAGGGGGATTAGATTGTTATACCAACGCGAAGTGTACATGGCCAATCACCCAATCGAGATAACCGCACAAGAGAATCCTCGGCAATCACAATATGAACACAATGATTTTTTACCGAGGTTCACTTGCTTCCTGGCAAGCTACTCCTCGTTGTGGCGATACTCCCGCTTGGAGATGTGCACGCTAAATTGGCACTCAACACCAAACCCGCTGCTGGGCGCCGCAATATCAACACAAGATGGGGATCCTCCAAGCCACGCGCAATCCACTAGAGTATTCTTTTGTGAACTCCCGCGGGAAAGGATCAAGAACCCCTCACAAGAACATCGGGTGTGGCCTCGAACAATCTCCACCTCGAGCTCAACACCCCGCTGCCTCCAAACCGTCTAGGGTGACGGGAATCACCCAAGAGTAACAAGAACTCCGCAGCGAACTCGAAGATCTAGTGCCTCTTGATGTAACTCTCAATGCTTAGCACTAGATTCTCACTCAATCTCACTCTAGATGAACAAGCAAGTCAAGAGATGAGTGGGGAGGAGTTTTTCTCGCTCAAAGAATGCTCAAGAATGAAAGAATGGGCAAGAATGCCTCCCAACGGCTGGCCAAAACCCATATATAGTTACCTCAGATTGGCCTACCGGAACTTCTGGTGGAGCCCCACCGGAACTTCCGGTCAGTTCAGATCTAGCCGTTGTACGTGAGTCAGTCCAGATCTAGCCGTTGTGCGCGTCATCCGGAACTTCTGGTCACCTGACCGGAACTTCCGGTCATCCACCGGAACTTCCGGTCGTGAACCGGAAGTGATTCAGGGCGTGTGGTTGCTCTGGCTAGGCTGACCGAAACTTCCACCGGACCTTCCGGTCACCAACCGGAAGTGTTTTGGAGCGTGCGGTTGCTCGGGCTGAGCTGACCGGAACTTCCGGTCCAGGCCCACCGGAACTTCCGCTGGTACAGCACCACCCAGCACTAAAACGGGCATATCTCTTAACTCCGAACTCCGTTTTTGATGATCTTAGACTCTATGGAAAGCTTATTCAGAGGGTTACACAACCAACATATCCTCAAGATCTTAATCATTATGGATTAAAGTAGTTTTCTAATCTAAGAGCCATCACTTATCTTTTCAAACACAAGTGTTCTTCATCGTCGCGCCTTCGCCAATCCAAGTTACACCACTTGCCAAGTACGCTAACCTCAACATGTAAACCTCTTTGATCACAAGAGTTAGCATATCT
>CM041628.1:19030550-19091590 GCA_023333625.1 Bothriochloa decipiens
CCGAAGCCGAACCGAAAACCCAAAAAACCAAATATTCGGTTCGGGTTTTAGTTTTCGGGTAAAATGTGCCCAGGCTTATTTAGTATTCCTCGACCTGGAACAGACACGCGGGTACGGCCAGTCTCAAAAGTTGTCTTAGACCAAAGAGTTGCCCAAAAAATTGATTTCAAGCCTTATTATGTAGTGCTGGACTATCCCCTCTGAAAGGACCTAGGATTTCGCCTAGAGGGGGGTGAATAGGCATTTTTGAAAATCCTGAAACTTAAAGCTCAAATGCGAAAGTTAAATATCAACCGGTAGTAGTACCGGAAGTAGGATCGGTACTACCGGTAGTTGAAAACCAGTACTACCGAGCCAACTTTCCAGTACTACCGGTACCCTACGAAACTATGAAATCGAAAGGGAAATCAGAGTAAATTGAGCTATAATTTCAGATCCAATTGTTACCACCCCTTTGTTGATGTTGCTGAGAAAGATGTTGAACTCCTCGTGGCTTGGCACCTCTTCAAATCGTAGATCAAGTCCTCCAACCTATGAAAGTAGGGGGTGGAGAGGAGGAACACAAAGAAAATAAGAACAAGGGTAGTTGATGCTACCACCACAGCAAGACACGATATTTGTTTATCTGAAGTTTGGTTTTAATCGAAACCTACTCTCCATTGAGGGAGATGCGGGAGACCCAAAGATTCTTTCTAGAGGATACCAACAGAGGTCACTCTAGTTCTAGAGGATACACCACGTCTCTAACGGGAGTCTTTTCCAACTCCTTATCTTTGGGGTTCCCCCTAGAGGATACCATGCAGGTCGTCACTCTAGCCGAAGTGTATTCCAACTCCTTTACCTCCTTCACTATATGATTTCTTCCCTTTTGGTGGCAAAATCAAACCGTTACAAACGATCCGAGGCAACCACAAGCTCTAGGGTGCTGTCCGGTGATGCCTAACCATCTAGGACCGAAGAGTCAAGAGTAACAAATGTAGCTCACAAAATAGACAATATGCTCAAGTGCTGGCTTGCTCTCAATTTTGAATCTCTCTCTCAACCCACAAATTGGATTTGTCGATTTGGATCAATCACTCACTAAGAGAGGGTTTGGGAGATTTGAAAAGCTTCAAAAACGAGTGCGGAGTGAGAAGAATCAGCAGCCTCATAAGGTGGAGGCTTGGGGGTATTTTAACCCCCCTTTGAAAAACTAGCCGTTTTCTAGCCGTTGGTTGCAGAAAATAGGCTGCCAGTACTATCGGTGTACTTTTGGTAGTTCAATTACCTGCAACTAGAGGCTCTTGACTTGACATAGGATTTTGCCTACCGGTACTACCGGTGTACTTCCGGTAGTTCAAAACTACGCACTAGGCACATTCGACTTGCATAAAAAATGCAGTCGGTACTACCGGATTATAATTCAAATAAAATCGGTACTACCGGTAGCAACGGTACTTCCGGTGGTAATTCCGGTAGTTCATGTTCTTGCAACCTAGGGGTTTTGACTTGGCATAAAAAACAACCGGTATTACCAGTTTATAATTCAAATATAATCGGTACTTCTGGTCCGCTAGGTTGGATGAAGAAAGGACTTTTCTAAGTGCCCGTGACTGCAATGGTGTCTCTCAAAACATGATAAAGATGGACATGAGCACTTTAAGCATATAAATCTATAAACATGATGCATCCCTCTTAATAGTATGGCTTTCCTATTAACTCAAGATTTAGAGAGAAATAAATATAATCCTCTTGAGTTGCTTTCTTTTAACCAAAGCCGATTCTTTCAATCTTCATCAGATGAGGGTGTCAACATGTCGACTTTGATTTGTTCTTGAGCATAGCCATCTTGAGCACGTGACTTGATTCCATTCATTAAATATAGATAACTTCAAATGTACCAAGCCACTATCATCAAACACTCCAATAGTGATTTGATCCTCCACATCAATATGACCTTTGAATCTTGATTAGTACCTCAACTAAATGCAAGAACTTTCTTTTTCACCATCTCAAGTCATCAAGTCATAGCTTGTGTTGAATCATCCATTTATTTGTATAATTATCTTTTAATTTCAATGTGGCAAGCTTTGAGTAGGAGACTATTACATATGCAATCCTTCATGTCTCATTAACCAATTCTTACTGTGCTTGCTTCCACATGAATCATAGGAGTCTCACAATAGATAAGCCTTTGCATGAATTCTATTTGCAACGTTGTCTTGTGCTTGAGCTAGATTGCTTATACAACAACACATCATTTTGGCTTTACACCATTTGATCAAATATCTCAGTAATTTCCTGCCCAACATCTCAACAAACATGTTAGATCTTTAATTGTGTTTGTCATTCAATCATCCAAAACCCACTAAATGGCTAGATGCACTTTCAATCTCTCCATTTTTGGTGATTGATGACAACACAATTAAAGCTTACAAGAGATTGATAAACACTAAGATTTTGAATCCTAAGATATAGTGAGCTCCCCCTAAATGTGTGCATTGAAGGAATTCAAATTTTGGCTTCAAATGCCAAATGCACATATTTAAGATGAAGTGTGGAAACTCTCTTATATCTTAGCATCTGTGGGGTGCAAGGTGTAACATTATAACCATGATGATCATGTTAGTTCATGCACTCAAGGAAAATAAACATTACACCATTCAAGGCATGAATGTCACACACTAGCATAAACGATCCTTATCAAGAGCATCAATTTAAACTATCCTTGCATACACCACACAAATTTGAAAAATCTTATATGCCTCTCCTTTACCCCTTTCAATCCATATATCAATCTCGCTATCCTAATATTTCTCCTTCTTTGGCACTAATCTCCAAAAAGGGTCTCTCCACCAAAAGGAAGAAATTTTGGAAGACAAGTGAGTGCAAGAGGTAGGCAAAAGTTCAGCATATAGGATTTCTCTCCTTAATTTTATACCAAACAAAGTATGCAACAACTTAAGCTAAGATTCTTGAGAAGTAGCATATTTAGCTCATACCTTACTTAGATCATAGTTAGACACAAGAGGTATGAACCAAATATCTAAAATTTCTCTAATCGTCACCACAAGAATAAACTTATGGTGTGACTCAAAATATTGCATACACATGCACACACTAGCATGTAAGGGCCTAGATGCACAAAGGTAATACAAGAGTTCATTTTGAGATACCAATTAAAGACATATTTCTTGATATATCAAGTTGACAGATTATCCACCAATGTCAATTGTAATATGGTCTTCACAATCTTGTCACCAATTTGAAGGAATCTTTGTAAGTTGATGCCATTTAGAATGAATGCTCGTATCTCATAATATCACCTAGGGAATGCTCACAAAGCCAAGAGATAGCATCAAATTGCACAAGCTCCAATTTCACAACTAGTGACCCCTTGGATGTGGAAGGCATATGTGGATCACTAATTGCAAAACCACATAACATAGACTAAAATCCCTTCTTTTGATATTGCATGCATATATATGTGGACGGCAAGAACATATGCACTATTGGTCAATGAAGTCCAAATAAGGGAATTTAATCTAAATTATGGAGAGTAGCTACTTAAGAGATAAATTGCAATCCAAATGAATATGAGAGATAACTTTATCAATTTGGATTGAGTTAAGGTAGCATACACATGAGAAACTCATTCTCACCAAGAGGCTACACAAATCACTAGAAGAAAAGGTTAGTCTCAAAAGACACACGACATACGATAGGCTCCCCCCTTAATATGTGCATCAAGTACTCAAACTACTTGTGAAATGAATTTGAACTAGTTTAGGATTCAAGAGGAGTTCACCCTATATCTTGGTCAAGGCATGATAAATTTATAAGAATTAAAATCATGGCAATAAAACATACCACTACCAAGGTAGATATATCACATTCCTTTTTGATAAGATTCTAGGTGATCAATAGGATGGATCATATGCACTTGATGAGCTCTACAGAGGAGAATTAGCAATATAAACTCAATCTTCAGTTCCTTTCTCCAACTCAACTAGATCTAATCCTATGAAAGGATTAGGGCATCTGATACTGTAGTTGTGAAACACCTAGAGAATCCAAGGGATCATCCATCCTTCTTATTTGACGTTTGGAACTGCACAACATATACTTGAAAGAAGCCAATAGTCCCACAAGATATAAGCTAAGCTCCCCCTAAATTTGGGCATGCAAGAGTACATGAAGCACAATAATGCATATCAATCAATATGATGTCAATGGAGAGATTTGAATTATATTCCAACTTTTTCAAACTCCTTCAAGTTGCTTACAAACCAATAGCTTCATCAGTTTCTAATTGCTTCCAATTGATTTCAGCTAGTACCAACTAATTATAACTCGTTGTTTCTTCTTGTAGCTACTGAAGTCAACTGGTTTCATCTAGTTACCACTTAGTTGCAGCTGCTTGCTGCTACTTATATTCTGAGTGCAATTGATTTAGACCCATGTGTGAGTTCTTTTCTTTCATTTAAACCTTTTATACTAAACTAATGCTTCTTCTTTTCAAATGATTCTTCATGACCTAACTTGAGAGCGAGCTGAACCTTGTTGTTACAGTGCCTTTCAATTCAATATAGTCAATTTTTAGATTATGTCCTTCTAAGAGAAAGATGCATACCTTTCAAACCACTAGTCCAATATGTATGAAATTTGGTAGATATGTGAACCTATGAGTCCTTTATCTGCTGGGAAAATTTCAAATCATTTGGACTCCATTTGATTTGCCATATAAATTTTCATAACCACTAGGTCTGAATTTGCACTGCTGAAAATGACAGAATTTAATTCCTTGGATAAAGCTTCTTATATCTCAGACCCCTTTTTCAGTATGCATGAAACTTAGCAAAGAGCTAAATCTACATGTCATCTAACTTTTGTAACACTTTTGCCTAATTTGGAACCCTTTTGGTGAGTCAAATCAAATTTCTACCAAAACTATCAAGGTCTAAAAACTACAGCACTGAATCTGATAGAAACTAACTCACAACTGACTTTCTTCAAAACTAATCTTTATTCAAATTGTACAACAACAATTACTAGATGTGTATAGCATGCTCACAAATTTTTAGGTTAATTCATTAGTATTTGAATATCCAAATCCATGCTTGAAGACAGCCAATCACATAATTCAAAATTTTTAGATAGATTTGATAATTCTTAACTTTTCTTAACTTCTTGTCCAATTTTGAGGTGAACTTGGAACCGTTGCAGTATGTAGATGCCCATAAGATAAAAATGAGAGTTGACAATCTACATATGACAAAATCCCATCAAGTAGAGGGTTCTTGAATTATGAACAATAAGTGCCTTCACTTTACTTGCCCTTAATCTTCAGTTTTGAGTACCAAGTGGTGTGCTAAAACACCCCACAATCAAATATCCTTTTGTACACTACCATATATCAATTTTAGATTAGTTCAAGATCTCACTTAGGTCTCCCAAATACTTCTAGTCATTGTTCCAACTTGAGGGCATTTTAATCAAAGTGACTCTTGATCAATCCAATGATTGTCATTTTTCTGGCAGATACTGTCCCCTTCAAAGATTAATCCATAACTACCATTGTACATATCCAAATACCCTAAAATTTGGTGGACATGCTCTTTACAAAGTCTTCTAGTAGCTATGAAAATTTGAGCTTTATTTTCCTTATAAATTGCTACCAGATTTCTCATCTTTTAGTATTGTTACATGCTGAGATCTAATTTACCGTAGCTGATAAGATCCACTCCAAAGCTGAAACATCTCTTATCCAATTCTCATGCAACTTATATCTCAATTAATACCATAATTATAGAGCATTCACATCAAATTTGAAGACAATTCAAGTAGAATTGATCACGTAAACATGGCTCACACCACAACTCACTCTGATTTGAAATATAGAGCAGATTTAAATACACTAGGCTATACTTCTTCAAGCTAAACCAAACTTGAAGTTAATGTGTTTGAATACTTTCACAAGAAATATATCCATTAACTCCACTTAAAAAGTCTTCTCATGAACTTATCCATTTAGGCCAACTCAAATTTGATTACTAAGCATTTAATCCATTCAAAATATCTCATAGCAAGCAACATATGCATATTTATCCAATCCAATCAACTCTTATATGCACCTAAAAGAATATGATCAACAAGAGGTATACCTTTGCACCTTATCATCAACCAATATCAAGCTTCCTCTCTAAATGTGATGACATTTTCTCTTGATTGGCAATGCAACTTCTAAACTTGGCTCTAACTTGATGAATGAATTCGATTACATTAAGCCCTCTATCCTACCTATGAATGGCACTTTGCCTTGAGCCCACAAAGTCACAATTGAGATAATACATGGCAATGACAAACATCAAGTTGACCACATTTGTCAAATGATTATCATATGAATCCAATTTCCACTAATGGGACCGCAAGATCACTAGAAGAAATGTTAGGCCACAATGACTCAAAATAGAAATTTGAGCTCCTCCCCTAAATAAGTGCCACAAGTAACTTGAATGACTTAAAACTAGCACTTTATTCTATCATGAATATGGGGGTCAATTCCATTTTGGCCAAATACATAATCAAATGCATCTAATTAGCCACTTATAATATTTCACAAATATTTCTATTTATGAACTATTGAGCACTAGAAACACATAGAGGCTATCCTATAGAGTTTAGGTACTTGTTACCAATGGTGAGAATAAAGTAGATGATATGATCATTAGTCTATCTTTGGGTCAAACATATAAGAGATTATAATGAAAGTTAGCTAATAGCTTGAGTGAGAATTTTTAGATTTGCTTACTCAAGCACCCCGAAGCCTTCATCCCACCACCAAGTACCACATCAACATCCTAAGCACACTTTGGTACCCTACTCTTGTTGGGTCCTTTTGAGTTAGTCAACATGTGCTTAGGAACCCAAGTGGATTTAACACTAGCCTGTGGTGAACACATCACCTTGCTAGTACTAACTCCATTTGTGGTCCTCCTAAGCATATTATCATAAACAAATGTGTTCGGCTTAGGATTTTTACCATTTGGGCAATCATAGCCTAGATGCCCCTTCCTTCTACAAGCATAGCATATACGGCCTTCATTTGCCTTATGCTTGTTTAGCTTGTTGGGACACTCATATATCATGTGCCCAACTTCATTGCATACATAGCACTTTCTTGTTGCAACTAGAGCCTTTCTTCTTGCTTCTTTGAATATTGCTTGAATAGCCCACTTTGTTGCACTTGACACAAGCTTTAGGTTCATCGTTCTTGACTTGGTTTGCCAATTTTCTATCTGCCTTGTGCTCAGCCACCTCACACTTGTTGGCCCAACTCTTGTTTGGACACATGTTGCTCATGTGCCCATATGCACCGCAACCATAACATAGCCTCTTGCCATGTTTCTTGTTTGTGGCATGACTAGTTTGTTGAGTGTTGGAGGAAACACGGTTTGAACCCTTCTCAAGATTCTTCACCATGTTTTCATGGTTATCTTGAGAAGGTTGTGCTTTCCCCTTACCCTTTGATTCAATCACATCCATTCTTAACTTTTCAATTTCTTCTTTGAGCTCAGCATTTTCTAATAAACCATGCTCAATCGGAGATTGGATTGCTCGAGAAACACACTCATTAGTACATAAGTGTTTATTTGAGGATTATGATATTCAGAGGATTTTACCGATGTAGTCACAACCTCATGTGTTATTTCAAGCATAGTATATGATTCTACTAGCTTCTCATGTGAGCACTTGAGATGATCATGCTCGGTGTAAAGCTTGTTGAACTTGCTTGAGATGGTGTCAAGCTTTGCCTTGAGCTCAATGTTCTCATTTTCTAATTGTGATACACTAGAAAGAGAGCTAGTAGCTAAATCATGCTCAATTGACAATTTTGTATACCGCTCGGTGATTGACTTTAGTTCTTCTGACTTGAAAATGAGAAACATCTCTTGCTTGTGAAGTATTTGCTCTTGCTTCTTATTTTCTTCTTCTAGCTCAACATTCTTAATCAACTTCACGAATATGCTCTTTTCTTTGCTGTTGAGATGATCAATGATGTCAAGATCTTCAATTTCAAGAACACCTTCTTTTTTATCATCTTCAGTTGCAATCTCTTTGACTTGTTCATTCTTTGTTGCTTTCTTCTTGTTCTTCTTAGCCATGAGACACAGAGGATGAGAGTCATTTGTCACTGAGATTGACTCATCATTCGGTCTCCATTGAGATGCATTATCACGTCTTGGAGCTGCCTATTGCTTTACTGCCTCAGCCATACCTAAACGCCCTAAATTTACACTTTTGAAAAATAGTTAAAATGATTTAATTTGAACTTTTGTGCTCATGAAAACCTAGGGAAAATAATATTTTTTTATCAAATTAAAATTTATCATAGGCTTAGCAATATTTTTGTGCATACATGTTGGTGCATATGTTTTATTGTAATGTATGCTTGTTGTTCGACTTTGTGAGGAGAGTGAGCAAAGTTTTGAAAACACATTTAGGAAGTCGTCTATCTTTCTCTGGCCTGTCTTTTTCTATTTTTTCTATAATCAAATTTCTTGTTTCTCAGCTCTAGTTTCCTTTGGAAGCTTCTTAAAGACTTCTCTTTATAACCCAAATTACTCCTTTCAGATCCTCTTTCGTCAATCAATCTCTATAATCTTTCTAGGAGTTTTCTAAACTTTTCTAAAATCTTTTCTATTTATCCTAGAGCTTAATCTAATTTTTAGATGCTCTAAAATATTCTCTTACGAGCTCCAAATATTTTATTTGGGTTGCCCATATCCCAAAATATCTCTAAGAATTTTCTCTGAATTTTCAGAACCTTCGGATTATTTTTCGTGTCTTAAAAATAAATTCTAGACTTTTCTAGAATTATTTTATCCATAAAATTAATTAATTCTGAAAATAATAAAATCTCTCAATTTGCTTGATGCCTAAAGGACTATGTCTTTATTTACTAATGGGCCTTAATAATTAATAAGGCCTATTAGTAAAGGTTGAGGGTGCAATATCAATTAGTACCATATTGCTAATTAATATAGATATGGAGAATTTTTCTCTCTATATATATGTACCAATCCTTTGAGTAAAGCACATCTAAACTATTATTAGGGGAGCCCCTAGTTTGGTAATACCTAATAATATTGTCGCCCTTATTGATTATTTAAGTCGCTACATCGATCTTCGGTATACCATGGTGCCATCACTGGGGAGTTCTTCCTATTTGAGCAGGTCCCTGTCAACGCCATCTGCGGCTCTGGTACACGGCGTCATCTACCGGCATGCCACGGCTGTCTCTTTCCTGGTCGCCATGGCCATGCTGCTCCTGCCCGACATGGAGAAGCACGTCAGGCACAAGCTAGCCAAGTTGCTGCCGTCTGCTGCTCCAACTCCGTCATCGACCCGCTGTCGTCTCACACGAAGGACTAAGCCGTCCACTTCTCAAGACATCGCCCTCGCCTGTCGTGCTTTTGGAGCGCCACCATTATGGGGAGATCAATCCGTTGTCATCGATCGACTTCATCTCTGGCAGTGCATCCAGACCATACCCCGTTTGAGTACGTTGCTGTGCTTAGCCTGCTGATCTACCATCTACTATTTCACCATGTTGACGGTTCCCAATCATTACTCATCACCTCTCATCTGCTATGCCGAACAGGAGCATGCAAGCCAGCATGCACGTAGCTGTTCTACACATCCACGTCACCATGTTGCAGGTCATCACCATCTTCCTCCCTTCGAAGCTAGCAGTCCTCGGTTCACCTCTGCTGCCGTTTTTGTGTGTGGTGAGGTCCCTATCTTCTCCTTTTTCCTCCTCGTCAAGTTTCTGTGTCAAACTGAAAACTCCAGTGGAGCTTTATCATCGCCATGGCTGAAGCTCCACAGTCGGACATGGATGCAATGTGAATGTTTGTGGCTAGCTTTTGATGATGTCAAACGTTGCTTTGAATGATGTCAATCCTAGCTTGATGATGTCACATATTGTTTTGTGGCCGTTTTTCTTCACAAAAATAATTCCTGAAATACAATGGTAATACATGGATACGTTCCTGATATTTACAGAATTGTCATCGATTTCAAATGCTTATAAAATCATCATTTTAACTCCGTTTTGGTCCATTCAAATTGCGTTGGATTCATAATTTACTAAGCTATGCAGTATTGTCACTGTTAGTTCAGTTTGTAGCTATTAAATTTTGAGTTCATATTTAATGCATTATTAGTCTGTAGAACATCTTTAAAAATTCATATCTTCGCCGTCTTAGCTCCGTTCTTGGTGAACTTGACGTCTATGTGATCCTAGCAATGATCAGAGTTTTTTTGTAAAATTTTTATTCTATTTTATTATGATTGGTGTACTATTCTAATTTAATCCTATTGTTGGCTTCGTGTATGATTGCATAGATGTTTGTGTGGTGTTCTATGATCATGTCCAGCAGTCGGTGAGTTATGCGTTGGTGATCCAGAAGAAGTTGGAGATCAACAAGGAGTATTTTGAAGAATTGAACTTGAAGAAGGATCTAAGTTTAAGGCAAGTATAGTTGGGACCATCCTTATTACCTATTCACTATACACACTAAAATCATATGTATGTGTCTTTTTGCTACCCTGTTAAGATTTTCTAGCTTTGATTACCTGTTTACCTTGATAACTAGGGATGATACATATGGGTAGTTTATACTAGTGCTTTATAACCATAATCTTGTAACTTGATTAATGACTATGCAACTAATGATTAAAGATGGTTTCAATAAGATCCAAACTGTAAGTGATCATTCGAGACATAACGTACAGCTACGGGGGCTATATGGCTTTGGCTCTAGTTATTCATAGGACCTTTTCTAGCGAGTTAGAGGATCTGCGAGTTGGGTATAGGGATGCCTCTCCATTATGTGTTATAACTGGGATGTGCCATAATGGTAGAGGAGTTTTCTATATTTGATGACCCTACAGCCCTAATTTGTTAGACGAACCTATGAGTGGCTTTATATGGTTTTTGAGTGTTTGGGAGTTATAAACCCAGGCGGTTGGGAATCATGACCTGTAGTGAAAGTATAAACCGATATATCGTCCGTGCCCACAGTTAGGGCGGCCAAGGGGTTCTTATGGAATGGATCATCAATCTAAATTGTGCTATATGTTAATGTTGTTTTTATCATATTCTTAATCATGTTTACCTCATCATGTGGTTATGGCTTTACTACTACCTTGATGCTAATTGCTAAAATATGACATACACTAAAAAGCTACTGCAGTTAAACCGTGTCAACCTTTATTGAGCTTCATGAACCCCTGCTATACTTGTTGAGTATGAAAGTACATACTCTTGTTTTATTTCAATATTTGGAAAATCCCGGATGGGTACCAGATTGCCAGAGTAGGAGAAGTTTAGGCTTGTGATAAACCAGTCAGTTGGATCTAGTGTAGTGAAGTCCTTATCTGAAGGTCAGAGTTGTCTTTTCACTGATTGCTACCTAAGGGTATATCTTTCTTATACTAAGTACGTTATATATTAAGCATTGTTTATTGATACTACCCTTTACTTGTAGCTATATGTGGGAATTTACTTCTAGGACTCACATATGGTGTATATCTGGTTTTGTTCTTAAAATCGGGTATTACAATACCGGACAAGTCCAGTACCATACCGGACATGTCCGGTATGTGCTGTTCAGACAGCACAGCGGCAACTTGTTGATGTTGCTCTAGCTCTGCATTGTTGATATTGGTAGAGGCTCTAACACATCTGGAAGGTGTAGTGAGCATGTTCTCCATTGTTCTCCACACATAGCACTCATCACATTTGGACTTTCCATATAGCTCAAAAAGTTTGGTCCAAATGACATGAGCACTATCCGGAGGTGTTTGCCCATTGTAGATTGCCTCATCTAGAATCTCTGCACTCAATGTACTCAAAATGGCATTAGCAGCTAAAGCATTGAGTTGCACAGATATCTCTTCCTCTTTTGAAATATTTTTATAGTTGCTCCAATCAACTATGGAAAGAGATATGCTTGCATCCACAATATGCTCAACAAGAGGACTAATATCTTGAAAAAGCAAGAACAAGGGAAATCAGAGTAAATGGAGCTGTAATTTTAGATCCAATTGTTACCACCCCTTTGTTGATGTTGTTGATGAAGATGTTGAACTCCTCGTGGCTTGGCCCTCTCCAAATTGTAGATCAAGTCCTCCAACCTATGAAAGTAGGGGATGGAGAGGAGGAACACAAAGAAAACAAGAACAAGGGTAGTCGATGCTACCACCATAGCACTGTAGGGTTATGAGGGTGCTACGCTAGCCAGAAAACAAAACTTTTCTACCTCATAAACCAGGATCTACTGCCAGATATAGGTCATGGGATTACCACTAGACGCGTAGATGCAGCGGAAGACTCGATGTAGTCGAATGCGTCACAGCAGTGTTGTGCAGTTGCGTGGTCGTCCATCAAGTACACCCTTTGCTTGTGGATCATCCAAGCACGTTCCGGACCAGTCTAACTAGTCGCCGACCAGTTGCTGACCACCGTGACCAACCAGGTCTGTACTTGTATCGTAGATGCAGCACCTCTGAGGTATCACACACGTGCGGGAAGAAGCAATGCGTAACCGGACTGCTAGGTCCGCGAGAAGCAAAGGCGTGAACGTGGGGTGGGCGACGGTGGCTGAATAGATCAAAATGGATCAGGTCTGCCTTGCCCCTACCCCTTGCTTATATAGGCGTCCCTATGCGACCCTGACCTAGAGGCCCATCAGGAACCCTAAGCCTTGTCTAATCCGGGTCCAACACGAACTAGGCTTCCAACCCTTAAGCGTGTGACCCTTTGGGTTCATGCACACATAGACATGGACCGAGTACTCCTGCTCGCCCAATAGTTGACAACGGCCTCTAGCAAGGCGTGACAACTACTATGCATACGCAAAGATCATATTAGACGCCACTACGACCATGTACAAGTTATTCTCTTTGCCACTGATATATGGTTCAACTCGTGGCTTAACACTTAACCCAAGCACAACCATGCATTTGTTGATCCAATCACTTGAGTGATCCAGTGATATCTCTCTCATGCAAAGAGGGGCAAATTCCATCTTGACTGTCTATGTCTCATAGCATGCTTCCCGACCACCCGAAGACCACCTTTATAACTACCCAGTTACAAAGCAGTGTTTGATAATCCCTAAGTAGGCCATTTCACATCTTGAGTACATACCACAATCTCAAGTCTAAGGACATAACGTACATGACGTGAATAGAGACAATCTCAAGTCGGGTCAGTCCAGCCTACATGTCTCACATGTGCCCACATTATTAGTTTGACATCTCCATGTCCATGACTTGTGAAACATAGCCATCAACTAATACATGTGCTGGTCTAATATTCAAGTGTGTTCTCACAAGAATGCCGACCAGGGACAACTTTAGAATAACCATTCAAGTAATTAAGTTTCACAGACAATTCACATAATTTCCAATCAACACAAGTTGTCTATAATGGAAATTCAATGAACACTTAATGCATGTCATAGATATAATCGGAATATCATCATCTCTATGATTACCTCTAGGGCATATTCCCAACAAGCAAGACATGATATTTTTTTATCCGAAGTTCGGTTTCTGTCAAAATCTACTCTCCGTTGAGGGAGCTGCAGGAGACCCAAAGATTCTTTCTAGAGGATACCAACACAGGCCACTCTAGTTCTAGAGGATACAACACATGTCACTCTAGCAGGAGTCTTTTCCAACTCCTTATCTTTGGGGTTCCCCCTAGAGGATACCACGCAGGTTGTCACTCTAGTCGGAGTGTATTCCAACTCCTTTACCTCCTTCACTATATGATTCCTTCCCTTTTGGCGGTGAAATCAAACTGTTACAAACGATCCGAGGCAACCACAAGCTCTAGGGTGCTCTTCGACGACGCCTAACTGTCTAGGACCGAAGAGTCCAAGAGTAACAAATGTAGCTCACAAAATAGACAATATGCTCAAGATCTCAAGTGGTGGCTTGCTCTCAATTTTGAATCTCTCTCTCTCAACCCACAAATTGGATTTCTCAATTTGGATCAATCACTCACTAAGAGAGGATTTGGGAGATTTGGAAAGCTTCAGAAATGAGTGGGGAGTGAGAAGAATCAGCAGCCTCACGAGGTAGAGGCTTGGGGGTATTTATAGCCCCTTTGAAAAACTAGCAGTTTTCTAGCCGTTGGGTGCAGGAAATGGCCTACCGGTACTACCGGTGTACTTCCGATGTACTTCCGGTAGTTCAACTACCTGCAACCAGAGGCTCTCAACTTGAAATAGGATTTTTCCTACCGGTACTACCGGTGTACTTCCGATAGTTCAAAACTACGCACTGGGCACATTTGACTTGCATAAAAAATGTAGCTGGTACTACCGGATTATAATTCAAATAAAATCGGTACTACTGGTAGCAACCGGTACTTCCGGTGGTACTTTCGGTAGTTCATCTTCTCGCAACCTAGGGGTTTCGACTTGGCATAAAAAACAACCGGTACTACCGATTTATAATTCAAACATAACTGGCACTTCCGGTCCGCCAGGTTGGATGAAGAAAGGACTTTTCTAAGTGCCTGTGCGTGCAATGGTGTCTCTCAAAACATGATAAAGACTGACATGAGCACTTTAAACATGTAAATCTATGAACATAATGCATCCCTCTTAACACGGGTGAAGCCACGTTAGAAGTGCTGGATGCTCAGGCACCCACGACAAAGTCGGAATAATGTGATGAGGTGCAAATTTTCACCCTTTGTGCACCACCTCGGTACAAAAGCAGCCACCCCCACTGGCCCAAGCCCATGTCGTAGGTTGCTTCCACAGAAGGATGCCAACCGAGCACGAGTGAATTTTTCCCGTGGCCCAGCTTTTCGCCTGACGCGGCGATGACCCTGCGTTGCTCCTGCTGATCACTGATGCCTGCGCCCCTTCCCCTTCCCAGCTTCGCTCGCTGTCGTCGTCCGTGGTGCCAAGGCGACTGGCGATGGCGAGCGCCTGACGGCCGCTAGCGGCAATAGCCGGATGTTAGGATGTGAGCGCCCTGTGTCCTCAACCTCACCTCCTCACGATCACGACCTCTTTGGCTCTCTCTATTCTAGACTTCTGGTTCAAAAGAAATAGGCAAGGAATCAAATCCTTATTTTATTTATCTTGTATTTCAATCAAGTTAAGCCATGCATCCAATTTTGATTCTTCCTGGTTATATGTTGAAAATTAAGTAGGTTCCAGTTTAGGGCTACTGTGTTAATTGGGGTTTTTTCTTTTTAGTATATGCATATACATTTATGATAGTATGGATCTGCTATCTGATTATGCTTGCTAATGATAGGTAATCATTGAGAGGTTTTTAAATCCGAAAGACCAAGACATAGACACTGCCAACAATAACTCAAATTCACGTCTAGATGATCTCAATTGCTAAGAGGAGATTAAATATGATCCAGACTTGAGAAAGCAAATTATTTCTTACCATCCTAATATTAGAGAAAAGTTTAGAAGAAAAAATATTTAGAAAATGGACCTTGTCAGCCTCGCACATGTAATTTTCTTGTGTATAATTCTAAAATTTATTTACTAATAAATAATTGACCTATTTGTTTTCTTTGCGTTTAGGATAATGGGATTTTCCTTATTTTGCTAAATAGGGCATGTTTTCTTGATGATTTTAGCATTCTATCAATGAATACACTTCTTTTTTTGTTAAATGTGTTATGTTTTGACATAAATCTCATCTCTATTGCTAGTCGTCAAATTTGATATTAAAATATGGTAGTTGCACATTAATTATGTTGTTTCTTATTGGACATCATATCGGTCAGTGTAGTTATGAATTTAGTGGTGCAACCCCATCACTTTGCTCTAGCTTCGCCGCTGCCTCTTAATAGTACAGCTTTCCTATTAACTCAAGATTTAGAGAGAAATAAATATAATCCTCTTGAGTTGCTTTCTTTTAACCAAAGCTAATTCTTTCAATCTTCATCAGATGAGGGTGTCAACATGTCGACTTTGAATTGTTCTTCAGCATAGCCATCTTTAGCATGTGACTTGATTCCATTCATCAAATATAGATAACTTCAAATGTACCAAGTCATTATCATCAAACACTCCAATAGTGATTTGATCCTCCACATCAATATGACTTTTAAATCTTGATTAGTACCTCAACTAAATGCAAGAACTTTCTTTTTCACCATCTCAAGTCATCAAGTCACATCTTGTGTTGAATCATCCATTTATTTGTGTAATTATCTTTTTATTTCAATGTGGCAAGCTTTGAGTAGGAGACTATTACATATGCAATCCTTCATGTCTCATTAACCAGTTCTTACTGTGCTTGCTTCCACATGAATCATAGGAGTCTCACAACAGATAAGCCTTTGCTTGAATTCTATTTGTATTGTTGTCTTGTGCTTGAGCTAGATTGTTTATACAACAACACATCATTTTGGCTTTACACACTTTGATAAAATACTTGTGAGATAACTAATTTCTTATCCAACATCTCAACAAACATGTTAGATCTTCAATTGTGTTTGTCATTCAATCATCCAAAACCCACTAAAGGGCTAGATGCGCTTTCACCCTCGAAAGAAAAAAATGTAGTGCTGGGCTAGATTCTCTGAGTCTCGGCCCAAAATCTCAAATGTCTTCAAGGCAAATGCTAATGGGCTGACTACCACACTAAAGTACCAGTATAGAGAAGAAAAGAGGGAGAATTAGGAATCAGGTCTCAAAAACAAACATGTTTAGGAATCAGGCCACTTTTGCTTTAGAATTTGGGAATCTGGCCCCAAAACAAAAAAAATCCTTAGGAATTAGATCTTCTGTCAGTTTGGAGGCTTAATTAGGGTAAAATGACCATTTTACCCTTGACAAAAAAATAAAAATAGAATTTTTTTATTTATTGTATATTTTGAGTATATGTAATTATTAGAATGAGAAATTTATAAATAAATCATACAGTACCCAAAACTCTTCAAATTTGAACTACAGGCTAGTCATAGCATGAGATATAAATTCCAACTTTAGAGCATAATTAAAAGGCATAAATCCTAACTAATTATTTTTTATAGAACATGGCCAATATCAAGTTTTTTTTATAAAAACTAGACATCTCAAGGAGGAAGACAAAATTTGGGGCATGTTTGATGGCGGCCTGGTAGGGTGGCTCACGCCCGTGGGCTACAGCGGCCCGTGTTCACTGGCCTGGGCCCACCACTCGGCCTGGCTCCCCAGCTGTATTTCCACCCCCTCCGCCTGGCTCCCAGAAAACAGAATCCCCTTCGTTTTTCTAGGGCATGGCTCTCGGCGATCGCGATGGTGATTTTGGCGGCGGCCGCGGGAGGCTCGTGCGGGCTCACGTGGGAAGGTGAAACCTCCGCACGCCATGGAACCACGCTGAAATCCACCGCCTATATATTCCCTCCCTCCTTCCCCGCTCTCCCCTCCCGCACTTTCACTCCTCCACCAAATCCCGTGAGAAATCGACGGCGGTGTGTTGTGGCGGGAGCCCGGCTTTGTCTCGTTCCCCGTGCATGGATCCGGATGCTCGCGGTGCCACAGCTCCTGCTCAGCTGGGACTCTGGGAGGCGGCAGTCTTCTTCCTCGTCTTCCTCGGTTCTAGTGGTGCGTGCGGTGCTGCTGTTGGCTGGATCTACTTCCTCTTCGTCCGGATTTGCTTCATCTTCATCGATGTGTCGTCTTCTTCTTCATTGCGCGCTTCTTCCGTTCTCCGTCGACCACCCCGAGGTGAAATCCACCCCCAATCCCCATCCTTTTCTCACTATTTCATTTTTTTCATACTTAGATCGA
This sequence comes from Bothriochloa decipiens, assembly GCA_023333625.1. NCBI lineage: Eukaryota > Viridiplantae > Streptophyta > Magnoliopsida > Poales > Poaceae > Bothriochloa > Bothriochloa decipiens. The sequence goes on from CM041628.1 coordinate 19,048,367, forward strand.
CGCTGTTGTGGTTACGGTTCATGTTATTTCGATGATGTTCATGTTGTTAGGGTTTAGCATGTCACTGTTATTTATGTTGGGATGAATCTTGCTGGTGATTAGGGTTCATGCTCTAGTAGTTTTAGTTGTTCCACTCTAGTCGATTTATGCTATATCATTTCCTTTGATTCCTGCTAGTTAGGGTTCATGCTGTTGTTGTTTAAGTTCATCCATGTTGATGGCTTCTGTTGGAGCCTAGATCTGTTGTTTTTGCACTATCCCTGTTGTTTTTATGGTCGATGATGATGTCCTCATGTCACTGGGGGCATGTTCATGCATGTAGCTGTGACATTGTACAGATGAATGAGTTATTTCCATGCAGATGCCTTCTATAGGTCTATTCAATTCATTTTTGTGTAATACTCATGCATGTAGATGGATGGTGCCTAGCACAGAGAGGTCTTGGACAAGCAAGCTTCCACCTTAGTTGTTGTGATGTCCTCCTTTGTAGCTAGTAGGATGAGAAGCCCACTCCTAGCTCCTGACCCACTCTTGCTGTCTCTGAGGTGTGAGGCTGAGCAGCATAGGCAGCGTACCCTGCAAAGGATTTACAGGTCCACTGATAGGGAGTGTTTGTCCATGATAAGGATGAGCAGAGCACCTTTTTTTGCTCTGTGTGATCTCTTTAGACAGAGGGGTCTTGTTCCTGAGAGTGTAGGGTGCAGTGTTGAGGAACAGGTTGCTATGTTCCTTCACATAGTAGGTCACAACCAGAGATTTAGGGTGGTGCACCAGTCATTTTCTAGGTTAATTGAAACTGTCCATAGGAATTTCCACCAGGTGTTGTATGCCATTGGTGAGATCAGAAATGAGGTGATCAAGCCACCATCTACTACCACCCATCCTAAGATACTTGGCAGCCCTAGATGGAATCCTTGGTTCAAGGTAAGTGTGATATGCACAAGTAGTGTTCACATGTCTAGGATGTCAAATGGCTTATCACAATTTCACATTTTTGTTTAGGATATCATTGGTTCCATTGATGGCACACATGTCCTGGCTAGAGTTCCTAGGAGGATGCAGCAAGCTTTCAGGGGTAGGAAAAAGGACCCCACATAGAATGTGATGGCTGCTGTGGATTTTGACCTCAAGTTCACTTATGTGTTGGCTGGTTGGGAGGGCTCAGCATATGATGCCCATGTCCTAGCTGATGCAATTGAGAGGGAGGATGGTTTCACTGTCCTTGAAGGTAATTAGAGCCTCAATGCACTTTACTAATATGTTGTCCACACTGAACTCTAATTAGTAATGCCATTACCCACCTATAGGTAAGTGCTACCTTGTAGATGTAGGCTATGCATGCTGCAATGGTTTCCTACCTCCCTATAGGGGGTCAGATATCATTTGTCTGAGTATAGCAGCACAAACAGGCCACAGAATGCAAGAGAGTTGTTCAACTTCAGGCACTCCTCCCTTAGGGTCACAGTTGAGAGGGCTTTTGGGGCCTTGAAGAACAGGTTTAGAATTCTATACAGTAAGCCCTTTCACCCTTACAAGACCCAAGTAAAGCTTGTCATTGCCTGCTGCATATTGCATAACTGGATCCTAGGATTTGGTCAAGACCACATTGTGCCTGATGAGGACTGAATCCCCCCTAACCACCCTCCTGTTGACCCTGACCAAGACCAAGAGGACTCTGTGGCCATGACCCAAAAGAGGGATGACATCTGTAATGCTATGTGGGCTGCTAGGGGCATCAATAGGACCTGATGCATGCTTATTTATTATTGCACTCTGTGAATTGTGGACCCTAGTATGGAACATGTGGAGGCGAACTTATTTGTGTAATAATTTGTGGACAACTGAGACCAAGGCTGTATGGAACCTATTCTGTGTTTTCATTTCTGTATCAACATGCTATGTTTGTTTGCCTACTTCTTGTTGACAATTTCAATGTTTGTTTGCCTACTTGTTGATATTTACTTGGTATGTTGGATATCAGCTTAGGATGGATGCTGGCTTTGTGGCACCAGCTCAAGCTGGTTTTGGGGCTCCAGAGGCTGATGCTAACCCTGCAGCACCAGCTGTTGAGGCAGCAGCAGCAGCTATTGAGGTACCACCCTAGCCTGCAGCTCCCAATGGGCCCATGAGGTGGAACAACAACACCTCTGGGTTTGTGCTTAGGAGGATGGCCCAGATTGTCAATGATGGAACTAGGCCTGACAAGGTTTTCAAGGACAAGGATGTCACCTATGTAGCCAAGTGTCTTAAGGAGTACAGTGGGGATGTGGTTAGCCAAACTTAGGTGTACAACCACCTGAGGAAGTGGAGGCAGAAGTGGACTAGGATTAGCAAGCTGAAAGATCTTAGTGCTGCCTTGTGGGATAATGACATCCATGCTATCATGCTTGAGCAGGATCACTACCTAGGCCACTACAAGGTAGATGATGGCTGTTGTTCTTAGCAATTCTTATACTCTGTCCTTACCTCCCTAGCTTCTTACAACCCCTCTTATTCTCTACCGTAACCTTGCAGGACCTCCCTAAGGATGCAGAATTCCTTAACTGCCCCATTAGGTTCTACACTGAGATGAAAGCTATTTTCTCCCACTCCCAGGCCATAGGCAAATATGCTGTTGGTTCTAGTGAGCCCCTTGGGGTGAACATGGCTGATAGCCAAGATATCAAGGTGGAGGGATCAACACCTGAAGTGGGTGAGGGCAGCAAGGCCACAGACCTGAAACCCCAGTCTGCTGTGAGAAACAAGAGGAAGAGGGGCAATTTTACTAAGGATGAGGTCATCCTGCTGACCAACATGTCTGATGCTGTTAGGGATGTGGCTAGTGCTCTTAGGGAGACTGGGGCTGCTCATGTTGACCCTAATCTGTACCTAGCTATCATGGAGATGGGTGGCTTCTCCACTAAGGCACTCATTGTTGCCTACACTTACCTCCTGGAGAACAAGGCCCTTGCAACTGGCTTTGTGAAGATGCAGGCCACCCATAGGGAAGTGTGGATGAGGACCTACCTTTCCAAGAACTACTTCATGTAGTTCAGTCCATCCTGGACAGCAAGGGCATGAGGGGGTTGACTATAGAGAAGTATAGTTCCTCCACCTCCCTCCCCACTCTCTAACCTTTTTGATACCAATCTGGGTGTGGCTTTTGTGCAGTTTCTTTTGGATGGGTACAGTTGGAGGGTGGCTAAATGATGATGGTAGTTTGGAAAATGTAACTCATTTGAGCACACTTGTGTGCTGCAGACTTGGTGGTTGTAATGCTCTTAATGGCCTCTGTTGGCTGCTATATTTGAACCTATATTGCATTGTTCTGTCTTTGTTGTTGTTATACGTCCTTTGTTTGGTTTATTATGGCAGCTGGTAAGTTCTACTTGGTGGTTATGCTATTATTGGGATTGGTGGTATATGTTGGAACTAATTGAATGGCCTATGATGCATAAAATGAACTGTTGAGGTGGCTACTTATTTTTTTGGACTACCATTTGTTATTTCCTTTGCTGTGGTGCCTTGTTCTTGCATCTGATTTGAGTTTTATGGTTTTTTATTTGACAGTAGCCACCAATGAAACAAATATGATGACAATCACCACATTAAGCTGAGGCCTAATTCTTTCCAAAACTTGCCAATGATGTTATTACTTTTTTGTTAAACTGAGGCAGTAAACTTTGTTCCTTTCAGAGCTCATGGCCTCATACTATGTCATTTTCAATGGCAAAAATGCTGGTATCTACCAAAGGTGGCATCAGTGTGCTGTTCATGTTCTAGGTAAGTCTAGTATTCTTTACCAGAAGTACAAGACATATGATGAGGCAGTTAGAGCTTTTGAAACACATAGAGCACCACTACCATCTGATCAGGTGCAGACTGATGTTGTGTTTCATGTTGGCCCTCCCACTAATGTTGATGGGAATAATGGTTGCTGGACTAAGGTTTAAATCACCTGCCTTGTTGCCCTCTTGGTTGCCTTCTGGATGCATGTGGGCAATAATCGCCGCGGTGACTGCCCCAACTGATGCCTGTGATGACTACCAAATGGAGGAGCTGCTACTGTGCTGATTTGCTATTTTCTAAATTTCATTTGGAGTTGCTAATCTAGAAGTTCTTGATGTTGATTTAAAACTGTTTAGCTTGTGGTTTTGTTGTTAATTTGAACCTAAAATTTGATTCAAGCAGCTATGACTCTATGAAATCTCCATTAATTAGTCTACGGCCTGTCATCTTTTATTCCTTCGCATTTGTTCTTCAAACTGCTGTTTTAACTTTGCATGTGTTGTTGCAACCGATGAAACTTTAGTTGGTTGCTGGCGGTTGCTGGCAGTTGATGCCTGGGCTGAGACCCAAACACGTTCTCATCCTGGCGGTTGGTGACAGTTAGCCTTGGACCAGGCTGGATGGTTGGAAATCAAACACGTTCTCTGCTGGGCCACATTCTTTTAGGCTGGTAGCCAAACACGGTGTCTAGCACCGGTCGGAGCAGGCTGTGGCTGGCCCGGGCCTGATCGCCGGGCCAGGCCCCCGTGATGCAGTGTATCAAACACGCCCTTGGTTCACCAAAATTGGAGTTACCAAACTCGAAATATAAATTTCCAAAGATTCAACCAAATATTTACAAATAGATCCTTAAGGCACTATTCATATGAGTCACAAACTGTGCAGATAAGCCCTTCCCTTTTCTCGAATTCAAGCTCATGGTCCTTGATGTGATTTCAACGGAGGATCTCGCTTGGCTTGCGGTTCCGACGTTCCGGCAGCACGTCGGTGGCAGAGAAATGGTGAGGGAGCACTGGGAGGCCAGCGCGCATCCGCAGGAGCCCTCGGCTCAGCCAGGAATGACTCTTGGCACACCGGCCACGGACGGCAGCGGGTCACACCCGCGCAAACATGACGGTGGCGGTCGGAGATGGGGATGAGGTGCGGGAGGGGCGGCGCGACGAGAAGATGGCGACGGCACGCTCAACTGAGGACGGGAAGGCGCGGAGGAGGAACGACGGTGGCGGCGCTACTGCTGCTCTTCATAATATGGAGCTCGACCCCGCGAATCCACGGGGGGAGCGGCAGATCCATGCATGGTGAGTATGAATCCGGACGTAGGGGCGCCGCTTCCCTTGGCCTTTGCTTGTAATAGGTAAAGGAGGGTAAAACCATATTTTTTTACGAGAAACAAAACTTAACTGAGTCGTACTTAACCGTGTACCCTAACAGACCTGTCAGAAGGCCTAATTTATAAGAATTTTTTTAGAGTCAAATTCTAAATTCGAAAAAAAAGACTGATTTCTAGACATATTTGTTTTTGAGACGATTCCTAATTCTCCCCACAAAAGAACACTGACAAAGGCAGCCGAGCGGCCCGCGCGGAACCTGATTCTTCTGCTTTGTGCGGAAAACGCGGAAGTGAGAGCAAGACTGCTGCTCGGCTGCCGCGGCGGCGGCGGTTCGTGCTCCAGGATCTAGCAGAGATGGCCAGCGTGGGGGGCAGCGGGGGCGGCGGCGTGGTCCGCGACGTGGAGACGCTGGACGACGTGCGCTCCATCGTGCTAAAGCCTTCGGGGGTCGCTCGACGAGTCGCGGGTCGCGAGGATCGCCGGCGCCGACTTCAACGACCCGGGCCTCGGGCTCGAGGGGCTGCTCGCCTCGCTTGCGGGCACGGGGTTCCAGGCGTCCAACCTCGGTGACGCCATCGACGTCGTCAACCAGATGGTACGTCGGCCTCTACGCCGCTGGTTTTCGTCCGGAGAGCGAGTTTGCGCTTGGGGGTTAACTGTAGCAATCTACAGAAGAAGATAATGTGAATTTGTGCGATGCGGGGTCTGTTGTAGTGTGTTTTATGATGAATGTCGGCAAATTAGTGTTTACACGCCTGAATTTTGTTCCGGAATGCATGGAGGCTAAGTTGTAAACATAGTCAAGCTGATAGATGTGCAGCTGTTATAACTTCAGTGATGTAGGTGTATTTTAACTTGCGGTAACAGTGAAAGAACCCAAGTATACAAGTGCAGACCTTCAGGCATTGGCAGCTCTTATGACGGTTAATGCTTTGACCTAAATGGAGCAAACAGATAAAAATTTGCTAGGGATGTTTCTGCTTTTATTATTATTGTATACGGCTCTCAAGTAAACATTTGTACTTGGACTTACCTTTGGTTTGAGGTAGAACTACCTACATCACAAAAATACCTTTGTTCTTACAATATTGCCTCAGCATATTTATTCATTTTCAGTTTTGTCAAATTCGCTACTATCGTTTTCCAAGGTTCTGATATTTGCTATGCTTGGCTGAACTAAAGTTAGATTGGAGGTTGTTGCATGAGAAGCCCAGTGAGGATTGTGATGAAGCTGAACTTGATCCTAGATATAGAGAATCTGTGAAGTGCAAGATATTTCTGGGCTTCACTTCAAACCTCGTGTCTTCTGGCATCCGGGATATAATCCGTTTTCTAGCTCAGCATCACATGGTAAATTCTCCAACTCTGTTTCATAAGTGCAAATTTCGATTGAAAAGAAGTTTTGATGTCCCATAGTAAAGTAGTCTGCTTGAAGCATGCCTTGACATCTGTTCCTGACATTACCAGATGCATTGAGCTCTAGTTTTCTAATATCACTGACTTTTTCTACGAAAAATTATTCTCTTTAGGTGGATGTTATTGTTACTAGTGCTGGGGGTATAGAGGAGGATCCCATTAAATGGCTTGCATCAACTTACAGAGGTGATTTTTCTTTACCTGGAGCACTACTGCGGTCAAAAGGAGTGAACCGGATAGGAAATCTGTTGGTGCCCAATGATAACTATTGCAAGTTTGAGAACTGGATCATGCCACTCTTTGACCAGATGCTACTGGAACAATCTACTGAGGTAAGCACTACTGCTGGGTCAAAGCTATATCATATTTGTTCCAGCTGAAACAAAGGTACCTGCTAACGATGGCTGTCATTTGCCATATACACTGGCTATTAAATACTAGAAGTGTAATATGAATATGATTTTTTTGCAACCTGTAAAATGATTCTTATAAAGGGTTGTAGAATTTTCTACTGTCTGAGCCAGTAAGCAGCAGGAAACAAAAGGTTAATATGTTATTGATCTACGATCTGAATCCAAAAGTTCTTTTAAATGCTATTTATGTAGCATGTCACACTTAATATACTAAAAGAATCAAAGGCTATTGGCATTTGCTTGACCTTTTCTGCATAGCTTCTTTTTTATCAACATTATACCTTTTCTGGCCATTAGAGTGATGAGTGATGACCTTCTTGTTTCTCTTTCTAGCAATATCATATGAACTTGAACAGTCAGACAAGTGAGATCTTGCCAAACAAAATGTTTGAAGTATGAGCTATTAGTTTTTGCAGAAGTTGCTGAATGCCAATACAGAGAAGGTTACACCTTACTGGATATTTGATGTTTTAATTCAGGAGTAGCCTGCATTTTCCACATCAATAATGTTCTGTAATAGATCACCTGCCAGCTCTGGTGTATCAGTAACTGATTTTTTTTTTCTTGAAACAAGAAGTGAACCATATTTTATGTCTTTGTCATGGATCAACTTATTGTTCCTTGCAGAATGTTTGGACACCATCAAAGGTGATAGCTCATCTTGGCAAAGAAATAAACGATGAGAGCTCCTATCTTTATTGGGCATACAAGGTAACAAATAGCTGTGTATTCTTAGGAAGTATTAAAACAACTTCAGAAATGGGAGTGTTCTGATTCTATTCTTGAATTGTGCTTTGATTTCTGTTGGTAAACAATGAGATATGAAGTTTTTGTTCCTCTTTTATTTGTGTCTGGTGTTTTTTAGGGGGTGGGGCTGTGAAAAGTAAAAAAGTTCTGTTGAGTTATGTGAACAAGCTAGTTGCTTTACCGTGAGATCTATTTTTTCACCATCCCAGGAGTCATGTATTTCTCAAGATATTGCCTTTCCTGACTTGAACTTTCCCATCTTTGTTGATTAATACAGTGTGTTTGTATACCTGATGTCTATATTAGAACATTTTTTTAATTGCTCAGAGCTTAATAGATTTTTTTTGACCGAAGTTTGCAAGGAAAACCCCAGCCTATTTTTTTAATAATGCAGACCTATTTAAATTCACTCCCACATGGAGTCGAACCCAGGTCTGCTGGGTGCTACTCAGGTGCTGAGCAGCTTAGTAGATGTAAGCAGTATAAAGTAGCTATTACTCTTAATGTTAGAATTGCATTGACTTTTGTGCTTTTCTTATACTGAAGTCCTTTATTTCGTGAGCTACTTTTTTTATTTACATCTCAAGACAATATTCACACTGTACTAACTCAGCAGTACTTGACCAGAATAACATTCCTGTATACTGCCCAGCATTGACTGATGGATCACTTGGAGACATGCTGTTCTGCCATGCAGTTCGTAATCCTGGCCTTATTATTGACATTGTACAAGGTATAATTCACTGCTCTATCCTTTCCTTTCTTATGCAACATTGAGCTTGAAATCTTTACAGATATAAGGATGATGAATGGGGAAGCCATCGATGCAACACCAAGGAAGACGGGGATTATAGTTCTTGGTGGAGGCCTTCCAAAGCATCATATATGCAATGCCAATATGTTTCGCAATGGTGCAGATTATGCTGTCTATATTAACACGGCTCAAGAGTTTGATGGTAGCGATTCTGGAGCACACCCTGATGAAGCAGTCTCATGGGGCAAGATCAAGGGTTCAGCAAAACCTGTAAAGGTAGATGTTCCCTCACAAAGCTTCAGATGCGGTTTCTTATGTTCGTAACTCTAGTGAACTTACTTTGGTAAACATTATGCTGCACGCAAACTCTTGTTGTTGATTTGTTTTGCATCAAAGTATCAAAAGAATAAAAATGTATATTTAAAGATGTTTCTTAATTTCTTAAACATCTTAACTTCCTTCTGTCACTGTGGACAACTTCTGCACTGACAGAATGTTAGAAAATTGAGTTTTGGGCTTGAAACATGCATCATCTTACTTTCTTTATTAATAACTGTAATGGATTATGATTTTTATCTGATTGTTTAGTTGTGCCTTTTCTGTTTATAGAAGATATCTATAAGAATCCAGCATATTGAGAGAGCATATTAGTCTAACCATCTAATCTATTGTTTGAAAATCTGGAAATGCAGGTGCACTGCGATGCAAGTATCGCTTTCCCGCTTGTTGTTGCAGCGACATTTGCACGTAAGGTCCATAACTCCAAATGAACAAACCGAGTTGCTTTTGGTGGAGTATGTATGGAAACCAGAATTTTGTTGAACTCTGAAAATGACCTTTTTGATGCACGGAGTCTACTTTACCTGCAAAAGGATCATGTGCAAGCTTTTTTGGTGACTCGCAGTTGTATGCCATCATTCTTTGATGTTCACTTGATGCTGTACTAGCTGTGGTTGGTAGCATTTTTGTTGCAACCAATAACTTACTGAAATACAGACATACGATTTGTTCATCCGAGTCATCTGCTTTCGAAATTGACAGATGACCCGTTTTATGAACATACTGTTTTTTTCACGGGCGGTATTTTGAGGGCTATGGTCGTCGTAATTGATTTGAGTGTATTGCGTACTCGCTTGGTGTTGGGTGTAAATTGTAAGACCCTTTTTCGCAAAAGAAGATGGATATTCCTTGAGATTTTGCTCAAGTTCGACCACTCTCTCCTTCTCCCTCTCCCTCTAGCCTTTAAAACCGTGTAGATTGATACTCTATCTATAAACTCTTTTATCTTGAATGCTGTGTAATGAACGCCACCTAACTAGGCTTCTAGGCGAACTCCCTTTTCTTGTTTCGAAAGGCAAACTATCTCTTTTTTTTTGTTTTATTATCTTGTTAAAAGAGATGAAAAGAATCGTTATCCTCTAGGGTTTGGTTCCCTTGTGGCATTTGAGAGGTGGTGGTGACAGTGGTGCTTTGGCTTAAGGTTTGTCTGGATGGTGTATGTTTTGGTGCCGACAAAGCTAGTGAGACTAGGTTACGCTGAATTTGTTAACACAGAATTTAGATATCAGATGTGTCAATTATAGAAAATAGTCGGCTAGATTTTTAATACCACAACTTTGACATTGGTGACAACTTTGCCTTTTCTTTCAGTTTGTTCCGCGGTAAGGTCTGGTTATCTAACTTCCAACCCTCTGTTTTGGCGGCAATCCTTCTTAGTACAATATTCAAGCTGCTCCTTTTCCTTACTGCCTTCTTATTATGTATTCAAGCTCAACGGACAGCGAACGATCAAAGGAACATAACCAGAAAAGTCTCGGTTGTATTCTTATTTTTTAGAGATCGTTTTGTTTCAAGTCATCCTTTGTGTACCGAGTATTGTTTTAATAATACCAGATATAAGTATTTATTGCCAGCAAATATATCTGCTGTCATGGCGTGGAGTTCAAGATGAAGATACAAGCAGTTTCTTGGTGGGTACATGACTTTTTCTTTGGCTAATTGTAAGGGGAATGGCCAAGTATTTGTCTACAAATGGAACAGATCAAAATAAAACATTATCATACGAATTTAAAAGGGACTGGATCAATGATGACTGCTAAACTGCATTGGAAACAGTACAACACAAAGTTTTGTGAATCAAGCCATATATCATGCTGCATTTTCATGACTTTCTTTTTAATCTCTGAAGGTAATGAATCATTAGCAGCTACAGTTTTCGAAAGTCACCAGAATAAGCATGTCTTCAACTCTTCAAGATACAAGTTCTGAGTACTAGTCTCAGCACTTCAAACTTTCGGGGCGATAAGAAAGATCTGGGAGTCATCAAGGAGCTTGGGACTTTAGTCTTGCCATATCCAGACGTGTCTTGAAAGAAATTTGGACTTCAAACTGAGCCCCAGGTATACGCAGGCGTTTTAACCAGAAGAACTTCTTGTGAAGCTCATTTGTTTTGGCTGTCTGTTCCACAAACATTTTCTTCACATGCATCGAGAATTGTTCCCTGGACTTCTTATCGATATGAGGTGATCGCAACACAGTATACAAGGCTCGTGATTCGGGTAGTCCAACCTTCTTTGTGAATGGCAGAAGCCCTGAGACCTGGTTGGTTTGGCTCATAAAAGACTTCATCACTACACGTATCTTTGCAGCCATGTCTACAGCAAATCAGAACTTTTTTTCACTGTTTGCAAAAACTCTTGAGTCTCTGACACCTGGAGACGGTAAAAATTAGTACTATACTGTAACCATCAAGTAACACAGACAGCAGTAAACAAAAATCTGAGGCAATTTAGAAAATTAACCTTGCTGTGACATGGGCAATAACTTTATGATGCTTGAGCATAATATTCATCACAAATACGGTAGCAGAATCACAGGGATGGGAACATATATACAGTGAGTACTTATAGTAAAAGGTTCAGTGCATGGATGATAGCATATCAATTAATGTAAAAATATAATGCTCAGCCACACCATGTCAAACAGATTTCCTGGACTGTGCCCATAGGGCTACTTAGCACAAGTTTTGTAGCCACAATACTTAATGAGCCCCATTCAAACTTCTCTATTATGAAAAAAGAAAAACAATAAAAACAGAAATGCTCCTTTCTTTTCTTCTAAAATGAAGTATCAGCCTCATGGTAGACAAATGACAATCCATATATGCACTGTCATAAAAGTAACTGAGGGTACATAGCTTTAGTTGATATAGTGGGGACTGGCCAAAAAAAAGCTACAACAGTAGACTGTTTCCCTTTTCTTTTCTTTATTTCAAAAAATTGGGAGGGCATAAATGAACACACGATGAAAGAGAACATATTGAAAAATAGAGATAAGTTGTCACAATTAGTAAAGACTAAAGAACAGAAGAAATATGTCGGCCATCATTAGCCTTAAAAAGGTTAAAACTGTGAAGTAAAGACAAGCAACTTCGATTGCACAAGATTGCAACGGCATGGCGTAGCACCTAGCGGCCAATGGAGCTAACTCTGATCACCACGTAAAAAAATTGCAGAGTAACATTCCATACAAGTTCATCCAACATGTTATTTGCCCCCCAAATGGTTAATTGAACAAGTCACAAGCACATCAAGATATATTCATGCAAAATTTAGAGTTTTGGTAGAAAGCAAAGTATTTTGCCTTCTGAAATGTACTGAGGAACAGTGCTGCAACTACAAGTATAAAGTGTATCTCAAGAAGCCAGGAAATTCAATAATCAATCACCTCATGCTAATGAACAAGTGTGAACCGGTTCCTCTCAAGCAGGAACAGATCAAGTATAAGACATGGGTGCAGGGGCAGACCCAGTAAAGGACATGGGTGATGATTTTTTGAAGGCATAGTACAGGTATACACTTGTAATTAGAACAGATCCCATTACAAATAGCCAAATAGCTTAGGTCAGCCTTTGGGAGCATATCAATTAATGTAAAGTACGAAGATCAGCCACACCATGTCAAACAGATTTCCTGGACTGTGCCCATAGGGCTACTTAGCAAATGTTTTGCAGTCACAATACTTAATGGGCCCCATTAAAACCTTTCTACTATGAAAAACAGAAAGACAAAAAACAAACAAACAGAAATGATCATTTTTTTCTTCTATCTAAAATGAAATATCAGACTCATGGTAGAGAAGTGTCATCCATAAAAGTAACAGAGTAATGGCTTTAGTTGATATAGAGGCGACTGGCAATAAAGCTACAACAGAAGACTGTTTTTCATTTTCCTTCTTTAAATGGCAGAGTGTAAATGGACAAACGACGAAAGATAATATATCGACAGATAGAGATGGGTTGTTGCAATTAGGAAAGACTAAAGAATAGAAGAAATATGTCGGGCATCATTAACCTTAAAAAAAGGTTAACACCGTGAAGTAAAGACAAGCAACTTCAATTGCACAAAGAATTGCAATAGCATGGCTAGCACCAAGCGGCCAATGGAGCTAACTCTAATTAACACGTGAAAAATTGCAGATTAACATTCCATACGACTTCACTCAACATGTCATTTGCCCCCCAAATGGTTAATTGAACAAGTCACAAGCACATCGAGATATATTCAAGAAAAATTGAGAGTTTGGTAGAAAGCAAAGCATATTGCCTTCAGAAATGTACTGAGGAACAATGCTGCAACAAGTATACAAGAAGCCAGGCAATTTAATAATCAATCATCTCATGCTAATGAACAAGTGTGATGGTTCATCTCAAGCAGGAACAGATCGAGTATAAGGCATGGGTGCAGGGGCGGACCCAGTAAAGGACATAGATGATTTTTTTTTTTTTTTTTTTTGCGACTCATAGGTGATAATTTTTTTGAAGGCATAGTACAGGTATACACTTGCAATTAGAGCAGATCCCATTACAAATAGCCAGATAGCTTAGGTTAGCCTTTGGGTGCTCCGTTTCGCACAATAAGAAGGGGAGACAAGGGGCGGGCATACCTGGAGGCTGCTCGTTGCCGGAGAAGGGCCGGACGAAGATCTGGGCACCTGACGTAGGCGGCGGCGGAAGCGCAGCACTGCAGCAGGGTAGTCCAGTCGGCGCAGGGAGAGACGCGGAAAGAACAGCGGCGGCGATAGCCTAGTGCGTAGCCCAGTCGTGGGCTGTTCGGCCGAGGGAGCCCACCCGCACGGGCCTTCTTTCTTAAGAAATTTCGAAAGAAATTGTGAAAAAAAACGGCCCAGAAGAAGGCCCATGCGGTTGCGCTCCTTTTTTTGGCCGTCGCTGCATAACGTGCTTTCCCCTACTCGTCAGCTCTCTCTCGCCCCATCTCGTTCCCGGCCGCCGCCGCCGCCGCCGCCCTAAGCCAGGTGCTGAGGCTTTAGTTGGTCTCGTCGCCGGCGACGAGCACCCATCAGGTACTCCCAGCCCTTCTCTTCCCTTCCCTTCTCTTCCCTTCCCTTCCCTTCCCTTCCCTTCAAGCTGAGCACCGAAACCCTAACCTGAAGCTATTTAGCTGTCCCTCTACTGGATCTGCTCCTGATCCGTCCAGACGCATCAGACTTCTAACCAAGGTTGTTGGCTTTTTTTTCATTCATATTCATGTTATCTTTTAGGGTTAGCTAACCAAGGGAAGGAGGGTGATAGGAGGAAGAAAGAGCAACGGGAACAATGGCGGCAGACTCTGGCGTTCGCAGGCAACCAACCTTCACCAAGGTCGACCAGCTGCGCCCTGGAACCCACGGCCACAACCTCATCGTCAAGGTTGTTGACTCCAAGATGGTCGTCCAGAGAGGCCGCGAGGGAGGGCCCCAGGGAAGGCAGATGAGGATTGCCGAGTGCTTGGTTGGCGATGAGACCGGCATCATTGTCTTCACTGCAAGAAACGATCAAGGTTCTCCCAATTCTTTCCACATCCCTTGGCAATACCTTACACCGTCGATTTTACCACATATTATTTTTGTGTATGCGACAAGTACTGATCCAGTCAATTTAACAGCATACTACTGTTAGCAAGTGCCACTAGTAATAATCTTTCTAGTCTTGTGGTTGTTCATCTCAGTGTCCCCTGTTCTGTCTGATGTTGTTGCGTTGTGTACAATCTCAACTTTATATGCTTCTGGTCAGATTTTGCTAAGTTAGCTTCCAAAGTTTATATGCTTTGTTTGCTGGTACAGACCAACAGCACTAATGTAAGTTGAATTCATCATCTGTTCCATGTTCTCTTCTATTTTCCTATGCTGATAGCAGTAACCATATCAGCACGACCTTGCTTCTAATCTGCTAACTTACTGGTGCCTTGGCCTGAATTTACATATTGCCAGAATCCTACATACTCGTACCTTTTTTTTAGTGAAATGCTAAGATAAATGTCATGTTATTTATCATTACCATTATCACTCCAGTCTCCAAGAATGCATACAACTTTTTTTAATGATTTGTTGGTACTCATCCAGTTATAAATATCACTAGTTGGAATCTCCTTAGCAACCATTTAGTTTATACTATTGGTGATCACCTTCGGTCTTGACACATGTACATGATATAACTGTGCTTGCCTAATATAATGTGACTTCGCATCAGGGGACAAGTCTCATGTACATGATTCACTCTTTACTGAAGCACTCAGTTTTCTTAAGTTTGAGTTTGGTTCCTTGTGCTTCTATGCGTTGTGTTTTTCATATTGAAAATTAAATGTAGAAATGATGGTGTTTTTATTGGCTTGACAAACTACAGCAAAATGTTTTCCCAAAAATGAAATAACGAAAAACTGCTGCATGTGGAACACATGGTTTTGTCAGGAAGGCCGTTGATAGTGGTGATGTCTTGCTATTCACCTTTATCGTGGCTCTTATCTGATCCCAATCCAGGGGATTGGATCTAATTGACCTCCACCAGAGTAGACCTATCAGAACAATAAATCTTTCTTTTTTGTGCAGTGGATGTAATGAAGCCTGGAACAACTGTTGAACTGAGGAATGCAAAGATTGACATGTTCAAGGGTTCAATGCGGCTTGCAGTGGACAAGTGGGGAATTGTGAAAGCTGCTGAAAGCTCAACTGAGTTCACAGTTAAGGAGGACAACAACCTTTCCTTAATTGAGTTTGAGCTGGTGACCGTGGTGGAGTGAAAACCTTCATTTGCTTAGGAGTACTGTTGGTATGCTGTATCGTTGAACCTATTCATCATGACCAATCAATAAGGATTAAGGAATCATGGTTGATGTTCTCTACATCGGAGGTTGGCTGTTTAGTTATCAAAAAGCCAGTGAGTTGTGGGACAATCGAAGATGAGTGACATAGCTGAGATCTTGTAATGCTTTGAGTTGCGTATTTGCTGCACCATTACTTACTGTGCGTCGTGGCTACTTTTGTTTTTGCGATGACTCGATTGCTATTGAATAATAAATTGGTTTTGTGAAGTGAAAAATGTTTCTATATTGGACTTTTGTCGTGCGTTAAAAGCTTTTGTCTTGTGGTACATATATAGAGGACGCAATCTGCAGCAGCGGCTGTTAGGTTGAAATTTGCTTGCTACAGTTGATGCTTATGCTTCAAGTAAACGCTATTTGCCTATTTGTTTGAGGTTATGTGATCTCTTTGGTGTTAGCTGTACCTATATTATTATACCTAGAACTCGGGAAAAAGCCATGTCGCATGATCATGAGGTAGTAGCCAAAGGATCCCAGTAATACAGCAGCCAAAGGATCCCAGTAATACAGCGACCAGTCGTCAAAAAAAAAAACCGGATCACAGCGGCCGCAATAGCGGCCATATGCCATACTCTCTCTGTCCCATGAAATTTGACATTTTTGACTTTTAAATTTTATGTTTGATCATCCGTTTTATTCAAATATTTATATAAATAATAAAATAAATCAATTAATATTAAAGTATCTTTATTGATAAAAAAATTTATAATAAAATAAATTATATTTATAAAAAAATTAAATAAGACGAATGATCGAACAAGATGGTATGAAAACTAGAGTGACAAACTCAGTAGGACGGAGGGAGAATGAGCGAGGCGAGCTGTCCCGTCTGGCATTGCACCTCCACCCGGCGTACCAAGACCGGCCGGCCAGCCGCCAAAACAGGCCCCTCGTTTGTTATGTTCTTCATTTCGCAAAATGAACCGAAATATGCTGGAATGTTGTAGCACTAGTACTAGAAAATCTCGCTAGCTCTCATTTGCTACGTCATGGTACGTGCATCATCAGATTCTCAGTCGGAGCGACGATCGCGTCGGCTTTTTTTTTTTTAAGAAATCACTGGAGGGGTGAGTGCCACCTGAATTTCCATTGATTCCGACGAACCGATGCACGAAATTGGCCATAGATAGTTTTGAAACATAAACAAGACCTCAAATAACAAAATTACATGGTGAAAGCATTGCACCACTCATCAATAATGACTCTATGGCTAGGTTTGAGGCATGCGGACCACATCCTTGCGGCCTGCTTGCATGAATGGAGGAGGCGACGAAGACAGGGCTGTTGTTGCCTGAAGAGCACATCGTGCCTGTGGTTCCAAATGTTCCAGCAGCATAGGAGGAGGAAGGTATTGTAGTCCATTGGTGGCACGGCCGCCGGCCTTGGCATATCCCATAAGCTAGTTACCGGCGGCGGCTGAAGGTTATGGAGGCCCATCTTTTCCCAGAATTGCCTTGCCACCTCGCAGAAGAATAGAAGGTGCTCTGAGGATTCAGCAGCTTGATTGCAAAGTTCACATATGTCATTGTCGAGTATATTCTTGTGAAAGAGGTTTCCTCTACTTTGGATACGATCATGCAGCAGCAGCCATCCAAAGAACCCGAGAACCGTACCCGTTGAGGAGCTCTGCTTTTCCAAACGAAGTTATAAATTCTGCTGGAGGTACCCGAACTGATAGCAGCAGTGTATAGACTTTTGGAGCTGAGACTTCCTTCCGAGGGGGCAAACGTGGATACACGTCTGTTTGGCTGAGTAGAGAGGCTGAGACCATTAAGAATTTGCAGGACCTGAGCCATCTCCATCTGAGCCTGCCTTGATACTCTGTGGACTCAAAAATGTTGGATGCCTTGCTGATGGACAGTGTAAACCGAGCAGCTGGAGACTGGAGTCGGCACAATGGCTGAGGCTCCCGCTGACGAGCGAGCTTGACCGCGGCGTGTTTGGCGATCAGGACAGCAAGATAACCAAGGATCATGCATGTTGAGAAGAACATATGGGTGACATGACAGGTGCAGCAGGGTGGGTGTGCAGCAAAATGGGTGTCTTTTCTAGCTACGGTCCTAGCTAGGCGATCTTTCATACAAATGTTTGTTGGGAAAATTATGCAGTTTTTGTTTTCTTTCTTGTATGAAAGATAGTCGGTTTATGCGTGCATATGTATGACCAGGCCGTGGAGAAGGGGAGGTTGTACGTCGTGGACCACCACGGCTGGGTGATGCCATACGCCCATACCTGAAGCGCAACAACGAGGGAGGAGGAGAAGGCCGAGGTGTCGCAGAGGAAGGTGTACGCCGCCAGAACGTACGCTCCTGTTCCTGAACCACGACGACTCAATGCTGAAACCGCTCACGATTGAGCTCAGCTCGCCGCACCCGGAGAAGGAGCAGCTCGGCGCGGTCAGTACGGTGTACACTCCACCGGACAGCTTGGACGACGACGACGACGGCATCACGGCCAGGAGGTTCTCGGCTTGGGAGCTGGCCAAGGCACACGCCGCTGCCAACGACACCGTCGAGAACAACTTCGTCACTCACTGGTAATTAACACTTCTTCTCTCAGGGAGTCTTCTCTCGTACGTGTCCTACTACACGGTACACACGATTCATGATAGAAACAAGATGAGGTCAATAATGTGTGTGTATGTCGAGATTTCCATGCGCTGTAGGCTCAACACCCACGCATCCATGGAGCGAACCGGCAGCTGAGCGTGTTTCACCCAGTCCACAGGCTCCTCAAGCCGCACTTCCGGAAGACGCTCCACATCAACGCCGTCGCGCGCCAGATAGTCGGCTCGGGTGACCAGAGGAAGGACGGCAGAGTCTTCCGTGGCATACACGAGGACGAGGTCACCTACGACATGACGTGCACTGCATACAGAGGTCTGGGTCTGGCAAAAGGAGACCCGAAGAAGACAGAGACACTGGAGCTGGTGATAAAAGACTACCCATACGCGGTGGACGGGCTCGACATGTGGGCGGCGATCAAGGACTGGGTGGCGGACTACTTCGCCATCTACTACGCCGACGACCTCGCGGTGGCGAGGGACAGCGATCGAGCTGTGCAGGAGTGGTGGAGCGAAGTCAGGAACATGGGTCACGGCGACCTGTCCGGCGCGCCGTGGTGGCCGGCGATGGACCGCGTCGCCGAGCTCGTGGAGACCTGCACCACCATTATCTGGCTAGGCTCGGCGTACCACGCGGCCACCATCAGCTTCGGGCAGTACGACAACCTGGCCACCAGGGCTTCGTCCCGAACGGGCCCTGCCTCACCACGCGCCCTGTGCCGGATCCGGACGCCGCGGCGGAGGTCGGGAGGTGACGGTGACGGAGGCGGACTTCCTGGCGAGTGTCACGCCAGTGACCGGCGGAGGCTCTCGAGTCCATGTCCGTCTCCCCGGGCCCGATGGGGCTGGTGGCGACGGAGGTGTGTACCTGGGCCAGTGCCCGGACACGAAGCCGTGGACGAGTGAGCGCCGAGCGCGGCCGAGGCGTTGGTGGAGTTCCGGGCGAGGCTGGAGGAGGTTGCGCACGACCATAATAACATCGAGAGGCGGCCGGAACGCTGGTCCTTCGTTGAAGAACCGGAGGGGGGCTGTGGATCCGTGGAGGTGCCCTATACGATGCTCAAGGCTCAAGCCCACGGCGCAGACCAGCCTGGTGCTCCGTGGCATACCCAACAGCATCACCATTTGAGCGGAGCGCCGCCGTATCCAACCACAGCCACTGGCGGCTGCTGCGGTGCGGACGATGATGATGTTCAGGTTCAGCAGCAGCAGGAACGACGTCGCCGCTGTCCTACACCTGCTGAGGGTCGACGGCAATGCACGACGTTGCACGGGGCAGCAGCAGCTAGGGAGGCCGCCGCCGCCGCCGCCGCTCAGCGCCTGCACCTCCGGAGGTTGAGTTCCAGTGGTTGTTGATGGAGTTGTCGGTGCCGCCGGGGAGGAGGCACGCGATGGTGGTCCACTTGTTGCCGTAGTGGACGTACGTGTGGGCGGCGAGGATGAGAGCGTCCTCGTGCGGCGAGAAACGATCGGAGGAAGGGAACTGCATGCACCTGCACCTGTGGGCTGTGGCAGTGGCACGGCCGTATATGCAACGTTTTTTAGCGCTTTTCCAATCGGAGAACAAATAAATAGTGTACATGTCTGCCACGCCATTTCATGTGTGTGCGCACACGGTCTGTTGCACGCTTCCATGTCTGAATGAACCAGCCATCTGCATGTTGATACCCTTTCACTTTGTTTGTTGCATATAACCACCGCCCCCCCCCCCCCCCCCCCCCCCACCCACCCACCCACCCCCACCCCCCGAAGTTTTTATTATTCTTCCTGATTTGTATTTACTTTTTCATGGAACACAGGAAGTGGCTAGCTAGTGGAATATTGGTTTTAAACTAGTGGGATTATAATAATGTTTAGGAACACCAATGATGGCGCGCACGCAATACTTTTTTATTCAATTAGGGTGGAACTTTTTCTTTGTGAACCTTGAAACATTTTTCTCTTAGAACCTAAAATAATTTTCATGAAACAGGAATATTCTGTCGTCAAGTTAGAACACTTCACTTGTGACTTACGACCTTTTTTTTTTCTCCGGTGAGCACGGCGGCGGCCCATGCTGGCACCTCATAGTTCGTAGCGGATACTTCACCACTAATGTGGCGTGTTTCGTCTTCGACGGGTACTTGGGAGTTGTTGATTTGAGGATACTTCGCCACCATTACTGCTGGTACCTCTGTGTTGTTCTTCTCTGTCACAAGTTTCAGTCTGTTGGGGGGTTTTGAGACCGTGGGTCTCTCTACCGTTCTTCTCTTCCCTTTTCTTTCGTAGCTTGTTTAGCTTACTTTAAATTTTAATTTTTCGGGACTTCACCCATTTTCATTAAGAAGAAAAGAGTAAAAAGATACACCCACGGACTAAGCAATGGCGGCGAGACGTCCACATCGCGAAGCCAAACAAACAAGAACGAAACCTAACTACTGGATACGACGTTCGCTATTACATACTAGTAGTGCTTTACGACCAAAAGATATCAGTGCACCGAGTGTGACAAAATCAGCACATGCCTAGACCGCAGCAGCCTGCCGCCGCCTCACTTCTTCCTCCCATGGAGCAGGGCCTGCATGGCTTCCTCGGCTTCTCCTGCCAACGCCACCTGGAACGCCTGTCTCATGGAACTCCTGGAACGAAGCTTTGTCTGCATGTTCAATCTCGACCTCAAACCCAAGCTTCTTCATGAGAACTTTTCTAGCCTGCGCATCAGGTTTGTCCGCCTTGCTCTTCGTGGCAAGGCGGGCACTCATCCTGGGCAACCAGTCCAGGTCGAGGTCGTCGTCGTAGATTCAGAGTATGGAGAATCGACTGCTCGAGTGGCTTCTTGAAGGAGGCGATGAACTCGTCGACCAAGTTGTCGACAGCTGCCACTCCAAGACCGACCTCGATGGAGTCCGCGACAAACTCTGGAGACGCCAAGGTTGGCATTGATGCAGCATTGGACGCCAGCACAGGATCTCTCGAAGTCGGCTGTCCAGAGGGCGCCACGTAGACCACACCGCACTGCATGGGCGGTAGCATCGCGTGATCCGCCGCGGGGTGTAGCTCAGCAGCCATGTCGAAGGCACCGTGGTCCGCATTACCCATTGACGCAGGCAGCGAGAGTGGCTGCAGCGTCACAACAGAGGTCGGTGTCCAAATTTTAAAAATTTTATACTCTCTTTGTCATAAATCTTTCGAGTTATGTATGAAGTATTAAATATAGGTAAAAAAAATAACTTATTGTATAGTTTGTTTATAATTTACGAGATAAATCTTTTAAACCTAGTTAGTCTAAAATTAAATATTAATTTACAACCCTAAACGAAATGCTACAGTACTATTTTTTTTTTAACTTTAGCTATCTAAACAAGGCCCTAGTATCTTAGGGACTGCTATGGTAATTTTAGGATATACTTCCTCCGTTCTAATTTGAAGTCGTTTTGGTTTTTTTAGATTCATTCATTTTGCTATGCATCTAGATATATACTATGTCTATGTACTTAGACATAATATATGTCTAGATGCATAGCAAAATGAATGAATTTAGAAAAGTCAAAACAACTTACAAATTAGAACGGATAAGTACGTGTCATCTGTCAAGGAACGGATTAGTACGTGTCATTTGTCAACTTGTGGGATGCTGTACGTACGGTCGCGAAAAGAAATAAGCTCGAGCGCAACTACGCCAAATATCGAGCCGTCATGTGTGCCATGTACACGGCATCTTAAGGCCAGCATGGTTAAGTGCGGCATGGGCACGGGGGCGGTACAGTTGCCAGGACGAGGTGGGATGGTAGTGTGACGTCCTCACGTCCGGCACGACACGCGGGCAGGCACCCTGGATCTGGATCCCGACGCGCGGCGCGTCCGAGGCCGATGGGGGAGGTCCAGGCACGGTGCCTCTGCACTCCGCCTGCGTTATCTGTTAGAATTGTTGCTTTTGTTTTGCCAGAACCGTTGGACGTGACATGGACGTATGCGACTTGCTAATCCAATACTTTTTTTCTTTTTGCAACCGTGCCTGGGCACATTTTTCCATTAAGAGGACTGATGAATCTGTGTCCGGCGGGCTGCATGATCACGACCCTGCGGCGCTTGTGCAGTTTTGTGCTTCCCCTTGGCGGTGCACCACTCGATGTCGTGATCATCCGGATCCTCGAAGCTAAGATGCTACACAACGCAGGGACAAGCCCGATGGAAGTGCGCCGAGTGGCCCGTGGCGGAGAGGCACCGGCCGTAGGCGCCGCGGAGGCGGGGAGGACGTGTGCGGTCTGCAGGATCTGCACGGGCCACGCCGCGGCCGTGGTAGCGGGAGGCGCAGTCCTGTGCCACCGTGACCGCACCGCCAGAGCTGACGCCGGGCGCTCCGGGAGCCCCCGCGCGCGTCTGTCCTCTGAGAGCTTGCCTTTGCCTTGTTCACGGCGCGGGTGGGAGGGCGGTGCCGGCGAGAGAGCAATGCCCCATCGATGGGGTGGTTATATTCCTGAGTAAAATATAAATCCGCTCCTTAAAATTTTGTTGGAGTTGTGCTATAGGTAGTGATATCCTCTGGCGCGCGAGAGGGCAAGAAAGGGAATGTTTAGCTAGCGATCAACAACCCTGAAGGCAGCCCACGCGTCGCTCTCTGGGAGGGCGACTCGGGCGACGCCGCCTCCCTCCTCCGAGCGCCCCCCTCCCCGGCCTTCCTCCGGCCGCCGTCGCCGCCCTTGCTCGAGGCGGTGGCGGCGGCCATCGGCGGCTCCCGTGTGCGGTGACTGACGCCCCCTCTTCCCATCCCTCGAGCTCCTCTCCCCCCTTCCACCACCTCCTCCCTCTCTGACCTAGCTGGCGGCTGCGGCTTGTGGCCGACCGGATCCGGCTCCTTCTGGCCCAGATCCAGTGCCTGGCGGGGCACCCGGCCGTCCTCCCGCCCTTCCCGTCCATGGGGGGCCGCTGGCGACCTTGGCGCGGCCAGATCAGCGACGACGGCTTGGCAGTGGCCGGCCGGATCTGCGGCCCCAGGGGCCGGACCTGATCGGTGGCGCGGCCCCTACCCCCTACCTCGGCGGCGGCCGGCCATGGCGGGTGGGGCTCTGTGTGACAGAACCGACCAATTTATTAGAGCACAAGCACATAATTCACCATTAGTACGGCAAACTACATGATTGAGACCTAATAAACCCGGTAGTCATACCGAAATCTCGAAGGATTTCAAACTTTTCCGGCACGACCAAGATCGTAATAGTTTAGCGTTCCCATTCACAAGTACATAGTTCGCACATAGTTTACATCATCGGAATACGAATAAAGTTATTACAACCCAAGTTCAAATTTTAAAATAAGCGGAAGCAATTTAGTTCAAATCCACACACGTACTTAGTTCAAATACAGTGCCAGTCCCTTGGTCAACATCCAACAAAAGCATCAAGTAGAGAAGAGTGACCATGCCCAAGGTCTAGTCATCTCCCAAAGCGGGATAGAAGCAGTTCTGACAATAGCCATAAAACATCTCACCATCTGCAAAAACATGGGGAATAAAACCCTGAGTACGAGAATGTACTTAGCTAGACTTACCCGTCATAAACTAAAATAAAGTGACTCCAAGGAGTATGCAAGGCTGTATAAGTAGGATAGCTGACTCATTTAATTACGAAAAAGCTTGCATTAAGAAACAATTAATAAGAACCTTCTAGCAATGTATTTTAATCCGATTAACCTTATCATGCTACATTAGCACCTGTACTAAACAAGCATGGTAATAATCATTCAACAAGAAAGTAACCAATCCGGTTGAGTATCTTTCCAGTTCGAGAGCTCAACCATCTCATCTCTTTATTCAAGTTCTTACTACGATGCCGCTGCTCAAGTGAAGTGTTCACTGTCCAGGAACGATGGCGATTATAATCGATTACTAACCAGCTGGCGGGTATTCCTCACATAAACCACACTCACCCGCTAAGGTGAGCTACAGATCACCGACATTCAATTCAAGAAAAGCGCGGGATCAACAGGTACCATCGTATCCAGGAACCGCCCGGCTGCCTTATTCAGGGCGACCCTGATCTCGGACTTACTCTCCGCGTAACCTGTGGTCCCCCATCTTCACCAATACGATGCGTACAGCAGGTCGACTCCCGGCCCAAATCAAAATTAGGCTTCGCGGTCGGAACGGCATATCCTTCTAGCTAAATGTGAGGCATAAATTCAATATGACTTGAGGACGTACAACGGACGGGGTCCTATTTCGACACAGACGGGATAACCACACCAAACCTCCAGTTCAGTCTCAACACCAATCCCGTCCAGTCTCGATTTATTATCTCCACATGGTTATCCAAGATAACAATGTATTCAACCATTCCGAGTCACCACCTATAACTCGCGGATGACAGGAAATCACCCGACTTCTACCGATCTAGTTAAGCAGGGCTAAGCATATATTCGTACCTGAACCTAACAGGGTTGAAGGATAAACAGTGGCAAGGAATATAAGTAATGCAACAACGGTATAAAACAACACCTATAACTTAATGCATCAAACAAGTAAAGGACTCAAGTTAGATATTTTGCAAACCACAGGGAGAATGCTCCGGGGCTTGCCTTTCAGGAAAGTGCTTGGCTGGTGGTCGGGACACTCCGGAAGATCAGCTTCGGGATCCTCTTCTGCTGCTACTTCCCGCGCCAAAGCTTCCTTCTGGCCTTCCTCTGCTGGTGCTTCGGGAACTACCGTTTCGAGCTCTGACGATCCTGTATGATGCATAGTGCGTATGAATACTATGTATATATATATAAATACAATGCTCATGCTGATGGTGAATAAATGCTCAGCTAAGATAAATGATATGATTTTCGAAACATATGAGATAAGCACATGTCATCTGCATTCTCTTCTACCGACAATTTTTCAAACAAGCCTCGCATTACAATTTACTCGCACACTATAGGAAATTATAAACAATCATTGTTTCGTACACTACACTCTACTGAACCACAACCAATAGTAGATCACACATGTTACAAATAGCATAAAAAGCATTTTTACACACATAAAATGATAACTCTAAAGCATTATTTATAATTAAAAGAAATCAGGGTATAACTACAATATGACTTTAGACTACTCATAAAATTCTGTAAAAATTACAGGAGCTTAATCATACCAAATAAAGACTACCATAAAAATTTCAAGTGAAAACAGTAAGTACTTTATCCTACACAAAAATGACAAGGCAGCACAATTTAATGGGCCTAAAATACTTTGTACATAAAAGTATGTCAAACAACAGATCTCAGAACATAATTAGCTCTAGATTGACATAAAAACACTCTCCAAAAAGTTTCATGCACAAATTCCTTATATATTATTTATTATGAATTATTTATCATCACATGAAAATAGGCATCATAACTAGACAGAGCAAACTATCCACATGACATAACCTCATAATATTTTTCACAGATAGAGCATGACATAAGAAGACTAACAAACTTGGTCTCACATTTTTCTGAGTAACAGAGAATTACTTATGCATTTTCTAAGATAAAAGTAATTAATAGAGATAAATAAAGCAATACAGAAAAGTTTCACAAATTCCACATTTCATATTTTTCATGCATAGATCATCTCATAAGAAAAATACTGCAAGTTGAACCAACTCATTTGGATGAAAAATGAGCAAGTTATGAATTTTTAAAGGTTTAAAAAAAATCTAGAAACAGTTTTGAAAAAGAAAAAGGAAAAACACTTTGCACCGGGGACCCTAAGGTTTTCAGAAACTAACCGAGCCCAAAAAGAAATACTCTGTGTCTGGCAATCTTGCACCAAGACCCTTAGGGTTTCCTACATTCTAACCCGATGTCCCTGCATAGGGAAGGGAGAGGACGACGGCGTTGGCGCGGGCTCGCCGGCCGTTGCCGGGGTTCTCCGGCCAAATTGAGCAGAGGGAAAACACGAGCGTGTCTAGGCGAGTTGATTGAGGGTCCTAGCGTGGTCGGAGCGGTCGCCGTGGTGGTTTGCCCAAGCGCGCAGGCGGACGGTGGCCTCCCGCCGGCGGCGCACTCGGAATTCCGGCGAGGGCCGACCCGCACGGGCCTCATGAACTAGGGCTACAGCTGCTACTCGACGAGATGCACCTAAAGCTCGAGATGGGGAGAGAAATTAGCGGCCAAATCGGCCGGGGCACGGCGGCGGCGGTCACCGGCTCGCCGGCCGCGGGGAAGAAGCTCGCGATTGGGGCCTTACCCTCGGCGAGGACGGTTGCTGGCAGGTGCCCGAGTGAGCACATGTCGAGGCGGGTCTGGTGACGGGCTTGGAGAAGAAAATGCGCGGCGGGGTGGCTCAGCGATGGCGGCGCAGACGGCGGCGGCGACGGCGGTTTCGCGGAGCCGGGGAGAGAGGCGGGGAAAGTCGAAATTGAGAGAGGGGACAGAGGGGAGGGAGCAGCCGCGGTCGTTTTAAAACTGTCGGGATGACCGCTACCACCCCGGACCGCCGGTCGACGCGCGCCACGCAGAGCGCGCGGGCTGGGCGACATGGGCGGTAGCCAGCCATTTCCTTGACGGCCAGGAAACAGCCGTCACCGAAAAGCTATTTTTATGAATATAAAACAAACTTTGCTGCTTAATAACTCTTGAACTAAGCCGAACTAGCAAAAACTCCAAATATATGAAATGTAGCTTTTGAAGAGTAGAACATTTCATCTGTACAAAGTTTGGCCAGATTATGCATAGATTTTGAAATACAAAAATCCAAAAAAATACCCCTTAAAATTCCCTAAAATGGAAAAACAGCCTCCAATTCTGTCCTTTTTCAACATTTTTGAACATCTTCCAAGCATTTTCATGAAAAGTGGTAATTATAACTTTTGTTCCTTATGAAATTATCTACAAACTTTATTTAGGGTGCACACACATGCAAGCACTCTAGCTACCACTTTCAATTCAGTCAAGCAAAACTACTTTAATGGTCCACCTTGGTCAACCATGACAACAAAGCTTAATTAGCCAAAACCATGAACATAAACCTTGGTTCATTTGGTGTCCTAATCATGTCTAGATTACCTTAGGGTTCATCAAACACTAAACACTTATACCATTTATCCAATTCATGTGAAAGGCAAGCATAGTTTGAATAACCAAGCATGATACATGAAATGACAATCAATCTTTTCATTAATGCCATGCATAATGATGCTTATGCTTAAGAATGCAAGTGATGATGCATGCTTAACACCAGAGTGTTACAACCCTTTCCCCCTTAAAGAAATCTTGTCCCGAGATTTGAGTAGACTAACCATTCTTTATAAAAATCGGGATATACTTCTTTTAAATAGTCCTCCGTTTCCCAAGTGGCATCGTTATCATCATGATTGCTCTAAGAAACCTTATATTGCCTGACCACACGATTTCTAGTCACTCTGTCTTTGACATCCAGGAGTCTCATAGGTTTCTCTTCATAAGTTAAATCTGAGCTCAGCTTAATGTCTTTCACTTTAACGGCCTCTTCGGTTGGAACACGTAGACATTTCTTGAGTTGGGATACATGGAAAACAGGAAATACTGCACTCATCTCTTCAGACAGTTTGAGCTTATAGGCCCACAATCCCTTCCTTTCCACTATCTGATATGGACCAACATAACGAGGTGCTAGTTTTCTTTTAACACCAAAACATTGCACTTTCTTCATAGGAGAGACCTTCAGATATACATAATCACCAACATTAAAAGTTAGAGGTCTTCTTCTCTTGTCGGCATAACTTTTCTGTCGAGATTGTGCAGCTGCTATGTGTTGTTGAATTGTTCGAACCTACTCTTCAGCTTCTTTAACAAAGTCAATACCATAACATCTTCTTTCTCCAGGTCCTACCCAATTCACAGGCGTTCTACACTTTCGGCCATACAGTGCCTCAAAAGGAGCCATCTGTATACTCTCTTGGTAACTATTGTTATAAGGGAATTCTACCAAAGGTAACCACTTCTCCCATGAACCCTTGGATGATAAAACATAAGCTCTCAGAAGATCCTCAAGAACTTGATTCACTCTTTCTGTTTGGCCTGAGGTTTGAGGATGATAAGCTGTACTATGATTCAGCTTTGTCCCCAAATCCTTCTGCAAGTGTTCCCAGAAATGAGCAGTGAACTGAGATCCTCAATCAGATACAATTGCCTTAGGAATTCCATGCAAACGGATAATCTCCCTGAGGTAAATATCAGCATATTGAGGCGGTCGATAATCTGTACGAACTGGAATAAAGTGCACACTCTTGGTAAGTCGATCAACGATTACCCAAATAGAGTCATGCCCTTTCTGAGTGGTGGGAAGTCCGGTAATGAAATCCATATTGATATCTTCCCATTTCCATTCAGGAATCGGCAACGGTTGAAGCATGCTGGCTGGCTTCAAATGAACAGCCTTTATGCGACAACAGATGTCACACCGTGCGACATAAGCGGCAATCTCCTTTCTCATTTTGGTCCACCAATAGCGAACCTTCAGATCATGAAACATTTTACTACCGCCAGGATGAATAGATAACTTTGATAAGTGAGCTTCATCCATGATTTAATTTCTGAGTTCTCTATCTTTTGGTACGACCAAACGATTATCAAACCATAAGATTCCCTTCTCATCTACTCGGAAATGCTTGAGCGGCTGTTTCAACATTTTCTCCTTGATATGACCTATACCCTTGTCAATTTTCTGACCTTCGATAATCTTACTTTCAAGCGAGCAACTAATTTGGATGTTACGCAACACCACAGGATGCATGAGGCTAAAACCATCTGCCAACAAAGGTTGAATAGCATGGCAATGTGATTTTTGACTCAACGCATCTGCGACTACGTTTGCCTTGCCCGGATGATACAAGATCTCCATATTGAAGTCCTTAATAAACTCCATCCATCGATGTTGTCTCATGTTCAACTCGAGTTGAGTGAAGATATACTTCAGACTTTTGTGATCAGTATAGACTTTACAGAAGTTACCCAACAAGTAATGCCTCCAGATTTTTAGAGCATGCACAACAGCTGCTAGCTCCAAATCATGGGTTGGATAATTCACTTCATGCTTCTTTAACTGACGTGAGGCATAAGCTATGACTCTTCCTTCTTGCATAAGCACACATCCTAAGCCTGTTTTTGATGCATCACAATATACATCAAAAGGTTTCCCAAATCTGGTTGCGCAAGAACAGGAGCAGTGGTCAACAATTCCCGCAAGGTGCGGAAAGCTGTTTCACACTCCTCTGTCCAGACAAACTTCTTCTCTTTCTGCAACAGATTTGTCATAGGTTTGGCAATCTTCGAGAAATCCAGAATGAAACGACGATAATATCCGGCTAGACCAAGAAAACTCCGAACTTCATGCACAGAAGTTGGTGCTTCCCAGTTTATAACCTCTTGTACTTTGCTCGGATCTACTGAGATTCCCTCATCAGATAGGACATGGCCAAGGAATTGAACTTTCTCGAGCCAAAACTCACACTTGCTAAACTTAGCATACAACTTATGTTCCCTAAGCCTTTCTAAAACAATCCTCAGATGCTCGGCATGATCGTCTTCGTTTTCTGAGTACACCAAGATGTCATCAATAAACACCACCACAAACTTGTCTAACTCCGGCATAAAGACCGAATTCATCAGATACATGTGTTGATGCAAAAATTATATCTGCAAACACACCGGGCTAATACCCACAATCGATATCCGGAGCGTGCCAGTCGATTTGACCTGTTAATCAACAAGGATGATAGATTTTGAATAAAACCTGAACGAGACGACAGCGATACGCCCAGACGTCAAAGCTCAGATGATACTCGATAACTGTTGAACAGATCAGACGAGACGACAGCGATACGCCCGGACGTCAAAGCCTGAATCTTGCTCGGTAAAAGCGGAACCTGCAAGGCCACCGGAGATCAAGTTGATGCAGCCCGTCGACTCTTGAAAGAACTCGTTGAAAAGGAAAAAGTACTGATGACGAAGTCGCCGAAAAGTAGATTGCTTGAAAAGTAGATAAAAATAGTAGGTTTGTTGTATTGATGATTATTCTTTTCATTGTCTTTCAGTACATATTTATACCCTGGTACTATGAGTCCTAAACAGACATGACAAAGTATTACCTAAACAAGTCTTATCTCTAAGGAATAAAAAATAACGACTCATACCAAGGTCGGACTCAAAAATAAGCTAATAAAATAATGGCATAAATATCGCCAGTTCCCTTATCCATTGCTTTACGATGAAAACTCTACCGGCATGCTCTTCATCCCTGTAGATTCCATCGGCAACCCATCAATGATGGCTCAGACCCGCTTTCCATGTCCTTCAGCTCCGCTTTCCATCGGCAACCATGCCTCAATCTCTATCGGCAACAGCCCTCTGGCTTCATCGGCAATGTACGAGATCAACATATCCTTTATCGGCACTCATTCATCGGTCAACTCAGAATCAACGCTGGAGAAGAACCACTCCCTTGCCGATCAGCACAGTTTTCGGTCCATATTGACACGTGCCAAAAAACGGTGTCAACAACATGAAGTATGCAGGAGCATTTGTCAAGCCAAAGGACATAACAAGATACTCATACAATCCATATCTGGTAGAAAAAGTGGTCTTAGGCACATCTTCTGGTCTAATCTTGATCTGATGGTAACCAGACCTAAGATCAATCTTAAAAAACACTCTCGCCTTGGACAACTGGTCAAAAAGAATGTCAATTTGGGGTAACGGATACTTATTCTTAACGGTGACAGCATTGAGTGGACGATAATCCACGCACATCCATAGAGATTTGTCCTTCTTCTTCACAAAGATAGCAGGACAACCCCATTCCGACACACTAGGGCGAATAAGACCCTTGTCCAACAATTCCTTCAACTGATTTTTGAGCTCTGCCAATTCATTTGGCGACATCCGATATGGTCTCCTAGAAATTGGGGCAGTGCCAGGTAATAACTCAATGCGAAACTCAACGTCTCTATCAGGTGGAAGACCCAGAAGCTCTTCAGGAAAAACATCCGAAAATTCACACACGACAGGAATTTTGGGAAGAGGGGTCACTCGAGTAGAATAGGACACACTCTCTAGCTTAAACTTTTGGGGTAATGGCACTTGAAAAGTACCCTCCCCAAGAGGATTTCTGATAGATAGCATCCTATTACCTGTATCGATTACAGCACCCTAGAATTTCATCCAACTCATTCCCACGATGACATCCACTCCTAAGCCAGGTAGAACTATCAAGTTCAACCGAAACCTCCACTTATCTAGGTCTAGGGTTGCACCCTGAACTATCTGCTTAGTAGTTATATCAGCCCCAGCTGAACTAACCTTGAATTCAATGCTCAATTCAAGTATCTTTTGATCATGCTTCTGTGCAAATGCTTGACTCATGAAAGATTGCGATGATCCAGAATCAAACAAAACAGCGGCAGGGATTTGATTCACAGAAAACATACCCGCAGTCACTGGTTCACCAGCAAGAATTTCCTCAATCGAGGTGTTGTGCACACGAGCTTGATATGGGCCCTGCTGCTTCCTGGGAAAAGGGCAATAACGAGCAAAGTGCCCTGTCTGGTTGTAGTTGAAGCAAGGTCCATTGACAGGTGTCTTGTTAGCACCGGTCAAGCTGCTCTGTACTGGTTTCCCCTATGGAGCAGGAACTTTGAATGCTCTGTGTTGCTTCTGTGGATTCTGAGCTAGATATTTGTTATGCCTTTTCTGCTGCGGGGGCCTGAATCTCGCACCAGACATCGATGGACGAAACAGCGTACGAAAAGCAGTTGGGGCTCTTGATTGAGAAGAACCACCTCCATCATGAGCTCTCTTGCGATTTTTAGTGGCAGCATGAATGTTGTTACTATTTTCTTGCATAATACAATCATTCAAGAAATCATTGAAAGTAACACGGGCAGAAGTGCTCATGGTCTTCATCAATTTGGAACTCAAGCCTCTCTTGAAGCTAGCTATCTTGTTCTCATCAGTGTTGACAAACTTAGGAGCATAACGACTCAAAGTATTGAAGGCGTACAGATACTCCTTCACATTACGAGTTCCCATAGTGAGCGACAGAAACTCAGTCCTCTTCATAGCCATTAGACTGGGAGGAATGAAATTCCCCCAGAAAGCATGTGCAAAGCGGTCCCAAGTAATAGGAACACCCTGCGGAAAGGTGGTGCGATGTTGCTTCCACCACGTCCCTGCTTGTCCCTCAAGCTGATGGGCTGCATACTCCTCTTTCAGCTCTTCTGTCAACCTTAGAAGATGAAATTTATCTTCCATGGTGTTGAGCCATTCATCTGCTTCGAGTGGCTCAAGAGCATCCTTAAACACAGGAGGTTTAGTGTCTTGAAACTCCTTGAAGCTGCTGTATTGACTTTGCTGAGGACCCTGACGAACATCACGGGCCAAGCTCTCATGAAGAAGCTACTCCACATTGCGCTGGCTGCCCAAGAATTGAGCAAACAGCTGCTCCGCATTGGTCAGAGGTGGGGGTGGCACACCACGTGCAGTGTTATCGGCACCCTCTTCAGATCCTCCACTACCATTAGCACCCGAACCACTACGGGTAACCGGCATCTGCATATTTCAGCAATAAGTACTTATCAGGTGAATGTTGTCATCATGAGAGGTGAATGTACAAATCATGCCAAACTGAATTTATCGAAGGAAATAAATTCGCACAATAAATAGAGGCACAATAATTCCAATTTTTCACATCACAACATCACTAAAAATATTACTGCGAACCATCGCAAAGCGTCTTACAACATCCACATGTTGCCAACATACATACACTGGACTTTTAAAAGTTGTACGGATATCACCACCTCAAACACCATGTTCCAACCTTACATCAAAGTCTTGATAGCGAGCAAAAGGGTTACATGACCACCTGACAGGAACGCCAAATAACAACTAGAGACTAACGATCCTTAGCAAGGCTACTCTCCATTGTTGCTACTCTCACTAGAAGCGCTGTTCATAGCCCTCCTAGCTGCTACTAAGGCTGCTCTCAGCTGACGGATCTCCTCCTGCTTCCTGTGCACCTCCTCGTGAAGACTAGCATTGTAAGCACGAACCTCCTCCACGTCCTCTAGCACCTGCTGCTGGCGGATGCTAATACGACGGAACTCGGACCAGGCCTCATCCCTAGCCTGAGCCATCTTCTGGTTCTCTAGCACAACCTTGTCTCGATGCTGAAATACACGAGCGACCTCCTCTCGTGAGCGCTGAAGCTCACGTGTCAACTCACGCTTCTCCTTGCGTGCATCAGCTCGAGCCTCCTTGAACTCCTCATTCAGATGAAGTGCCTTAGTCTCCATGTTGACATAGGCCCTCATCACTGCAAACATAGCACTCATGGCGGGCGTGCTGCTACCCTGCGCCTCCTCAGGACCACCCTCCAATGGGTTTCCCTCAGCATGTGGCCACCTAGAAAGGCGGTGAGCCAAGGGGAACACTCCAGGAAAAACCTCGGCAAGCTGGTGAGGTATCTCCTCCATTAGGTGCTCCACCACGTCAAAAGCTGCAAACATGGCACCTGTCTTGGCAGTCCTGCCCGCACCAAAACAGCGCCACCCAACCCAGTGGGGGTCACCGTCCAAAGGTGGGACTACTACCTCCACACGTGCCTCTCCATAGTTCACCAAATCATCCTTGTCCCAATAGTATTGAGGCTCCATGCCCACCGTGTACCCAGCATTGGAGAGAATCCTCCAAAGAAGGCTAGGCATGGTGTGCTCCTCAAGAAAAGTGTCCACCTCCCTTGGTGCTGACTCACGGACAGCCAAAGGACCATGGGGTGCTCTTCCTCCAGTGGACTTACGAGCAGTCTGCTTAGTTCTCGCCATCTGTTCAAAAGTTGTATATCCCATAAGTTATAATTTTTTAAGAAAAGAGACAATTTAATTATAAGGGAAGGAACCATGAATGTATGAATGAGCAATTTAAACATGATGCATGCACGTTACATACGTCCTCACGAACTAATAATCTAACGCTCTATGCGGTGGCATACATCGTTCTCTCACTTATACGTAACTACTTCGTTCTACCGTTCGCGGTTAGTGTACCTACAGAAAATTCATTTCAGCCCATATCCCATATGAATGCAATTTGACGTAAAAATTCACGCACCTTCCTAACAAGGTGAAAACACCGATTACTTACTACCCCAACAAGTCGCGCAGAAGACGACACCGCCAGAAGACGGTCCCAACATGGGATACCTTGATATAAACATGTGTGCAACATGTGAATAATCCGGCATCAATAAGCACTCCCCTAGACTGGCATTGCATCCAATCATACTCTCACAACTCACACTTACCAGGGCGTAGAGGCAATTTGATCCATTCATTACCATTCAAAAGAATGGCACCCATACGAATCCACCATTGTATGGGCAACGGCAAAATAACAAATATGATGCAATTCTCCCAAGTCAGTACTTAATTAAGCCACCTGAATCCTATTGGGCATAAAGAATATGACCACTGGCACACTCTAGTTTTCAAAACCATAGATTTGAACACCTATATACACCTATACTTTTTGTAAATACTTTTTCGCAAACCCAAAAACTCTTTTATTTTAAACACTTGTGAACAGTAGAACGCTAAACCAGCTCCGATGCTAGCTGTGACAGAACTGACCAATTTATTAGAGCACAAGCACATAACTCACCATTAGTACGGTAAACTACATGATTGAGACCTAATAAACCCGGTAGTCATACCGAAATCTCGAAGGATTTCAAACTTTTCTGGCATGACCAAGATCGTAATAGTTTAGCGTTCCCATTCACAAGTACATAGTTCACACATAGTTTACATCATCGGAGTACGAATAAAGTTATTACAACCCAAGTTCAAATTTCAAAATAAGCGAAAGCAATTTAGTTCAAATCCACACATGCACTTAGTTCAAATACAGTGCCAGTCCCTTGGTCAACATCCAACAAAAGCATCAAGTAGAGAAGAGTGACCATGCCCAAGGTCTAGTCATCTCCCAAAGCGGGATAGAAGCAGTTCTGACAATAGCCATAAAACATCTCACCATCTGCAAAAACATGGGGAATAAAACCCTGAGTACGAGAATGTACTCAGCTAGACTTACCCGTCATAAACTAAAATAAAGTGACTCCAAGGAGTATGCAAGGCTGTATAAGTAGGATAGCTGACTCATTTAATTGCGAAAAAGCTTGCATTAAGAAATAATTAATAAGAACCTTCTAGCAATGTATTTTAATCCGATTAACCTTATCATGCTACATTAGCACCTGTACTAAACAAGCATGGTAATAATCATTCAACAAGAAAGTAACCAATCCGGTTGAGTATCTTTCCAGTTCGAGAGCTCAACCATCTCATCTCTTTATTTAAGTTCTTACTACGATGCCGCTGCTCAAGTCAAGTGTTCACTGTCCAGGAACGATGGCGATTATAATCGATTACTAACCAGCTGGCGGGTATTCCCCACATAAACCACACTCACCCGCTAAGGTGAGCTACAGATCACTGACATTCAATTCAGGAAAAGCGCGGGATCAACAGGTACCATCGTATCCAGGAACCGCCCGGTTGCCTTATTCAGGGTGACCCTGACCTCGGACTTACTCTTCGCGTAACCTGTGGTCCCCCATCTTCACCAATACGATGCGTACAGCAGGTCAACTCCCGGCCCAAATCAAAATTAGGCTTCGTGGTCGGAACGACTTATCCTTCCAGCTAAATGTGAGGCATAAATTCAATATGACTTGAGGACGTACAACGGACGGGGTCCTAGTTCGACACAGATGGGATAACCACACCAAACCTCCAGTTCAGTCTCAACACCAATCCCGCCCGGTCTCGATTTATTATCTCCACATGGTTATCCAAGATAACAATGTATTCAACCATTCCGAGTCACCACCTATAACTCGCGTATGATAGGAAATCACCCGACTTCACCGATCTAGTTAAGCAGGGCTAAGCATATATTCGTACCTGAACCTAACAGGGTTGAAGGATAAACAGTGGCAAGGAATATAAGTAATGCAACAACGGTATAAAACAACGCCTATAACTTAATGCATCAAACAAGTAAAGGACTCAAGTTAGATATTTTGCAAACCACAGGGAGAATGCTCCGGGGCTTGCCTTTCAAGAAAGAGCTTGGCTGGTGGTCGGGACACTCCGGAAGATCAGCTTCGGGATCCTCTTCTGCTGCTACTACCCGCGCCAAAGCTTCCTGCTGGCCTTCCTCTGCTGGTGCTTCGGGAACTACCGTTTCGAGCTCTGACGATCCTGTATGATGCATAGTGCGTATGAATACCATGTATATATATATATAAATACAATGCTCATGCTGATGGTGAATGAATGCTCAGCTAAGATGAATGATATGATTTTTGAAACATATGAGATAAGCACATGTCATCTGCATTCTCTTCTACCGACAATTTTTCAAACAAGCCTCGCATTACAATTTACTTGCACACTATAGGAAATTATAAACAACCATTGTTTCGTACGCTACACTCTACTGAACCACAACCAATAGTAGATCACACATGTTACAAATAGCATAAAAAACATTTTTACACACATGAAATGATAACTCTAAAGCATTATTTATAATTAAAAGAAATCAGGGTATAACTACAATATGACTTTAGACAACTCAGAAAATTCTATAAAAATTACAGGAGCTTAATCGTACCAAATAAAGACTACCATAAAAATTTCAAGTCAAAACAGTAAGTACTTTATCCTACACAAAAATGACAAGGCAGCATAATTTAATGGGCCTAAAATACTTTGTACATAAAAGTATGTCAAACAACAGATCTCAGAACATAATTAGCTCTAGATTGACATAAAAACACTCTCCAAAAAGTTTCATGCACAAATTCCTTATATATTATTTATTATGAATTATTTATCATCACATGAAAGTAGGCACCATAACTAGACAGAGCAAACTTTCCACATGACATAACCTCATAACATTTTTCACAGATAGAGCATGACATAAGAAGACTAACAAACTTGGTCTCACATTTTTCTGAGCAACAGAGAATTACTTATGCATTTTCTAAGATAAAAGCAATTAATAGAGATAAATAAAGCTATACAGAAAAGTTTTACAAATTCCACATTTCATATTTTTCATGCATAGATCATCTCATAAGAAAAATACTGCAAGTTGAACCAACTCATTTGGATGAAAAATGAGCAAGTTATGAATTTTCAAAGGTTTAAACAAAATCTGGAAACAGTTTTAAAAAAGAAAAAGGAAAAATACTTTGCACCGGGGACCCTAAGGTTTTCAGAAACTAACCGAGCCCTAAAAAGAAATACTCTGTGTCTAGCAATCTTGCACCAAGACCCTTAGGGTTTCCTACATTCTAACCCGATGTCCCTGCACAGGGAAGGGAGAGGACGACGGCGTCGGCGCGGGCTCGCCGGCCGTTGCCGGGGTTCTCCGGCCAAATTGAGCAGAGGAAAAACACGAGCATGTCTAGGTGAGTCGATTGAGGGTCCTAGCGTGGTCGGAGCGGTCGCCGTGGTGGTTTGCCCAAGCGCGCAGGCGGACGGTGGCCTCCCGCCGGCGGCGCACTCGGAATTCCGGCGAGGGCCGACCCGCACGGGCCTCATGAACTAGGGCTACAGCTGCTACTCGACGAGATGCACCTAAAGCTCGAGACGGGGAGAGAAATTAGCGGCCAAATCGGCCGGGGCACGGCAGCGGCGGTCACCGGCTCGCCGGCCGCGGGGAAGAAGCTCGCGATTGGGGCCTTACCCTCGGCGAGGACGGTTGCTGACAGGTGCCCGAGTGAGCACACGTTGAGGCGGGTCTGGTGACAGGCTTGGAGAAGAAAATACGCGGCGAGGTGGCTCGGCGACGGCGGCACAGACGGCGGCGGCGACGGCGGTTTCGCGGAGCCGGGGAGAGAGGCGGGGAAAGTCAAAATTGAGAGAGGGGACAGAGGGGAGGGAGCAGCCGCGGTCGTTTTAACGCTGTCGGGACGGCCGCTGCCGCCCCGGACCGCCGGTGGACGCGCGCCACGTGGAGCGCGCGGGCTGGGCGACATGGGCGGTGGCCGGCCATTTCCCTGACGGCCAGGAAACAGCCGTCACCGAAAAGCTATTTTTATGAATGTAAAACAAACTTTGCTGCTTAATAACTCTTGAACTAGGCCGAACTAGCAAAAACTCCAAATATATGAAATGTAGATTTTGAAGAGTAGAACATTTCATCTGTACAAAGTTTGGCCAGATTATGTATAGATTTTGAAATACAAAAATCCAAAGAAAATACCCCTTAAAATTCCCTAAAATGGAAAAACAACCTCCAATTCTGTCTTTTTTCAACATTTTTGAACATCTTCCAAGCATTTTCATGAAAAGTGGTAATTACAACTTTTGTTTCTTATGAAATTCTCTACAAACTTTATTTAATGGTCTACCTTGGTCAACCATGACAACAAAGCTTAATTAGCTAAAACCATGAACATAAACCTAGGTTCATTTGGTGTCCTAATCATGTCTAGGTTACCTTAGGGTTCATCAAACACCAAACACTCATACCATTTATCCAATTCATGTGAAAGGTAAGCATAGTTTGAATAACCAAGCATGATACATGAAATGACAATCAATCTTTTTATTAATGCCATGCATAATGATGCTTATGCTTAAGAATGCAAGTGATGATGCATGCTTAACACCAGAGTGTTACACTCTGAGCCCGGGTTCTGGTGGCCGGGGCTGGTGGCGGCCAGTTGGATTCGCGCCCCCGTGGCCGGATCTGGCGCAGCGGCCCTCCCACCCCCTGTCGGCGGCCGGCGCTGCGTTGGGTCTCCTTCTGCTCCGGCAGTTCGTTGGGCCTGCCTGTGCGAGCGAAGCTTGGGTGGGGCGACCAGTAGGGTACACCGTATTGCTCCACGGTGGGGCGGGCGACTGCTCTGGTGGTGCGCCATCGACGCCGTGGTGGCGTGGATGGTGTTGTCTTCGCTCGTCTGCGCATTTGCAGCGTCATGGTGACGAGGCCGATGTCACTCGAGCAGGCTTGCCTACCCCTGCTCCTCTGCAGTGGCTGGGTCTGGGCGGCGCCCTGTGCCGAGGATGCATGCACCTCTGGGCGAAAGCCCATCCTGACGGTGGTCGGGAGGACGACGATGACGCCTATGGGTGCCACATCCTGCCTGGAGGCGTTGTTCATTGAGTTTCATGCTCCTATGTTGGCTGCCGCTCCTCCCGTTGGTCAGTTTGGTTGTCAGGCTGCTCCTAATTGTGCCTTATGTTTCTTTTCACCTAGGGTTGTCTAGCTGATGTTGGTCGTAGCTATAGTCATGGTCAGTTCCTGTGGATGCTTTGTCACCGAGGTGTTTCCGGCGGATGCTTTGCCGCCGAGGGGTTTCCGGTGGATGCTTTGCCGCCGAAGGTCGCGTTTTCGGCGGATGCTTTGTCGCCGAGGTCGTGGACGTTTCCGACGGATGCTTTGCCGCCGAGGCCGCTGGCTTTCCGGTAGATGCTTTGCTACCGTGGTTGCCAGGGTTGTTTGGACGGATGCTTTGTCGTCTAGAGTATCGTCTATGGCTCCGGTCACTGCTGGGTACCTAGGTATTGAGATATCTGTAGTATTAGGTTCAACTACTGGGGTTGTTGGGTGGAGAGTCCCCACCCCTCGCGTTTCTTGCTTTTCGTTTCCGTTGAAGATCTTGTTGGTAATTTATGGATTACCTACGAATCCTCTTGTATCTGTTCTGTGACTTTATGATATTCTGCTTAATGAACTACGCGCCAGCGGCGTGATCGAAAAAATTTTGTTGGAGTGTCATCCCAGTCCATAAACTTGTAAAGTGTGTCATTATGCTACCTAAACTCATTTCGGGTCTCAAATCAGCCCGCTAAGGACCACTGATGCATGGTGTAATGCAATTAGGCCCCTGCTTACAATCGTCGATTAAGTTGTGATCCTTCACCCTCTCGTATTCCTCGCGACGGCTCGCGAGTCACGTCGGCGCTGGATGCGATCGCCTGGACGGCTAGACGCGACCTTCTTCGATCCTCGCGACGGCTGCCGGCGATCAGGCCTAGATCATTCCTCGACGACTGACGGCTGCCCTTGGCGATCAGGCGGCGGACGCGGACGAGTTGTTCAGGGTGCCGTGTATGAGGAGTATTTAGATCAGTATGTTGATTTTGGCGATCTCTGTGCCCGCAACTGATATGTGGCTGTGATGTTCGAAAAAAGTGCTGGAGCGTGGGTTGATGTTCTTGGAGATACGATGGTCACCGATATGTATTTGTTTGCTGCCAATCCCGTGCTCTGATCAGGCTCCCGGCTGGATATATGACGTTTGTCTCACTGATGCTTGTCTTTTTTTTCTTAATGCTACGAACGAGCGTGCTCTGATCAGGTAACCGGCAAGCAGTACTCCTTGAAGCATATTAAAGGGAGGGGGGTTTCTGATAATATGAAAGAGGCTAAGAACCGTAATGGGATGATTTTAGACCCAAAACCAAGTTTAAAACCCTTAATGACACTTTAAAAGTTTATATGGACCGGGGTAACACCCCAACAAAAGTTTAAAGACCGGATTTGTATTTTACTCTGATAGAAAACAAAAACTGACAATTCGGTTTGGTGTAAGGGCACGAGGGGAATAATTTGTTTTCTCTGTGGTAAAAAAAAGTAAAGCATAGGAACTGTTACTACGGTAGACTTGCACAGCAATCATAATAAGAATACTCAGCTATTGGAATTTAAGGACCATAACATGCACAATGGAAAGATGGAACACGGGCAATAAACATCAAATCAAAAGTAACGAGATGCACGAAGCATGGCAAATGGTTACAATTTCAGGCACAGATAGAGGTTCACATTCTAAGAACTTGAAGCAGAGGGTGCATGACCAATTACTGACCAATCATTCGGTCATCCCAAACCAATACCACGAGTACTAGCATGACATACTACGATAGTAGTTTCTGGGAGACCAAAGAATAAGTCTTCACCACCGTAGAACACCCAAAGATTATTTACATTTTGTTTCCTCAACACGATCAGAACAGCTTCGAGATTTCAACTGCTGCAAGACGAATAGACGATCTGAACTCCTTTACTGAGATTCGACAGCTGCCACGGCTGGCTCCGCCATCACCTTCTGGCTTCATCCTTGACCACAGGCTCCATTTTCTGCTTGCCGAAGACCTATAAAAGCACACAGGGAGAACAGATTAGCCTTAAAACAAAATCATAATCAGGGAAGCAGCATAATAAAGAATGATGTCTATTAGATATGCACAACAAGCAGTAACAGATTAGCTACTGAGATTTAAGCCACAAGCCTGAAAGGTCTTACGAGTAACCAGCACAATGCATAGCATATCTACAGAAAATTCATAACCAGTAACAACTTCAGCTACTGAAATCCAATCCACAAGATTAAAAGGTCTTACAAGCATGAACCAGCACAAGGGAATCGATTGATATACAGAAATGCATCATAAGACATAACAGATTAGCTATTGAGATCCATATATAGAAATGCTTAATAAGCCGTAACAGATTAGCTATTGAGATCCAAATCTACAAGCCTGGAAGATCCTAAAGGCACATCACAATGGGATCCAACATAATACAAACGATGTCTACTAGAATGCATCATTAGCATTAACAAATTTGCTACAGATCTATTCGGGACCTGATGAGAAGAAACACAACAATACCAACAAGCACGATAGGACAGGGGGGAATCTTATTCAAAATCAAGCAAGCAGCACACACTCATGTAGGGGAGGAAAAAACTGGACATGATGGACTGAATAAATGGTAACAACATCACCAGCCAACTCAGCTTCAGAATCCACAGGCTTCCACTCCTCAAGAGGAAACGAGATGTGCAAAAAGTAACGACTAGAATGTTGCTACACTATTGCCCGAGATGGATTCGAACCGCATCACCAGGAACTTCTTTACACAGGCTTGTTAAAAAAGCAAAGCACAACACCAACACCATGTTTGCTGAACAGACTTGACTTGGAACACAAAAACTTGCTAAATCCCATATTCCCCATTACACCATGATCCTTTCAAGCTCAAAAGAATATGAGGAAAAAAGTACTACCATCATCACCAATCAATATCTAATCACCATACTGCATCCAACAAACTCGCTACTATAATATAATAATACCGATTCCAGCAGAACAGCATCCCCATGTTTGCTACAATTACAGAAAGGATTTGAACATCAGAACATGGTAAATCGCCTATTCACATAGGAAAATCCATGTCCTTGTTATCTAGGTTGGATTTTCTTATATCTTTTTCTCTAAAAGTAGAACTTGACTATATGCAGGAACAAACTTGTCTACACAGAGGCTATATGCACGAACAAACTTGTCTACACACGACTTGGACAATCCAGAGCACATACAACTGATACAACAAGGAAGCAGCCAACAACAGAGTCAACAATCCAATGAAAACTTGCTCATGTAGACCAGTGCCCGGTTAAGAACGCACTGATGGCCTCTGTAAATATGTTGTCTTTCAGGTTGCACACAGTTCATTTGTTATAAAAATAAACTAGAACTTTGTTGTGTGACTACTTAATTTAACCGAGTTGGGGAGTAGATAATGTTGTAAGGTTTGCAATTTCAAACAAGAGTATGCATTGATTGATGAGAATCAGGCAACGCAATCCATGACCAAAACAATGTGAAACGTGCAGGACTCCTGTCCCCCACGGAATACTCATCATAATTCAGGCCCAAAGACCACACAACATAATTCATTGCTTTTTAAAGTACCACTAGAGTACACAAGCATGATCTATAAACACAACATAATTCATTGCCTCATGTCCCAGTAACAGGATAGTTTTCGGACGAATACACTATTTCTGAACAAATGATACCAATTAGAATAAAGATAACACAATACATGAGGCTTGAATTTGAGCAAACATCTCTTCTACGTGGTGCATTTCAATTACCTCCGCTTGACCCCTGCCCAAGGATCTGGTTCATACTATGTCTCTGTTTTTGTGTTGTTGCCCCAAATTGCTGTAGTTTGCTTTCAGCTTTCTTGACAGGAGGATGTAAAGTACTTCCTTTTTTTT
>CM041628.1:19091990-19115606 GCA_023333625.1 Bothriochloa decipiens
TTTTTTTTTTGAGCAAAGCACAGCGTTTTGTGACTGTGAGAGCACACGGCCACAGCCGCTGCTGCTACGAAGCGAGTGGCCCACTAGGCCCCGCTGCTGCTACGAAGCGAGTGGCCCACTAGGCCTGCCTGTTCGTTGGTGCCAACCCGGCAAACCATGCCGTCCCCAACGGCTTGGGCCAAACTACGGTCAACCCGCTGCAAATTTATCTGCCCACGTTATGTTACAGTATTGGTCATTTTCATAATAAATATTTCATCCGTCC
This sequence comes from Bothriochloa decipiens, assembly GCA_023333625.1. Classification (NCBI taxonomy): domain Eukaryota; kingdom Viridiplantae; phylum Streptophyta; class Magnoliopsida; order Poales; family Poaceae; genus Bothriochloa; species Bothriochloa decipiens. Next base: position 19,092,256 of record CM041628.1, read on the forward strand.
TAAACTATAAGTCATTCTAAAAATTTTAAAAAATTAAATTATTTTAAGTTTAGTTAAATTTATATAATTAGATAATAATAATTAGAATGTCAACTAAGTATTTTTTATTAATGATATTTTCATAGTATACTTATTGATGTCGCATATAATTTTTTTATAATTTGAGTTAAACTTAAAATATTTAGACTTTTTAAGATTTTTAAAATAACTTACAAAATGACTCACCGGCGTCTGGAAGAGTTCAAAAGCAACTCAGCCCCACACGGTAGGGCTTGACCAAGCTCACCCATAAAGGCACGCTGGGCCGGCCATCACCCAGCCATCACCATCAGACACGCAGGGTGCCGGCCGCACGGTTGACGGTGAATCGCAGCTGTGTGTCAGTGACTTCCCAGCCGCCCACCAAATTGAAGCACGTTGAAGCCAGCTAGTGCGACATCCAGCCAGTCGGTAAGAATGTATGTTATATTTGGTAATCTGCACAGATAGCTCTGTTGATTGATAGATAAGGTATCTTGGATGATTATAGAATATGTCCTTCCCTATTGAGGGACATCGTGTGTTGAATCAAGATAGGCAATCTGGGCACTCCAGGCTTTTTCAAGACTTGTGTTACGTATGGGCTGAACCACTTCAGGCGCAGTTTTTTACTTTTTCCTCGCAGTATGGTTTTTCTTTTGTACATATACAATATCTATGGCTAATCAATTTGTCTTGTCCCATAGATTTCGAATGAGGCGCCATGTGTTTGTTCGTATAATGAATGCGGTTGAGAAGCATGATGACTACTTTGTGCAAAAGAGAAATGCAGTTGGTACCTTAGGACTATCTTGTTTGCAGAAGGTGGTGGCCGTATTTCGGATGATAGCTTATGGTATAGCGGCTGATGCTACAGATGACTATGTACGTATTGGGGAGAGAACTGCTCTAGAAAGTTTGAGAAGGTTCGCCATAGCTGTTGTTCAGGTATTTGGACCTGAGTACATGAGATTGCCTAATGAGCAAGATACTGCTAGACTACTTGCAATTGGTGAAAGTAGAGGTTTTCCGGAAATGCTAGGCTCTATAGATTGCATGCATTGGACCTGGAAAAATTGCCCTGTTGCATGAAAAGGTGTATTTCACGGACACAAAAAGGACTCTACTCTAATAATAGAAGAAGTTGCATCTAAAAATATTTGGATTTGGCATGCATTCTTTGGGATGCTAGGCTCGCATAATGATATCAATGTTCTTCAAAGGTCTCCTATATTTGCAAGGCTTGCTGAAGGAGAAGGTCCATAGGTTAACTATAGCATCAATGGGAACGACTATACAATGGGTTATTATCTTGCAGATGGCATATATCCATCTTGGGCCACATTTTTTAAAACCATACCAGAGCCACAAGGGAACAAGAAGAAATATTTTGCCAAGACACAAGAAGCATGTAGGAAGGATGTGGAACGAGCATTTGGGGTTCTACAAGTCGTTTTGCTATCATTCGACAACCAGCTCGTGTGTGGGATGAGGAAACACTTGCAGCTATCATGAATGCTTGTGTCATTATGCATAACATGATTGTCGAGGATGAGGGTATTGACGAATATGATTTCAATCATGATGATTGTAACATCCCTAAAAATCCAAACACTAAAAATCACAATCAATAAATTTTTTTTCTAAAATAATCCATGAATGGTGAGTGTCATGTAGAAAACCATCCATTAGTTGCACAAGTACCACCTAATGTTAGCATGAGCATTGCATTTAATTCCCAGAGGATGATTGCTTCTTGTTGATTTCATGTAATGGTTAATAAAATCAACCACACGTTATATCACGTGTGAGAATGTGAATACTAACATAGGCAACTAACCTTGGACAGGGATCCCATATGCCATGAGACCCTAGTGGACCCACCATGGTGTAAGAACCATGGTCACTAACCTTGTTAACTAAGATCATGACTTGATTAGTTAGTAGCCAAGAAATAAAAATAGAAAAAGGCAAAGAGGCAACCAGCCCAGCTCGGCAAGGTAGCCCGGTCTGCTCCCCTACCCCGTGGCCTAGCAAGGTCGGCCTGTTTCCCTTCCCCGCAGCCCAGCCGGCCGCACGCCCACCGGCCCACCAAGCGGCCCAGCAGCTGCCGCACCCCGGTCGCCAGGCCGCGCCCGCCTTCTACCTTGGCCAGCCGGCCCACAAGGCCAACCGAACTGCTGCTCCACGCGCTCGTCCTGCCCGCTTCCCGCGTGGCCGGCCCAGCTGGCCGAGCGGCCGAGCCAGGGGCCTGCCCGCGCCGCGCGCACGCCTGCACACCGCCCCATTAAGCCACTGCCCTACGGGCCCGCCCTGTCACCTTCCACTTCTGGCCGACTGGATGTCTTGTCCGTCGCGCTAGAAATGGAACGACGAACCCCCGTCGTTTGCTTCGCCCCATGACTCGCCGTGCTCGCCGCAGCCGTCCGTCCTCCGCGCTGTGACCCGGGTGCCCTAACCCTAGCCGGGAGACATGCACAGCGGCACGATGGCCGTCACAACATCTCCGTCGTCCACAGTGCCGTCCGCCGCCCGCCATGGCTGTAAAAAGGGGAGCGTCGAGCCGCTAGGGTTCCTCCCGGCCCACACCGCTTTCTTGCTTCGCTCGCGCATGCCCACCGATTAGAGAAGGAGGAGAGGAAGAGTTGGAGGCAGGGAAGGAAAGGAGCGCTGGAGCAGAGCACCGCGCTGCCATCGCCCGTGCACGCCGGAGAGGACCGGCAGCCCTGTTCGTTGCATCGAGTGGAGCTGTCCCTGCTCTGCTTCATCTTCACCACGTCGCCGTCCTACTTCACCTTCCCTGAGCCCACACGTCGCGAGTCGCCACGTGAGGTGAGCGCACCATCCATGGCCGCCGTCGGTTCACCGCTGATGTTCCCACTCTCCTGTCCTCGTTTCTCTTCCTTAACTTCATCGTCGCCTCTGTTGTAGCCTAGAACGCCTAGATGGCAAGGTCTTGGAGCATGCAAATGACTACAGTGAGGGCGCGCTGCTTTGCCGCCCTTGGTCGTCAAGGCGTCCCGGCCGTCGGAGCGTTCGCCGTGGTCATCGTGGCCCGCGCACACCCCCGCGAGCCTCCGTTAGACGCGACAGCAGGTCCATGGAGCTCCTAGCTTTACCAATCGGGAAGAGGCGAGAAGAAGAAGGCCAAATTAGAGGAAAGCCGGAGTAATGCCGCCGCCGACGTCGCTCACCGCCACCGCACCTCTGCCACCGCCGTAGGAGTTTCTGCCTAATTGACGCGTCGACCTTGTTCGCCTTGTCCCCGCGTAGCAGATGCGCATGCTAGCATCGCCTTTGGCGCACGGCAGCACCCCATAACCATGACCTTGCCGCTCGCTGCCACTACGGTACGTGCGCTGGTCGGCCCGAGCACCGTCACCTTACCGCAACCCCACGGCCGCCTTCGCCTTGGCTCCGCATAGCCGTAGCGCATGCCAGGGCCGCCTCCAACGCGCCTTGGCGCCTCGCAGCCACAGCCGCATCGGCCGACGCCACGCCCGACGCCACGCCCGACGCCGGTGAGCCCTAATCCACGGGTGCATCGCTATCCCGCCGTAGTGTCCGCCGCGCCGCCGTCCTCGAGTTTGCCTTGATGCGAAGATGCCTAGCCGCCCTCCTTCCTTATCCCGATGCGATCGCAGCCACTCACCACAGCAGCTACTCCGCCCACCGTAGCTGTGCGAGTACCGGCGAGCAAGGACCCCGCGAGCCCGCCTGCGCCCCACGACCATATCCATCGAGCCTAGGCGCTACCGTAGCCACCGCCCGAGCGCCGCCACACCGCTAGAGCCGTGCCGCGACGACCGCCGGTGCCTTTCCACCGAGCAAAGTCGCACGCACGGGGAAGGAGATGGGGAGAATCCCCTGCCCCGGTGCACCGCGTCCACAGCTCGCCGAGCTGGACCAACCAATGACTGCCACGCAGACCACCCGTCCACGGTCCATCGCGGACCAAGTCCACACAGCCAAAACCGTAGACTCAGCCCACCTGGAATCCAGCCTGTCACGTGTGTCTAGGCTGGGCCGGCCCAACCCAGTCTAGATCTGGCCCTACCCAGGCCCGCCTAGGCCCAGTCCGGGCCCGGTCGACGTTGATCATTGACTGGTCAATGGTTGACCATTGACTGGATCCTACCTGTCATTGACCAGACCGGCTGGACCCACCAGCCAGCGCTGACGTCAGCATGACGTCAGTGTACACGTTAGCCCTACGCCACAGTAGCTGGACTCGCATGCCACGTGGACCATCAGAAGCTGCCATGTGTCAGTCTCTGGTTTTATCCAGACCTTTTACTTTTTTCAGAAATAGATTAAACCTCATGAAATTCATAACTAATTCATACGAACTTTGAAAATTATGAACCAAGTGTCCAGATTTTCATAAAATGAGCTCTACGTTATAGGCTTATGTATGATTGCATTTGGAGTTATTGGATTTCATTTGGTTCTTTGTGATTAACCTATAGGGGTCGCTCCTGCGACCATTATGTCTCGATTTCATATCCTACGAAGGAGTTGTCCGAGGAGGAGGACCAAGGAGCGCCCCAAGGACTTGAGTGACAGCTTTTCAGATGCCACACCCCACCCAACCTCATAGAATCCTATTATGCATGGCATAATATCTAGTTTGCTAGTGCTTTACTTATGAATATCACCTGATGATAGGTTGCATGGTAGAATTGCTTGATAAGCCTTTACCTTATCGCAACCTTACCCCCGTACACCTGCTGATAGGCTAGACGCATGCTTATTTACTTTTGATGCTTTACTTCTACTACGCTTATATATGTGATGTGATGCGTGGTGGAGAGTATGGTATGGTATATGGTTAAGGCACGTGGTGCCACTTTACTCGGGGAGAGTGTTGCGTGTGTCTTAGGTGTGTGGTGAGGGTTTGAGTCGATCAGGCAGGATTCTACAATGAGCCTTGAGGGCGAGTCTTGCCGGGGGTGTGTTCTAGGCATCCCTATGAGAGGTATCTATGGCAGATACATTATGAAGTATATGGTGATCCTGGGGGGTGAGAGCCTTTGTGGAGCGAAGCCCCGGGTAGGAGGTGCTGTTTTAGCACGGACTATTTTAGTCCCTATGAGAAGATAATCTTATCTGATCCTCCTAGGACCTGATATCTCTTGAGAACCGGAACCTTGGGACCTACGTGCTCACCGCTCGCCCCTGAATGGGCGGGGGACGGATGTCTGACTAGTTAGGACGGTGCCACTACTACTAGGTTGTTAGCAGATACTGTCGGGAGGTACGAGCGTTTGGGATCCACACCCTCCTTAAAGCCGCATAGTTACCTTAGTGGCCCGGATAACTACGCCTCACAGTCTCAGTGTGCCGGTGGTATTTATCCGGGATGTCCCAGTACTGAGTGGTTGGGTGGCATCACACCGGTTAGAAAGCAGCCGGAATCAGCCTAGGTGGAGCGCACCGCCGACAATGGTGATCTTGTGGTTACGGGAGTACACGCTCTGCAGAGTTTTGAATCTATATATAGTCCGCAGCCTCATCATGGCCTTTCCCTCGACCTACGCTTCTCAGGAGTAGTGAGATGAGTCCTTCTATTCTCCCCCTGGTGTTACCCTTCCGGCTGTGAGCCGCTGAGACAGGCTTCGAGAGGGAGTTGGACTTTTCGACTGAGTGCGAGAGTGTGAGATGTCTGTGATGGTGATGGGATGGGTTGAAAATGTGGATGAGATGGGTTAAAACTTGATGAACTATATTTATAATATTGGTCACTACTTGCATAGGAAACCACAGCCATATATTAGGCCTTTTTAATATATCCTCTGCATCCATCAAAAACTATATAGCAAAAGCAAAGCATAGGGTGGGAGATGTGGCCAGTACAAATTATACTGAAAATTTGGATTTAGGTTTGGATGATGGCTTGTCAACGCCCTTGAAGGAAGAAAGGATTAGACGGTCTCGTGCCTACGCTCAAGATGGTGCAAGACGATTCCGTCTACTTTCATAGCTGTTCTGGATGCTAGATACTCTAATGAATCTGCCATGTGGCAACATAATAATTTATGTAAACCCCTCTATTGTACTCTTTTATTCGATGTATGGCTTTGTAATCAACTGTTATCGAATAATTGATGATTTGACCTCCTGGGCTATCATTATATCCTTCATTCCGTGTATTTTCCTTTCGTGGAAAGTTGAGGATGCTTCAATGATATGGGAGAAAAAGTGAAAATATCCCATGCTCGTACACCTGAACTAGATGAATTCATTCAAAACTACAAGAACGTTCACAACAAGGAAACTCACACACAGCTTCAAGCCGACCTTATTGAGCACCTGTGGCAACATCATCCAGATCTATATAAGAATATTATTGTTGAATGGTTTTATTTACTATTTGGAAATAATTGTTAGGTAATTTTATTTACTTTTAGAATATTATCTTATATTCATGTAAACTTTATTTGCTGGAAGAAAAATTGTATTTTCATTGAGTTATTGAAATAACAGACCGTGCACTAGGCTATCATGATTGATTTCATTCAGTTACTGAACAGACTGTGCACAAGGCCAGGTGTCAAACTGATTGTGACAAGAATAGGGATGTAGTACTCATAGTGTTGTCAATATGAGAACAAGTACTATAAATATATTAATAGAGACCGCAAATGTGGCAATCTGAGACCGAGTTCTAGAAAATATATAAGAACAAGTACTTCAAATGTGACAATCTGAGAAGTACTTTAAATATATACAAAGGGTAGCTGTAAAATAGACATTAACACATCTAATTTATTATTTAGGTGACTTGGACATATGTCTTTCTTGAGCACTTCGTAGAACTGTTGCAGGTCAAGACTCATGTGACTTGTGTCGACATTCATAATTCTCTCTTCTTCTAGTTTCTCGTTGAACTCAAATTTTTTGCTCTGTAACTCAAGTTTTTCTTTGTCCAACCTGATTCTTTCTTGCAATGCAAAGGCTTTCTTGCACCTCTCCTCTTTCTTCAACTCCTTTTCTACATCGGCTTCTTTCTTTTTTGCCAAAAGATAATCCAATGCTTCGATGCTAGAATGTTGCCGTAACTTTTGCTTCTCCTTCTTTTGCCCTGGAGGTCTCTGAAGTTTATTATTTGAATTGAATGTTGATTGTCATCAGTAGTAGCAGCGGGCAGCAAAGGAGGAGCCGATGCAGGACTTCAATTGGCTACAACCTTCTGCTTTTTACTGCTTGTCTTATGGGTTTGCATCTGCTTCTGCCTATCTACCCACTTAGATGTGCCTTTCAATAATTTCCAGCAATGCATATATGGAAATTTCCTATGGTGCTTGTCTTCTTTAATAAACATTTTCAATACATATGCTTGCTGCATAATAGACAAAGACGAATCTGTAAGATGCATCCAAATAATATACAGTTTAAAATGGAAAGGTGTGTCGTCAAACCTTATCATCAATAGTCACACCACTTTGATTTCTGTTCTCAATCTTGGAAAGGTAACCAGCAAAGAGGTTCACATCATGTTGTATGCCAGACCAACGATTTACCAAAGAGCCTTGTGTGCGATCAGATGAGAAATCCTTGTGGGCATGGAAATGTGCATGTATGCGTTTCTAATATGTGGTACGTGATTGGTCCGCACCTTTTACTGGATCCAAACTCACGTTGAGCCATGATTTCACTAGTTGTTCATCCTCCTCAATTGTGAATTTTTTGTTCTTTTCATGTTTGCTTTCCCGATTGCTTCAGCCTCATCTTGTGCTGCTACTTCTTGAGAACGAGGCGTGTTTTCAAACTCACCAGAAAAACCAAAGCCATTTTCTATCAGGCCAGTGAAATATCCCCTTGAATCCATGGTACCTATGATTGCAAATAACAAAGATTTATTAGAGAGTGTTTCAAAATTCTATGGCTGGCAATGTACTATGCATTCACTGTCAACCAACTGCCAGAACTACAGTTTTGTACTGCTGGAGAGGACTACCAATGATCCTATAACATTTCATAACACACTGAATCAGATAACACAAATGTTTGAAATAGACTATGTAACAGAACCGACCAATTTATTAGAGCACAAGCACATAATCTGCCATTAATTCAGCAAATCATATGATTGAGACCAAATAAGCCCGGTAGTCCGTGAAATCTCGGAGGATTTCAAACTTTTCTGACACGACCAAGATCGTAATAGTTTAGCGATTCCATTCACAAGTACACCGTTCGCACATAGTTTAAAACATCATCGGAGTACGAAATAAAGTTATTACAAACCAGTTTAAATCCAAAATAGAGCGGAAGCGATTTAAGTTCAAATACCACACACACGCATTTGAAATACAGTGCCAGGTCCTTGGTCCACATCCAGCAAAAGCATCAAGTAGAGAAGAGTGACCATGCCCAAGGTCTAGTCATCGCCCAAGGCGGGATAGAAACAGTTCTGACAATAACCATAAAGCATCTCACCATCTGCAAAAACATGGGAAATAAAACCCTGAGTACGAGGATGTACTCAGCTAGACTTACCCGTCATAAACTAAAATAAAAGACTCCAAGGAGTATGCAAGGCTGTATAAGTAGGATAGCTGACTCATTTAAAATTTGCGGAAAAGCTTGCATTAAGAACAATTAATAAGAACCTTCTAGCAATGTATTTTAATCTGATTATCCTTATCATGCTACATTAGCACCTGTACTAAACAAGCATGGTAATAATTATTCAACAGCAAGTAACCATTTCCGGTTGAGTATCTTTCAGTCTCAACAGCTCAACCCTCTCACTTCTTGTTCAAGTTCTTACTACGATGCCGCTGCTCAAGTCAAGTGTTCACTGTCCAGGAACGATGGCGATTATAATCGATTACTAACCAGCTGGCGGGTACTCCTCACACAAACCACACTCACCATCCACGGTGAGCTACAGGTCACCGACATCCAATTCAGGAAAAACGCGAGATCAACAGGTACCATCACATCCGGGCACCGTCCGGCTGCCAGCAGGGCGCACCATGCTCTATTCAGGCCTTACAACCGCGTAACCCGTGGTCCCCCATCTTCACCAATGCGATGCGTACAGCAGGTCGACTCCCGGCCCAAATCAAAATTAGGCTTCGCGGTCGGAACGACTTATCCTTCCAGCTAAATGTGAGGCATAAATTCAATATGACTTGAGGACGTACAACGGACGGGGTCCTAGTTCGACACAGACGGGATAAACCACATTGAACCTCCAGTTCATTCTCAACTCCAATCCCGCCCGGTCTCGATTTATTATCACCACATGGTTATCCAAGATAACAATGTATTCAACCATCCGAGTTACCACCTAGAACTCGCGGATGACAGGAAATCACCCGACTTCTACCGATCTAGTTAAGCAGGGCTAAGCATATAATCGTACCTGAACCTAACAGGGTTGAAGTATAAACAGTGGCAAGGAATATAAGTAATGCAGCAACGGCATAAAACAACGCCTATAACTTAATGCAGCAAACAAGTAAAAGACTCAAGTTAGATATTTTGCAAACCACAGGGAGAATGCTCCGGGGCTTGCCTTTCAAGAAAGCACTTGGCTGATGGTCGGGACACTCCGGAAGATCAGCTTCGGGATCCTCTTCGGCTGCTGCTTCCCGCACCAAAGCTTCCTGTTGGTCTTCCTCTCCTGGTGCTCCGGGAACTACCGTCGCGAGCTCTGACGATCCTGTATGATGCATAGTGCGTATGAATACCGTGCATACATATAAATACAATGCTGATGATGATGGTAAATGAATGCTCAACTAAGATGAATAATATGATATTTGAAAACATGTATGATAAGCACATGTCATCCGCATTCTCTTCTACCGATAAATCTCCAAATAAGCCTCGCATTAAAACTTTACTCGCACACTATAAAGAATCATAAACAACCATGGTTTTGCACACTACACTCTACTGAACCACAATCAATAGAAGATCATACATATCATGAATAGCATAAAAAGCATTTTTACACACATGAAATGATAACTCCAAAGCATTATTTATAAACGAAAGAAATCAGGGTATAACTACAACATGACTTTAGACTACTCAGAAAATTCTGTAAAAATTACAGAAGCTTAATCATACCAATTAAAGACTACCATAAAAATTTCAAGTCAAAACAGTAAGTACTTTATCCTGCACAAAAATGACAAGGCAGCATAATTTCAGGGGCATAAAATACTTTGTACATAAAAGTATATCAAACAACAGATCTCAGAACATAATTAGCTCTAGATTGACATAACAACACTCTCCAAAAAGTTTCATGCACAAATTCCTTATACATTATTTATTATGAATTATTTATCCTCACATGAAAATAGGCACCATAACTAGACATAGAAAAATTTACATATAACATAGCCTAACAATATTTTTCACAGATAGAGCATGACATAAGAAGACTAACAAACTTGGTCTCACATTTTTCTGAGCAACAGAGAATTAGTTATGCATTTCCTAAGATAAATACAATTAATAGAGATAAATAAAGCTATACAGAAAAGTTTCACAAATTCCACATTTCATATTTTTCATGCATAGATCATCTCATAAGAAAAATACTGCAAGTTGAACCAACTCATTTGGATGAAAAATGAGCAAGTTATGAATTTTCAAAGTTTAAACTGAAATCTGAAATCTATTCTGAAAAAGAAAAAGGAAAAACCACTTTACACCGGGGACCCTAGCATTACCAGAAACTAACCAGGCCCTATTAAGAAAATCGCTGAGTCTGGCGACTTTGCGCTAAAGTCCGGGAAAGAACAGGAATCCTGCCCGAGGTCCTCACGGCGGTGGATGGTCGTCGGCGTCGGGATTCCTCGCCGACGGCGAGGTCTCCGGCCGAGCCACGGTGACCAAAAGACTCAACTCATCAAAGCGGGCGCATTGGTGTAAAAGATGTGAACTGGGAGCGAGGTTTGGACCGGCGGCGACGAACAGCGGCGGACGGCGGCGAGGGTTCGCGGTACGCCGGCCATCTCGGGCCACGGCGGGGCAAACGGACCAGCCTAAAAGCTCTAGCAGACCAAGATGGTTCGAACGGACTAGCTCAAGCGAGGAATGGATGGCCGGAGCCATGTCGGCAATGTACGCCGGCGAGCGGCGGCGCGAATCCGCGACGGCGGATGGCCAAATTCGTCGGGCTCAGACGCTAATCGACCTCATGAACTACTCCAATCGGTTCTACTCGATCAGACGGACACGATTCACTAGCTAATTGAGAGAGAGAGAGGTCGCTGGGAATGGCGGACCGCGCGGCGGTCGGGCGGCCATGACCGGCGAAGGAGAAGAAGGTCGATTCGACCTCTACCTTGGGTCTCGGTGGTAGGAGAGGTGCGCAGGGTGTGGCCAGAGTCGAGGCGGAGCGATTGGCGAGTCCTCGGCAAAATGTGTTCAGTCTACGGGGTGCGGTGGCGTGCGAGCTCTCGGCGGCGGCAATGGCGGGCGGCGTCCGAGTGCTCGGGCTCGGGTGGAAGATGAAGGGCAAGGATTCGTCTGGTGGCGGAGAAGTGAGGGAGGGAGAGACTGACGCGGTCGGGGCGACTTGAAACGGCCGCTCGAGCTCGGACCGAGGCAGCGCGGCGTCGGAGCTCGTCGAGCGCGTGGCACTCATGCGCGCGGAGCGGGGCCGAGCGAGGGCGCGTGGGCGAGCTGTGGGACCGGGCGAGCGGGGTGCAGGGGATCCGCGTGCGGCGCTCGGGTGCGGGGCCGGAACAGCGGGCAGCGGCAGCGGCCCGGCGTACGGACGCCACGCGGCCGGCGTCAGGTCGGACAGCGTCGCGAGGAAGAAGAAGAGAGGAGGAAGAAGAGACTGTGCGGTGGGTCCCACTGCGCCAAGATTCGTGCAGACTTGATGAACCCCATATTTTCCAAAATAAACCGAATTTGAAGAAACTCATAAAAGATGAAATGTTCCTTTTGATGAGTAGAACATTTCACTTTTAAACATCAAAACCTAATTCTGCCTAGAATTTGAATTTCAAAAATGGGGATTTAAAATTAAAAGAAAATCATTTTTACAAACTGTTTTTGACATTTTTGACCCACTTCCAAGCCTTTTCATGAAATGACCCCAAAATAAGTTTTGCTCCAAATAATTTTCCCTACAAACTTCATTTAACACTCAACCTCAAACAAGCAACCCTTCATATAGTTCTAGTTCAAGTCAAGATGTGCACATATATAAACCTTATCATTTCATGTAACAAAAATGATGCAATTGAGATGGTTACGCTCTTAAAGTGTAATATGATGCATGCTTAACACCAGAGTGTTACAGACTACCATTGCTTTTTTAGCATTCAACGGGAGACTACCACTGTTGGTCAGTTATTTACTGATCTAACCAGAACTAATGGAGATAACCATAGAAGATTTATTTCCAAAGATTAATATGAAGGATGGAATAGTTGCAAATCAATAGCAATAAGATTTATACTGTGGTCCGCACAATCAATAATCTCATGTTGCTATAATAATATGAGTTTGCACAAACAAATAAATTTTAATTTTAGCACTTAATATAGAGACCAATCATGACAACCATCGAACAAAAAGGAGAAAAATTCATCCATAGCTATGAACATACTGAGAAACGAAATATAATGACCCAACACCTCACCAGATGACTCCTCGACAACACCCTGTGATGCATCTAGGAAGAGAAATTGTGGCTGCTGGCTCACGTTTGTGGAGGGGGCCTGCGATGGCTGGCAACTGAATTCAATGGGAGGAATCACTCTACGCTGCATCAGTCCAACCTCTCGGTTTTCCATCCATTCTAGATTTACATGGCCCTCTCAACCAAAAAAGTCCTGGCTTCGAGCCATGGAACCGCCGGCAAACTGAGCCATCGGAGAAGATGCCCGGGCAGCCAGGTTGGTGTACACCCCGCTAACAGGTGCTAGACCACGGGGTCACGGCGACAGGGACATCTCGCGCACCGATGATTGGTTGGGAACAGGCGCAAGGGCTATGGCAGGAAGCTAAAGATGTGGTTTTCGTTTGAGGGAACGGGCGCAAGGCTATGGCAGAGGAAGCTGAAGACTAGTGCAACGTGGTTGTAGGAGCGCGAAAAGAAGTGGGAATCGCGCGGGAAGGAAGCATCTTGTGCGCGGGAAGCCTTCGCTGGTGCGTACGAGGCTGAATGGCTAACGACGCAGGCTATCGATCTTTGGATAGCGGAATTTCTGGGATAGAGATTTATCCAAATTGGAGAGTTATTTAGAGAATCTATTGGAGACTATTTTTCCTGATATTATCCAAATTTACATTTATAAAATGATATACATACTCTGTTGGATATGCTTTAATGATGGTGCCCTTGATTTTGTACTTTTGTAGACATCACAACATGTTCTACACAGAGATTTGTTAGCAATAATGGTCATGGATCGTGCTGCTAGGTATACCTATGTTGTGCCCTTAAACCAGTTTGGCTCCTCCACCGGGCGGGCAGTCGACAATCAGCCTCAGAACGGACGGCGCCAACCGTGGCCACACCGTCCCACGCCACCACTGTGCCATCAATGTGGGCACGGATGCTTAAGAGGACTGTAGTCCGTTGTTATTTTTCTAAGGTTTGGCTTGGTGTAACTCATGTCCTACTAAGGGCCTAAGGCCCTGTTTACTATTAGTCAGTAAAGTTGACCAAACTACCAAACAAATTGATTAAAAAATAACTTAAAACCTTTAGTTGCATCGGTACTCAAGAGATACTAAAAGAGACTAAAAGGAAAGTGGACATGGGTTGCCCCCTTATTTTTCCTGTACCCACCCTAATTTAAGGCATATTTTTTTCTCGAACATGACTTCACGTGTCATTTTCATTACGAAAAAAGGACCAAAAGCATGACAATTACAACACAACGCAATGCAACACGACAAACAAAGTCACAGAGAAAGTGGCTGGACAAACGAAACGAGAAAGGAAGGAAGAAAAATCCCACCACCACGCCCAACAACGCAACCTTGCGAGGCAAGGTGCAACATTGCTGCAACACTCGATCAGGAGATGGAACCGCGGCGGCACAGGGGGAATCGACGATGGAGCAAAAGCTCGCACAATGCAGCACAAAATAGCAGCATCCGGGGCGGGGCGCGAAGAGTGGTGGAGCAGGGGTAGCGTCGTCAAGGGTGCATCAAGGAGCCTTCAGGAAGGATATGACGGCCACAACTGCCAACTTCTTTGAGAATGCACCCCAGGGAGGTTTCGCTCCCGATGTTGTTCTGGCTGTTACAGTCAACAAGCATAGACTGATGACGCCTTTAGGAAGGTGACCACCGTCGTCGGTCCCCGGGGAGAAGTATGGGTTTTCACCCATGCTGTCTGAAAGGATCTAATCGGCCTAGAGGGGGGTGAATAGGCAATTATCGAAAACCTAAAACTTAAAGCTCTAACGCGGAAGTTAAATACCTACCGGTAGTAGGACCGAAAGTAGGACCGGTACTACCGGTAGTTCAATACTAGTACTACCGATGCAAACTTTCAGCACTACCGGTAACCTATGAAATTACAAAATCGAAATGTAAATCAGAGTATATTGAGCTATAATTTCAGATCCAATAGTTACCACCCCTTTGTTGATGTTGCTGATGAAGGTGTTGAACTTCTTAAGGCATTTCATGGCACTAAAAGAAATGGGAACATCTGGTCACGGCCGGTACTACCGATCTGGCCAGCGGTACTACCGGTAGTACACCAAAAACACTAACACGAAGGTTTCGACTTGAGAAAAAATATGCCCGATACTACTAGACTATAATTTTAATATAATTCGGTGCTACCGGTGAATACCGGTACTTCCGGTGAGGAAATAGCACCAGTACTTCCGGTTTAAAACTCGAATATTTTCGCTACTACTGGTAGACCAGGTTGGGAGAGAAGGACTTTTTCTATGTGTAGTGAGTGTAACGGTGTCTCTCCAAACGCTCTAAATATCGACATGAGCACTTTTAGACCTCGAAATACCAACCTAATTTGTATCCCTCTTGATAGTACGACATTTCATATAACTCAAGTAAATATAAAAAGAGTTTTCTCTTTGAGTAGAAACGTCGTCCATTCGAATAAAATTTAGGGTGCTTGTATCACCAAATATTATCATTCAAATCTTTCAATAGACTAACTCCTGCATATACACTTGGATAAACTTGTTAGTCCCTAATTTGATTGTCATTAATTATCAAAAACCCACATCGAGGGTGAATGCACTTACAAACTCCCCCTTTTTGGTAATTGATGACAACCAATTTAGTCTTACAAAAAGAATGGAAAGAATTAAAGCTTTGGAATTTCAAATTTTATGGAGAGCTCCCCCTAAATGTATGCATGGGATTTGGAATTTCAAATCTTGATATAAATCAAGATTACATACATTTAGAGCAAGCTCCTCCTAAATTTTGCAAGCCGTGGGGTGCCTAAAAGTGTGTGAGACAATAATAATCTGTGATGCTTATGACAAGATATATCACAAAAAGGTAAGAAAAAGAAAATGAATGGTTATGCAAGAAAGTATAGGACTTAAAGTCAACATAACCATTCTAAAACCACAATCATCAACAAGATAACATAAGAAGGCCACTACAACAAGATATATCGAATAAGGTAAGTGTTTAGCCTACAAGCATCCATCACACACATAGTTCAAAGTTCACCATACGTAGTTCACCACATAGATAGAGTTATTACAAACCGATAAATAGCTACCCTATTACATTAAGGTAAGCCTAACACTCCCCCTTTGGCATCAAATGCCAAAAAGGGTAGGCAACGATAGAGAGCATGAGTAGAAGACTACTAGTACTCCTCATAGTCATCACTGTCATAGGGGTCGATGTACCTGCTCTTGCCATAAGGAGCTGTAGAAGAAGACGGTCCACTGGTAGAGGTGCGAGTAATATAATCAGCCCCGCCGAAAAGAGATCCAAAAGTATTAGTGTCCTCAAGAGTATAACCAGAAGAAGGTTGTGCATCATGGGTAGCATGAAAGGTACTGGGCTGCTGGAAAGCGTGCTACTACTGAGGTGACTACCTAAAACCCTGCTGCTCCTGAGGTGGCTGCTCAAACTGCTCATCATCCTCCTCCTCAAAGGTATACTCAAAGGAACGAAGGGGAGAGGATGGGGTAAGACCAACTTGCTCCTCAATGCGACAAAGCATGCCATCTTGCTTCTTCTAAGTATAGCACATGTAGGACATGAACTTCTTCAGCAAAAAGAAAGAGGGCCACGACCACGACTGCGACCACGGCCAAGAGCACCACCACTGCCTGCAAAGGCACCAGCTGAAGGGTCCATGGGAGGAACATCCTCCCTCTCAACGTTAGCAGGCTCGTCATCATCTGTTGCTGCACCAGCAGAAGTAGAGGCAGCTGACTTCTCTGACTTCTTCTTTGTGTGAGGACACAAGTTCCGAATGCTCCAAAGAGAGTGATGAGTATCAGGAGGGAAGGAATGGCACGTCACCTGCTCAATCACATGCATGAGGTATGGAGCATAAGGAAGCATCCTGTGGGGATCATTAGCAGCCTCTCCAATCTTAACCCACATGAACCAAGAAATGATGAACCGCTTGTCGAGGCCAAAGCAAACCAAAATGGAAGGAGCATAGCTTTGGATATGAGTGGAGTCACCACTTTTGTGTCAAGAGTGTTCCTTAGTATATTGTTTAGAACATAAAAGATTGGCTTGAGGTGAGTGTTGGTGCCATCAGCATAGTTATCCTTACGGTACAACTTTGCTTCAATGAAATTAGCCCTGCCAACATTTTCATCATAATGTGTCCAAAGACTATCTGCATCCCGATCCTCATGATCAAAGCCTAAAAGACGAGAGAAATGCACATAGTCACACCTATAGTGATGCTTATTAACAACATGAACCATGTCATGGTGGCGAGGAGGAGAGCCACCACGACCATAAACAATCTGGGTAGCAGGTGCTTCAATCTCCTCACGACGGCTATCACGGGAAGACTCCCCACGGCTTGAGCTACGCCGTCGAGCACGCTGGCTAGCGGCATGGTCATCCTCTCCATCACCCAAACTCTGAGGACGAGGACGAGCATTGCGAGTGGGGTTGTGACATGCTGCAAGGGCTTGCAAGACAGTTGGAATGAAGAATGGTTGCAAAACAGGGGCAAGGAAGGTCTTAGATATGCTAGCAAATGCTTGCAAGACAGTTGGAATGAAGAATGGTTGCAAAACCGAGCTGACTAGGTACAGCTGGTACTACATGTCCATAAGGACCGGTACTACCGATAGTACCCGAGCGCGACACAATCCGCAAAAATCGACATAACCAACCATGGAAATTGTGAATAAAGCATCCACAGAGCATGTATTCAGCATAGACAACTAGTGTCGGTTACCCGGGAAAGGGGTACCCTAAGCCCTCATTTAACTGGGTGGATCCCTGAAGTCAGCAATGAAAGCCCTCCAATGACATCCCTCATTACCGCTCAAAAATCCACAAACTAAAGCATGCTGGACCGGCCCACGAACGGGCGTCGACAGCCCAAAACCACAACATGCTCGATGGATCACCGTACGGACCGAGACTGCACTCTCGAGGGTGCGACTCGGGCGACCCCTCGAGGACGGAACTCCGCTCGGGCGAACGGGCCAGCCTCGATGATGGAACTTTGCCCGTGCAAATGGGCAGCCCTCGAGCGTGGTAAAACCCTCGGCTACCTACTCTCAGTACAGATCTAGGCGCATTCAATGCATTTTACCTGCTCCCGCCTAACCGTATGGCCACAGTTATCAAAACAGCTGCGGGTATGGCAGTCAAATCCTGCTTTTACCGTCCATACCCTGGAATCCCGTGGATCGTACCTCACTGTTGTGCCATATCGAGCACTGTGCCCCGTCCGACACCCCCTCGAGATGCATATTCCCTGCATATCCTGAGATTTGACCTTATCCAATGAGCCTCAACCCCCATGACTCGAGCCCCTCGTCTCAACCCAAGGCCTCGACCATCGCCCCTCGACACTGTCACGCCGACCCTCGAGCGGTTCTTCAACAACTTCAGTCAACACTTCAACAACTATTGACGCGACGGCCGCAGGGCTTCCCATACCGATGCACGCCTCTACAGCGGCACCGACATGATTGGCATCAACATCATACGTCGCCGACCACGTTAGCACTAAAAACATGTACTCCTGTGCCCCTTCTTCGCCTATAAAAGGGGGAGCCGGGATTTTAGCCGATAAAAAAGAGATCCTAGAGCTTCATACGCTAAGGCTTAGATCATAGAACAACACTATGAGACAGTGTAGAGAGCTAAGCACCCGAAACGCTCGAGCTCAAGTCCACACTTCTCACACCCGCTTGTATTCACCCCTATACTAGAGCTTCGGTGCAAGATAACACAAACTATCCTTCCCCCCGCTAGACGTAGGGCCTTCTTTGCCCGAACCCGGATAAATTGCGGTGTCCTTGCATCACCCACCGGATTAAGGGAGCATGCAATTATGAATGTACTCATTGGTGTTGACCCCCGGGGTCGAAACACCGACAACTAGCACGAGCAATGGAATGGCCTAGAACAAGGTACATTTCGAGATCAGGCATGAACTCTAGGATACCTCATTGCTCGGGAAGAAGAGGCCGATCCGCGCGTGCAAGACCCTCCGGTGTGATCTACCACCTCCAAGACGATCTCCAAGGCTTGGGGAATCTCCTCCTCAAAGGGATTCAAGTTTGGCCGGAGGAGGAGGGAGATCGGTGGAGAGGCACGGCGGGCAGCGGCGCTGCCACCGTGTGGGTTGGGTGGGTCGGGTGGGAAAGAATGAAGGGGTAAGTTAAAGATACAATTTTTTAACCGGTGGCCCCTTTTATACCGCAGTAAAATGTCTTACCGGTAGTACCGATCGGGATGACCGGTAGTACCGGTGGGCAGGTCACGTGCAGTGTAGAGTTATGCGGATGTTTGATCTATTGGTAGTCCGGGCCTCCATCAGTAGTACCAGGGACCGGTACTTTCGATAGCTCAAAATTCTGCAGGAAGCAATTCTAAAGATGGTGAACCATAGAGTGAATCTGAACCATCTCAAACTTGACCAGATTTCATGCAGTCAATACAAAACTATGGTCAAGCTTGAGATGTTGAAAGTAGACTTGAGAGTTCACACAAATATTTTGAAAATTTTTTATCCAATTCTAAGTCAATCAAGGTGTGCAAGATGTCATTCCATGTTATGAGAATCCACGATATTGAGCTCATGCCTCAAAGCACAAAATCTTGACTCATCTAGAGGCTTTGTGAAGATATCGACTAACTGGTTTTCGGTTCTCACATGTTGAACTACGATATCTCCTTTGGCTTGGTGGTCTCTAAGAAAATGATGACGGATGTCTATGTGCTTTGTACGGGAATGGTTGACGGGGTTATCGGCTAGCTTGATTGCACCCTCATTGTCACACAAGAGTGAAATCTTGGATAGGTTGTAACCAAAGTCTCTCAAAGTTTGCTTCATCCAAAGTAGTTGGGCACAACAAGCGCCGGCCGCCACATACTCAGCTTCAGCGGTGAATAGGGCAATGGAGTTTTGTTTCTTGGAACTCTAAGACACCAAAGACCTACCAAGAAATTGGCAAGTCCCGGATGTACTCTTTCTTTCTACTTTGCAACCGGCATAATCCGAATCGGAATAACCAAGTAGAGTGAAAGATGAGCCCTTAGGATACCATAAGCCAAGATTAGGTGTGAGCACCAGATATCAAAAAATTCTCTTAACGGCCATGAGATGACATTCTTTCGGATTAGATTGAAACCTTGCACACATGCACACGCTAAGCATAATATCGGCCTAGATGCACAAAGGTAAAGCAATGATCCAATCATGGAGCGATATACCTTATGATCAATGGCTTTACCATCCATGTCAAGGTCAAGATGTCTTGTAGTTGGCATTGGTGTGTTGATGGGTTTGGCCTTGTCCATACCAAATTTCTTCAACATGTCATTAGTGTACTTGGTTTGGCAAATGAACGTTCCCTCCTTGAGTTGCTTGATTTGAAAATCGAGGAAGAAGGTCAATTCTCCCATCATGGACATCTCCAACCTCTTGGTCATAATCCTACTAAATTGCTCACAAAGCTCCTTATTAGTACTACCAAATATTATGTCATCGACATATATTTGGCAAATAAAGATATCACTATTAACTTTGCAAGTACATAAAGTAGGGTCGGCCTTCCCTATCTCAAACCTTGTTCGAGTAGGAAGTCCTTGAGACAATCATACCAAGCTCTAGGGGCTTGTTTGAGTCCATAGAGCACCTTGTGAAGCTTGTAGAAGTAGTCAGGATGATGTGGATCTTCAAAACCCGGTGGTTGTTCAACATACACCACTTTGGAGAGGGGGCCATTGAGGAATGCACTTTTCACGTCCATTCGAAACAACTTGAAATCATGGTGAGCAGCAAATGCAAGTAATATACGAATAGATTCAAGCCTAGCTACCGGTGCATAAGTTTCCCCAAAATCCAAACCTTCAATTTGGGTGTAGCCTTGTGCAACCAACCGAGCCTTGTTCCTTGTGACTGCGCCATACTCATCTTCTTTGTTGCGAAAGACCCACTTAGTACCTATCACATTTTGCTTGGGCCTTTCCACCAAGGACCAGACTTTATTCCAGGTGAAGTTTCCCAACTCCTCTTGCATAGCCATCACCCAATCCTCATCTTTCAAAGCTTCCTCCACCCTAAGAAGTAGCATAGAAGAAACAAAAGAGTAATGCTCACAAAAAGATGCTAAATGAAAATGAGTCATCACTCCTCTTCGTATGTTTCCTATCACATTATCAACGGGATGGTCCCGTTCAATGGATTGACGAACTCTTGGGTGAGGTACTGTTGTCTTTCTTTGAATTGGGTCATCATCTTCACTATCAAGGTCTTAGTTGATTGGGAAAGTTCCATCAAGCCCTCCCCCTTGATCATCATCTTGGTTGCTTTCTTCAACTTGTGGTGGATCTTGATTTGCTTGTTCTCCTAAGTCATGACCATCTCTTGATGTGGAAGCATCACCATGGGCATCGGTTGACCCATGATGCATGTATGGATCATGATGGACTTGCACTTGTGCATCATCATCATCATCTTGTTCAAAAGGTTTTACTTGATCGGTTGCAAGCTTCTTTATCACTTTATGAGAGGGCTCCTCTTTACCTACAATGTCCACATTGACTTGCTCTTTTTGAGAGCCGTTGGATTCATCAAAAGTCACGTCTACCATTGTTTCAGTAAGACCGGTGGTCTTATTGAAAACACGATATCCATGTTCGTTAGTACCATAACCAAGTAGAAAACCTTCATCAACCTTCAGTTCAAACTTAGAGCTTTTGGATTTCAAACACTTGCATCCAAAAACTCTAAAGTAATCAACCTTAGGCTTTTTACCGGTGAGTAGCTCATAGGTGGTTTTGTTCCTAATCTTGTGAAGATATAGGCGGTTGATTGCATGACATGCTATGTTGACAACCTCCGCCCAATAATCCTTCCCCAAAATCTTGTATTCATCCAACATTGCTCTTGCAGCTTCTATGAGCGTTCGATTCTTCCTCTCCACAACCCCATTTTGTTGGGGAGTGTAGGGAACCGAAAACTCATGCTTGATCCCCTCTTCATCAAGGAACTTTTCAATGTTAGTATTCTTGAACTCCGTCCCGTTGTCACTTCTCACTCTCTTGATCTTTACATCAAACTCATTTTGAGCTCTTCTTGCAAACTTCTTGAAGATTTCTTGAGTCTCACTTTTATCTTTCAAAAAGAACACCCAAGTGAAGTGAGAATAATCATCAACAATTACAAAACCATATTTGTTACCTCCAATGCTTATATAAGCATTGGGTCCGAATAAATCCATGTCTAGTAACTCAAGTGGTCTTGATGTTGACACGATGTTCTTTGTGGGATGTTTGGCTCCAACTTGTTTTCTAACTTGACATGCACTACAAATCCTGTCTTTCTCAAAAGAAACATTTGTTAGTCTAAGAATGTGTTCGCCTCTTTGAAGGTTGGCCAAGTTTCTCATCCCAACATGAGCTAGCTGGCGATCCCACAACCAACCTATGCTAGATTTTGCCACTAAACAAGTCTCGGACTCCACTCTACTAGCTGTGAAGTCAACTAGATAGAGCTTGCCCTTTAAATGGCCTGTAAAGACAATAAAGGAATCCACCCTTCTAGAGACTTCCACACCCTTATCCATAAAGAGACAATTGTAACCCATCTCACAAAGTTGTGAAATGGATAACAAATTATATCCCAACGAATCCATAAATAATACATTTGAAATTGAATTATCATTTGATATAGCGATTTTACCCAAACCAAGAATCTCTCCTTTACTATTGTCACCAAATGTGATTCTTTCACCCATGCCTTCATTTGGTTGAAAGGATTCAAACATTTTCTTCGCTCTGGTCATATGATTGGTGCATCCACTATCTAGCACCCAACAAGGTCCACTGGAGGAATAGGCCTACAAAATAAAATTAAGACTTTGTTTTAGGGTCCCAATTTGACTTGGGTCCTAGGGGGTTAGATACATAAGATTTGGACACCCAAACACTCCTCAAGATTTGCCTCTTCTTGAGGACGCCCACATATTTTACAACCATTTTACCATCCTTATCCCAACAACATAAATAATCACAAAAGTTGTTCCTTCGGATAGGCATTTGTTACTTAGCAACCTTTACTTTCTTCTTCTTGATGTTCTTGTTGTCAGAGGAAGAATTAGAAGCAATCTCAACATTATTCACCTTGTTGATGAGATCAACAAGAGGCACACTCTTGTTGAACTTTACACAAGGCACACCATTTACCATGTTTCTCTCATTAGCCTTACCATCATACCTATTGTATCCTAGGCCATCTTTGATGAGTGGATGCCTTGGTGCCTTGTAAATTGTGGTTGGTTGCTTATCCTTGTTTTTGCAACCAATTTCCACAATAGTCTTCAACCTAAGAATCTCCTTATCTTTCTTCTCTAGCTCAACAAGGTTAGTAGCACAAGCATCTATATCAATATTAAAACATTTTTTACATCCTTTACTTGTTGAAGCTTTGGAGTCCTTAGAAGGAGTAGAAATTCTCTTCCAAAGAGTGTCATAGTTTATCTCAAGCTCATGATATTTATTTGTCAAGCTTGTGAGGCTTTCTTGAGCTAAACTATGATCCTTCTTTAGACTAGCCAAAGAGTCATTAATTGAGGAATGTTCCTTAGTCAAGCGCTCAAGAGAGTCATTGACCAAAGATAATTCTACACTTAACTTCTCAACCTTCTCCTTTTCCTTGGTGAGACATGCAT
>CM041628.1:19125606-19209967 GCA_023333625.1 Bothriochloa decipiens
GGCTCGATTTATAGAAAATTTGGATATGTGGATCATAATTTTCTGAGTTCGTATGAATTAGATATGAATTTTCAAAGATTTAACCATTTTCTGAAAAGAAAAAGGGCTCGAGGGTAAGGTCTCGATGGTTACGGTCTCGAGGGGTTACGGTCTCGAGGGTTACGGTCTCGAGGGTTAGGTCTCGAGGGGTATGCTCTCGAGGGTTACGGTCTCGAGGGTTAGGTCTCGAGGGGTATGGTCTCGAGGGTTACGGTCTCGAGGATTAGGTCTCGAGGGGTACGGTCTCGAGGAGTATACTCTCGAGGGTATGCTCTCGAGGGCATGGTCGAAGACGGAAAACTGCTCTGCTTCCACAACGGTGCTCGGCCGGTGACAGCGAGGTTAAACATCCGGCGAGGGGCTGCTCTAGGACTTCGCTAACCCGTGCATCGTCCTCGGGTCGTCAAGGTGGACACGTAGGTGGTCATCAAGTCGGGGGCTTGGTTCCGGTGACGTGCTTTACGGCGGACAGTGGCTCAAGGGTGACGGTGCTCGAGGTGTCAAACTCGAGGGTCGGTTTGTCGAAGGGTCAAACTCGAGGGTCGATTTGTGGAAGGGTCAAACTCGGGGGTCGGTTTGTCGAAGGGTCAAACTCGAGGGTCGGTTTGTCGAAGGGTCAAACTTGAGGGTCGGTTCGAGCGCGTGATCTGTCTCGGACGAGATCGGCTCGAACGCGGAGTTCCTCCTCGGCGATCGGTGGCAGGGAAACCCTCGATTCCTGGTGCCACAAAGTATCTCTGGCGCCATTAACCTGCCCATCGGTTTCGGGACTTAACGATGGTCACGTTGACGGGCTTCAGGGCGGCAGCTTTGCTTCCGGTGACGAGCTCTACGGCGGACGGCGGCTCGATGGCGACGGCGCTCGATGTACACTTCACACCGAGTCACTCTTGCTCCAATTGGTGGCATAGATGGACGGTTGGAGTCACGCAACACCTGCTCGAGGTGCCGGCGGTGACCAAAACACACGGCGGAGTCCGCGCGGGCAGCAACTCCCACGGCGGAGCTTCGACAGGTCCTCAGTGCACGGCAATGGCACTCCGAGAGGGTCCACAGTCTCCATCTTACCCACTTGATGCAGCTCGTCACGGCGGAGCTTCCCGGCTTCTTCCTGCTCCTCGAGGGTGGTCGATGGTGGCAGGAAACGACGGTGAACGGCGGCGTTCTGGAGAGGCAACGTACTGACACGTCGACGACAAGGTGGTTCGGGTCGGTGCTCTGGCGAGGCAAACGCGGAGCTGGGGTGTGCATGGGGTCCGTCTCATCAAGGCGAGCGTGGATCCGGAAACAACGGAGGTCGAGGCTCAACGAAAAGGCGGCTGGGTGATCTCGCCACGGCGGTGCTTGGCGCGCGGCGATGAACTGGGCGACTTCTGTTCCGGCATCCTCCCGATGCCGTGGTCCAAGGAGGCTCGGCTGGTCTCGTGTGTGTGTGGGTGTGTCCAGTGAGGTCGGTAGCAACCTGGGCCTACGCGCTCACGGCGGAGCGCCATGGCCAACAGCACGGCGGAGGGTTCGAGAGAGCGGCGATGGCGGTGCTCACCGACGGGTCAAAGAGGATGGAGGTGCGGTACAAGTCCAAGCGGCTCCGGCTCGCGGTACTGCTCCTCCTTCCTACTCCCGACGCAGTAGCGGCGGCTCCGAGTCGACGGTCTTCCTCCCCAACTCCGGCGGCTGCTTCTTCTTCTTCCCCGACTCCTTTCTTCCCCCTTCCTTCAGCTCTTCTCCAATCGAGGCTGGCAAGGTGGAATTGGGCTCCACCAGAGTGGTGGCGGTGGCCTGGGAACCCTAGGGTGCCGGGGGTGCTTGCTTTATAGGGCGGACGCGGAGGTAGGTAGCCGACGGACGGTCGATCACGGCTTCTGCTTGATCGAGAGGCCAAGGGATGTCCATGTCAGTAGCAGAAGCTCGATCTGGGTCCAGAGAACAGTGAGAGGGGGCTAGGTAGCGCTGGGTGTCGAAGTTCTGTACGGCGGCAGCGTTCCACTGCGGCGACCGCGCAGGTGCGCGCGCGCGGAGAATCTTGCCTGCGGCCGTGGGAACTTTACGCGGGCTGGTCGGTCCAGGTGGCTTGCGGGCGCGCGTCGATGCGGGGCGACACTAGATCGAGCGGTCGAGGCAGGTTGTTTAGGAGCGACGCCGGGGAACAGTGCTGACGCGAGCACGCGCGGCCGGTCGGGTGACCTCAGCGGGCGCGATGACACGTGGGTCCCACTTCGGGGCCCCATCGTCAGCGACTCATCGGCAACGGAGGCTCGGTGCGGCGCGTGGACGCGCGCGGCTCTTGCTGGGCTGTCGGCCTGGTTGGGCCGCGCAGCGCGGGGTCGAGCGGCGAGCGCAGGCGAGCGCGCGTGCGGGCCGGCTGGCTGCTCGGGCCGATCTCCTCCTTTTCTTTTCCTTTTCTTTTTCTTTTTCATTTTTAAATATATTTTTATATATACTTATATATATATGGTGTGCTAAATTTGTGCAACAAAATAATGAACATACATGGCCCAAATAATGCTAGGGTATTATTCCCTTAATATTTATTTGTCAAAATAAATATTATGTTGTCATTTTTTAATAATCAACACATAAACCAAATAAGAATCCAAATCACTCTTTTTAATGCAACATGATGATTGAACAATTGAAACATTAAAATATAACATGTGAACATAGAGCATGGTTATGAGATGTTAATTAATTTGCAACATATGAATGCCATGCATGACATGCTAGGGTTGATGCATATGTAAGGGGTAGATGATGACATGTCGCACCACATCATTCAGGGTTTTGTCGAAAAAATTTTGTAGTTCGAATTTTTGGGTTGTTACATTCATGATGCAAGATCTTTGCAAGCATCTCTTGAGTTGTCATGGTGGTATAATTTTCTCTCTCCATTATCACAGAAGCTAGCATGTTGTTCTTTTCTCTATACACTCTACATAGCTTTCTAGCTGCGGCTTGTTCATCCCATCGTGTACATCTAAGTGCTCTAACTCTATTGATCAAGGTCATGAATCTATCATATATAGCTTTAGTGGTCTCTCCTTCAAGCATGGTAAACTTCTCAATCTTTCCTTGTAGAAGCTCAATGTTTCCAATTCTCACACTTTTTGTCACCTTCAAAATATATTCTCAAGGTTTCCCAAATTTGCTTTGCATTTACCATACCATTCACTTGTTGTTGTCTTTAGGAGTGAGGCATTGCATGATCAAGGTTGCAGCTATAGCATTGAGTTGAAAATCCACCTCATCTTTGGTTGTCCATTCCTTAGGATTTTCAGGAATATTGACACCAATTTCAACGGCTTCCCAATATCTTGCGGCTATGAGATATAACTTCATCCTATGAGCCCAATCGATGTATCTTACTCCATCAAACGGAGGTGGCTTACCGGGATTGACCATTGGCAAATGAGCATTGATGTTCTTGCTTGTGGAGCTATACTCATGACTCACTCTAGAGTATCTTTTTGGTGTCTTGCTTGCATCTTCACTTTCATTCTCCTTTTTACTAGTTCCTTCTTGACTTTTCTTGTCAGTGATCTCCTTCATCTTGTCTATTTGCTCTTGCATCTTATTCATTTGCTCTTCTTATTGCTTTTGAAGTGTCATGGTGAGTTGTGCCGTTATTTGAGCGGCTAACTCCTTCATTGCATCTGGATCCATCTTGGCCAATGTTACTCCTCACGCGGTGAAGCGTTGATCCCAGGGACCACACCTCTGATACCACTTGAAAGGACCTAATCGGCCTAGAGGGGGTGAATAGGCGATTACCAAAAACCTAAAACTTAAAGCTCAAATGTGGAAGTTAAATACCTACCGGTAGTAGAACCGGAAGTAGGACCGGTACTACAAGTAGTTCAATTCCAGTACTACCGATGCAAACTTTCAGCACTACCGGTAACCTACGAAACTACAAAATTGAAATGTAAACCAGAATATATTGAGCTATAATTTTAGATCCAATAGTTACCACCCCTTTATTGATGTTGCTGATGAAGGTGTTGAACTTCTTAAGGAATTTCACCACACCAAATCATAGATCAAGTCCTTCAACCTAAGAACTTGGGGATAGGGATGAGGAACACGAAAAACACAAGAACAAGGGTAGTTGATGATACCACCATAACAAGACACATGATTTTTTTATCGAGGTTCAGCAATCTCCACAAAGGAGTTCCTACATCCCCGTTGTTGAGGTGACCACGAAGGTCTCCTCCCTCAAGCAAAAGCTTGAGATATTCACTGAGAATCAAGGGTAATACAAACACTTCGGGGTGCCCTCACAAATGAAGCAACATGGGCAGCCATGAAGAATGCCTAGCCGGCTAGGGTTCCAAGAACCTAAGAGTAATAAACACAAATCAAGCCAGCAAGACGAGAATCCAAGTGCTCAAGTCATAGATCGAAGTTCCCGCTCTCTAATCTCACATCCCTAGCTCGGGGATGAAATTTTGGGAGCAAAGGGGGAGAGAGAGCAGGTGAGCAGAAGCTTGGGAGCTGTTTCTCTCAGAGTGAAATGAAAGGAATGAGCCAATGGGAACCGATGGGAACCACCGGCACTACCGGTGCCTCATAAAATATGACCATTGTGGTGTGTCAGAACATGCGGAGGGAGTCACACCGATACTACTGGTAGTAAGACCGGTACTACCGGTAGTGCAAATCTGGGTGACTTGGACGTGTTCGACTTGGCAAAGATATTCCCAAGTACCTCCGGGCTAAAACTAAAAGAAATGGGAACATCCGGTCACGGTCGGTACTACCGGTCGGGCCAGCGGTACTACCGGTAGTACACCAAAAACACTAACACGAAGGTTTCGACTTGAGGAAAAACATGACCGATACTACCGGACTATAATTTTAGTAAAATGCGGTGCTACCGGTGAACACCGGTACTTCCAGTGAGGACACCAGTACTACCGGTAGTATAAGGTTGTTTCAACTTTGCACTTTTGATTTTTTGAGAAAATAGCACCAGCACTTCTGGTTTAAAACTCGAATATTTCTGGTACTACTTGTAGGCCAGGTTGGGTGAAGCAAAGGACTTTTCTAAGTGCAGTGAGTGTAACGGTGTCTCTCCAAACGCTCTAAATATTGACATGAGCACTTTTAGACCTCGAAATATCAACCTAATTTGTATCCCTCTCGATAGTAAGGCGTTTCGTATAACTCAAGTAAACATAAAAGGAGTTTTCTCTTTGAGTAGAAACATCATCCATCCGAATAAAATTTAGGGTGCTTGTATCACCAAATATTATCATTCAAATCTTTCAATAGACTAACTCTTGCATATACACTTGGATAAACTTGTTAGTCCCTAATTTGATTGTCATTAATTATCCAAAACCCACATCAGGGGCGAATGCACTTACACTGTCATGGACCGCTGCTCAAGGCGTGGGGCCCGGCCATCCACCAAGGCAGAGTCGAGCCACGGCAACCACGCCTCTTTGAGCGCGGCCCTCTCGGTGGCGTCGTCGTTCCGGACGGACCACCCGGCAAACGCCGCCGTCCAGCACACCGCTGAAACCCCCGGCGCTCTGCCAAACCACCAAGGTGTCCACCACCAGGGCCAATCTAGCCAGAGCCGAGAGTGGGAGGGTGAACTGCCAGAAGGCCTACCCTTCGACCAACTCAACCGCGGTGGCGTGGTGTGGGAGGGGGAGGAGGAGGAAGAGCAGAGAGGGAGGAAGAGCGACGGGCCTGCAACCACCACACGCCTGAGGGGCGTGCCGGATGGGGGCCACCACCGGAGTGGCAGGGGCTCACCGCCCACCGCCGGAGCTGGGGAAATCTACCCACCGTCGGCCACCATCCGCCAATGAGGGTCATCATCGTCCCAGCCGAGGTATCCCGAACCTCGAGGTCGGGGAAAGGCGCGACCTTTGGGGCACCCCGATGCGACAGTGATAGTATTGGAGGCCTCTCCCTCGCATCAACCCTGGCCGAGGTGCCACCTTGAGGCCCAAGGGTGCAGCAGAGGTGGGGCGCATCGGGGGCTCGCCGGTGCGGTGGGCCCCTAAATTGTCATCAGATCTATGGCCGAGGTCTGCGACCTCAAGGACAGGCATGAATGGTGTGGACATCACGTGCACATGCCATGTCATGATTGTTTTCCCCGTCGGCGTAGTCCGTCATCGGGAATTGCCCACGAAGGTGGCCGATGCCGGCGTCCAGAGCCAGGCACGACCACGCCATGAGGTTTGGATTAAATAGTTGTCGTCACCAGGGCGCGGGGAAGCCAAGGGGGTCGGCAGACCGCCGTCACCGGCCATAAACCCTAGCTCAACCCCGACGCCTCCAAGGTGTCCCAATGCCCAAATTGGTCACAGGGGAGCCAACGAGGCCGGCCGGCTGCTAACGCTGGACACAACCCAAGGTCAACCCCATCACCGTCGAGGCGCCCCAGTGCCCGAACCGGCTAGGGGGGTAGATCAAGCCATGGCAGGGCCAAGACGGCCCCCCACCGCTGGCTACCGTCGGTGCCACAGAGAGGGAGACAGGAGGGAGGAGGGGGAGGAGACATGGGAGGATGCGAGAAGGGGGTGCGAGGGGCACCTTTGAAAGGTCCCTTGGTTGGTTTTGATAACTGAGTGAGAACTTTAGGTTTGACTAATGTGTTTGTGTTTGAGATACACAAGATTAGTCCATAGATACATGTATGTGAGCAACATATGACATGTGGTGGAAATGGCTGGAGATGTTGCAACGCTCAACACATGTGATGAGGAAGGAGCTCATTGCACATAAGACATGACATGGAGTCATGTGATCAAGATGGAGAAGATCAAGATGAGGCTTGGCTCGATGGACTGGTTGGGAAAGTCAAGGCTTTGAAGTGATGGCCATGCGACGGTGAAGCTTGGGCAAGACTTGGCACCGATGGACCGACTCAATGGTGAAGAGCAAGTGAGGTCAAGATCGATGGACTAAGACAGTCATGTGATGATATGAAGTGGATCATATCATTTGTTGATCGTGTCGGTGCATGCGTTGCATTGGCACATTAGAGGTGACGGTGGAAATGGAAATGCGCAAGGCAAAGGTAAAACCTAGGGCATTTTATTTCATCAGTCATGAGGTGTGTAGAGAAGTTGATGACCAGATTTAGGATTGATAGGTCGTACTATCAAGAGGGGAAAACTTGTTTGCATATCGATCATCTAGTGCCACATTGAGTGATCTAACATTGCGACATGCTAGGATCGAGTGGTGTTGTGAGAGCAAGAGAAATCCTTTGAAAATGATTGTGAAAATTCTAACACACAAGCACATGGTGATGTACACTTGGATACAGGACCGTCGGATGCACTCCGATGCACTCAAGATTTCGTGCGCCAAAACCACGATTTGAAACTAGCCGTTACAGGAGCTCCGGACACATCCGGACACCCCCCGTCGGACGCTACACAGTAGCTCCAGACGCAGTCCAGAGAGGGTGTCATCGCACCCAACTTTGAAACGCTACCTCCGAACGCGACCTTCAGACGCTCCCTGGTGTCCGACACGTTCAATTGTCACAACGCGCCACAAACGACCCAACCTCTCAACGCTGATGTCACGCGTTTGACACAATGACTTCAGATGTGTCTGGAGCACCATCTCACTACACCTCACGGCCCACAACATTTCGGACGCAGCCCCAGCATTCGACGCTCAGACCTGGTGCATCCGACGCTAGTTAAAATCTAGCAAAACAAGCCATCAACGATGCATCTTCTCCAATATCACATATACATGCTAACCAACAAGTGTACCACCTTGTGACCAAGAGTTAGCATGTTTTCACCAATTTCTTGCATCTGGCGCAATAGAAAATAGCCATTTGATTTTCCAAAAAGCGTAGAATCCCGCCGAGCGGTACCCAAAGCCATCTCAACCCTGCAAACTCCACCACCTTTGCCAATTTGCCAACACCACCAAGTATACATCACCATGTGTATGTGTGTTAGCATTTTCACAATTATTTTCAAAGAATTTTCCAATTTGCATGCTAAATCCTAATGCATCAACATGAATGATCGACCCAGTGGCTCTCATGAACCGAATTACCAAAGACTTCCCTCTTCATAATTCTGCTATCAATCCTAAACCACTCACGCTCTCATGGTGTCTTGAGTGCAAAACAAAATGGACTTATAGGTTATACCTTTGCCTTGAGCCCATTTTGCTTTTTCATCAACCACCAAGTCTCCAAATGACATGATCCAATTCATATCATCATGTAACCTTCTTGGTCCATCGATCTCGACCTCACTTTCTCTTCACCATTGAGTCGGTCCATCGGTGACAAGTCTTGCTCAAGCTTCACCATCGCATAGTCCTTCACTTCTGTAAGGTCAAGATGACGAACTAGAGGGGTGAATAGTCCTTTCTAAAAATTATCGTACCGGCTAATCAAAACAAATGTGAAATTAAACTAAATGGTTTAGCTAAGACTTCATCCCTCTAACTATGACTCTAGATGCACCTTGTAAAAGATCCTAAACAAGAGATCAAGATGCCAATCTAGCTAGTGCACAACTAAACAAGTCTAGCTTACAAGGTCACACAAACCTAAGCAACTAGTACTTTGGCAAGTGGGTGTGCACCAACACAATTGTAATGAGCAAAAGCATAAATCCAACCTAAGCTCACTAGATACTCAAGGACAAGGCTACACAAGTCAAACCCAAGAGCTCAAATTACTTAACTACACAAACTAAGCAAAGCAAGGGATATACTTCTAGCTACACAAGCAAGAAGGCAATTAGAATGCTACACAAGCCATCTAATCACAAAAGCAACTACACAAGCTATATATATATATGATGAAATGTAAATACAAGCTTGTGAAGAGAATTGAAAACCACCACGAAGAGTGGACACAAGATGACACAACAATTTTTCACCAGGTTCACATGGTTGCCACCAAGCTACGTCCTGTTGTGTCGACCAACACTCTTGTGGTTCCTCCAATTCTTGACTCGCAAGTCAAGTCCTCTCAAGGCAAGCTCTTGCAAGAGCACCACAAGCGAATCCACACACAAGTGATTCTTCGGTTTGACTCGCAAGCTAATTGCCCCTCAAGGCAAGCCCTCGTAAGAGCACCGCAAGACACACTCTTGAGTGAGGTAACTTAATGACACGAGCAATCTAATAGAGCTACTCTTTTTGATTCCCGCGAAGTGAGTACAAAACCTCTTACAATCCTCCTTCAGAGCACCACACAATCTCTTTTGCGTGCCTCACGAAGTCCCTTGCCACCAAGCCATCTAGGGACTTTGTGGCAACGGACTTTGTTGCCACCTCCTAGACGGCTTGGTGGCAAGAGACTTTGTGAGGCACGCAAAGGATACTGTGCGGTGCTCCAAAGGAGATTTGTGAGAGGTTTTGTACTCACCTTGTAGGGATTGCAAAGAGTAGCTCTATTGAATTGCTCATGTCATTGAGTTACCACACTTGTACATGTGGGTTCACTTGCGGTGCCATTGCGGAGGTGCCTTGAGGGGCCTAGCTTGAGGGCCAAATACCGGAGGAACCACCCAAGGTGTTTGTCGGCACAAGAGGACATAGCTTGGTGGCAACCAAGTGAACCTCGAGAAAAATCGTTGTGTCATCTTGTGTCCACTCTTCGTGGTGGTTTGCAATCTTCTTCATAAGCATCGTATTTACATTCTTATATATATATTGCTTGTGTTGTTGCTCTAGTGATTAGTTTGCTTGTATAGCTTGCTAAGCATCTTCTTGCTTGTGTAGCTAGAAGTAGAGTATATTTCTTTGCTTAGTTTGTGTAGCTAAGTGATTTGAGCTCTTGGGTTTGGCTTGTGTAGCCTTGTCCTTGAGCATCTAGTGAGCTTAGGTTAGCTTTGTGCTTTTTGCTCATTAGAATTGTATAGGTACTCCTTTGTTGGTTAAAGTACTAGTTGCTTAGGTTTGTGTGACCTTGCAAACTAGAATTGATTAGGAGAGCACTAGCTAGATTAGCACCTTGATTTTTTGTTTAGGATTTCTTACAAGGTGCATCTAGAGTCATAGTTAGAGGGGGTGAAGTCTTGGCTAGGTCGATAGTTTTAATTCTGAACTTATATCGATTAGCTGAAGCTAGTTTTAAAAATGACTATTCACCCCCCTCTAATCCGCCATCTTGACCTTACAAACTTTTTTTAGCACCCCTCCGCTGGCGAGGAGCGGCGACAGCGACCCGGCCGGCAATGTGGAGGAGGTGGTTGGTGGCGCAGGCTAGGGGCCCTCAAGTCGCCTCCCGGGAGACGACACGAGGGAGTAGGGGTCAAGTTTAGAGGTATTTAAGGCATATTTAGTTCCCACCTCAAACTTTGACTAAACTTCACGCATCTTAGGGAGTAAACTGCCAAACAATTTGACTAAAAAATGACTAGAACACTTAGTTTCATTAGACAAAGTAGAAAGGACTAAAAAGGAAGTTGACATAGGCTACTCCCTCATATTGCTAGCCCCCAACCCTGATTTATGCCTTTAGTCACTTAATCACTACAAATCAAACATAGGTGAAAGTTTAGTCATTGATTTTAGTAGATAAATTTTAGTCATGAGAAACTAAATAGGACCTTAGTGGCCATTAATAACTTTTGTTGACTTTGATTTTGTCGCTTTCTTGCTTCTGGTTTCGTTTAGTGAGATCGAGCGAACCGGATGTACAATCGGCGAAAAACAGAGGGCGCAAATTCAAAACTCTATCATCAAAGATAACCTTGCCGGATACTACGCCAACGATGAAAGATGAGGGTGGGGTCACCATTGACTAGCATGGTGCTGAAAATGCATGATTGAAATGGCAGCACGAAAATGCAAGACTGAAATGGTCTTGGCCCATCAACACCGGCGTGGATTCTCTAACTTACCGGAGGTAAGTCACAGGTGACTTACCACCCACCGGACGTCATCCATTCCTGATCCGATGGCTAACAAGACAAACGGGTTCTCCCTTTTCTTGTCCAGCGAGGAGATATTCCTGATCCGGACGTCTACATGGGACCCGGCTGTCATCGACTTCTCCCTTTTCTTCCACCTCTCATCGCGACGCCCGCATCGCATCTCCTGGCGCCACACCGCATCGCGCCCTGCCCGCGGACCTGTGCCCCTCGCCGCGCCACTCTGCCCTGGAGGTCCGCCGCGCGTCCCTGCTAGCCCCGCTGGCCAGGAGCTAGCCCGCCATGGTGTTGCCAATGCGCTGTCCTGGACACGAGCTCGCCCGCCATGGCCTCGCCGTCCCAGGCAGGCGCGAACGCAGATGTAGTTGGACACAAGACGTCGCAGGTGCGGGCGAAGCTAGATCGCCGGCTGATATGTGGCCGGAGTTAGGTCGACGGTGGCGCAGACTCAAAAAAAGCTCGGAAGACGGCGGCACGTGCACGGTCGAAGCTTGGCAGGTGGCGGCGCAGATACGGGCGAAGCACAACAATAGATCGCGCGGACACGGGCGAACCTCAACCGCAGACTGCACGGATGCGGTCGCGGCGACGCCATGGTCGACCGCAACGGCGCGCCGCCCGAAATTACCGCGTGCATCGTTAGTATCGTGCCATTTCTTTTCCGACGGCAGCAGGAGCAAGTAAGGCGTCGGAGGTCATTTGAGACCCGAACTAGGCCTTATTTGGGCCACGAAATGCTACTGGGCTGTGATTTTGTAAGATAGAAAAGGTGATCTTTTATCAACCGTTGGATGGTAAATGAATGACATCAGGCAGGGGGCAGTTACCTGTGACTTGCCTTCAGTACGTTAGACAATCCAGATCGCATCAACACACACTCAGCGCACAGTGAAGCATAGCACGTGGGATTCCAGCCCTGGCAAAACGGCTGGATCCCGACGGGTAAACAGGTTGCCAAATTTTACTGTTTTTCCCTAGTAGTGGGCACTCAGTACTATGAATAAACATAGCAAAGCATTCCAACTGAGCACAAGATCCTAAACCCAAAACATCCTCGACGTTTTTAAAATGAGTATCAAGAATACTGTATTCTGAATATTAGTGGTAGCAAAAACAAGGGATGCAGAATCATCGACACAAAAGCCGTGTATCACAGAGCATCATTACGCCACAGGAATCGTCAGCTCCAAACAAACATTCGTGCGGTTGTCGGCTAATTAAAGTCTATCCTATCCACCGGGGGGGGCGCCCCCCCATCTTCTCCAGGAACTTATTGTTCTCATCAACTTCATTGCCCAAGATTCTATCCATCTCCACATTCAAGTGTTCTAAATGTTCTTGAACAGCATCGGGTCCTTTGGATGCGGGCTTGGGTACTACGACCCTGTAGTGAACCAGCAAAGTCCCTGGCATACCAATGGAACAAGGAGAAACAATTCTTCACATGGCTGAAAAAAATTCCAAATGAAGGGGGAAAAGGAGAATCTACCTCAGCGTATACACCCTCCGTGCCCAACGATCAAAGTTGTATGCCCGAAAGGACAGACTTCCATATTGTCCAAACTGAAGTAATACAATTAATGTCATTGACTGAAATCTACATGCTTACACCAAAAAGGTGAAATAAAATCTAACGATTATCAGTTACCTCCATGGGATTATCGGTCACTTCAACCTCAGCCCAATCAATGGTGTCCACTGCAGATTCTGGACCATTCCAAAGAAATGCCTGAGCTGAAGGATATATATAGCACAGGTCAGCTTAACCCACCCCACCAGTAGAACAACACAGCAAAACATGAGCCCTAAAAGATTAACCACCTCTTAGGTCCTTGATGTCCTTTGCTGGCTGTTTCAGTACAGTAAAATCATTGTCGGTGTTTCAACCTTGGGGGTCAACACCAACGAGTAAATTCGTAGTTACGTGCTCCCTTAATTCGGTGGGTGATACAAGAAGGACACGGCGATTTATCCTGGTTCGGACAAAGAAGGCCTTACGTCCAGCAAGGGGGGATAGTTCGTGTTATCTTGCACCGAAGTGCTAGTACAAGGGTGAATACAAGCGGATGTGAGAAGTGTGAGCTGGAGCTCGAGCGCTTCAGACGCTTAGCTCTCTACTTCACACTGTCTCACGGTGTTGTTTTGTGATCTAAAGCCTTAGCGTATGATGCTCTGGATCCCTCGATCCTCCTCTAACTAAAGTCCTGACGCCTCCTTTTGTAGGCGAAGGAGGGGCACAGGAGTATATATTTTTAGGACTCACGTGGTTGGTGTGCCGATCATGTCGGTGTCGCTATAGAGGTGTACGTTGGCATGAGAGGTCCTGCAGCCGTCGCGTCGGAAGTTGTTGAAGTGTTGACCGAAGTTGTCGAAGTCCCGCTCGAGGGTCAGCGTGACGGAGCCGAGGGGCGACGGTCGAGGGGGCCTCAGGTTGAGTCAAAGGGTCGAGTCGAGGGGGTCGAGGCCCATCGGATAAGGCCGAATCCTAGGAAATGCGGGGAATGTGCTGACCTACGCGTCTCGAGGGGGTGCTGGACGGGGCACAGTGCTCGGTATGACGTAACAGTGAGGTACGATCCGCGGGATTCTGAGGTATGGGCGGTAAAAGCAAGATTCAACTGCCATACTCGCAACTGTTACTGTAACTGTGACCATACGGTTAGACGAGAGCAGGTAAAATACATTGAATGCGCCTAGATCCGTACGGGGAGTAGGTAGCCGAGGGTTATACTGTGCTCGAGGGATGCCTATTCGCACGAGCGAAGTTCCGTCCTCGAGGGCGGGCTCGTTCGCTCGGGCGAAGTTCCGTCCTCGAGGGTTAGCTCATTCGCTAGGGAAAGTTCCGTCTTCGAGGCCGGCCCATTCACTTGGGCGAAGTTCCGTCCTCGAGGGGTCGCCCGAATCGTACCCTCGAGTCTCGGTCCGCGCGGTAGCCCATCGAGCAGGCTGTGGCTTTGGGCTGTCGACGCCCGTTCGTGGGCCGGCCTAGTATGCCATAGCCTGTGGGCTTTCGAGCGATAATGAAAGATGTCGATGGGGGGTTTGCGTTGCTGATTTTGGAAATTAGTCCGGTTAATCAAGAGTTTGGGGTACCCCTTTTCCAGATACTCGACAATCATCATAATTGAGAATCATACAACAGCATATAGCCATGTTCAACCATCCAGAAGCAGCACGAAAAAGAAGATTCTGTGCAGTTAACTCTGCAAGAAATTCATGACATAAATTCACTCCAGTGATGGGACCAAGCGACTAAAATAGGTGTGTGAATATGTTACCTGTTTTCCGATTAAATCCATGCTCTTGGAACCCAATGAATCTATCTGTTCGCAAAAAGAAAATATTTCGAGAGCATTTAGAAACCCCACAATTACATATCATCAGAACAAGCCCCAATAAGACTAACACACTAGGGTAAAGGATTCCCACCTGGTCTATTTCTGTCCAGGTTACTTCCAGACACTAAAAAAAGGGGTCACAGGAAGAATATGAGAAGCGAACATAAGGTAGCTTTTTTTTCTTAATTAGGTAAAAAAGTAAAACGGCATTGGCCTTCTAGAAGAACTGGTAACCGATCACAGGGTGAAGTAACAAACCTAGGAAAATAAGTAGCATAAAAAAAAAAAGATGAGAGACTAAGCAGCCGAATTGGAAGTACCTGGCAGGCAACTTATATTGTCAGTGCTTAGCGCAACATCCCTCTGTAGTTGATTCCCTACAGGAAGTCAACAGAACAGAGGCTGATCAGCAACCGGTTGTATATGTATATGGATTTCCCAATTTGTCAACTTGGCCTAGCATTTTCCAGTTACATTCAACAAAGTTCATGTATATGGATTTCCCAATTGGCATCCTTTAGAAAGATTCGATACAAGACGTACCTTGAATGGCATCTTCTGTGGCAGCCAGATTGTCTACCGGAACTGCAGAGGAAAAGAAGACAGAAGCTAGGGGTCAGAATATCATAGAACTGGAGAAAATACTGAATGCAAAATTGCAAAACAACAGAAACAAACGAGTGCCCAAGCCCAGCTTGTAAGCCTTCACAAAATATGCTTGTTATATCAAAAATATGTTTGCTTCTATATAATTGCATGGTTGTTTCTAAATTTAGAATCATAAATGGTCTTACACATAGAGATGTAATAAACATATCCACAACAGAAAAAAATTATAGAAACAGGAATGCCACTACTTGTTCAGAAAGAAGCTCCAAGTGTTGATTGTGGCATATGTTGGAAGCTAAACTAAAACTAGCAAGCACAAGCTGAGTTTAATTGGTGAACTGGATCTTTAGTAGAATAGCTTAATTCATTCATATGGCCAT
The DNA here is from genome assembly GCA_023333625.1 of Bothriochloa decipiens. Lineage (NCBI taxonomy): Eukaryota > Viridiplantae > Streptophyta > Magnoliopsida > Poales > Poaceae > Bothriochloa > Bothriochloa decipiens. The sequence goes on from CM041628.1 coordinate 19,140,862, forward strand.
GGTGGCCTATTTATAGACAAAGGGAAGATCAGTTCAGAGGGTGGCTGAACTGACTGGATACATCTAGCCTGCTGTTACAGGCTGGCTAAGTCAAAACAAAATTGACTTTTACTACTAGCTATGCTAAGCAAACTTTGTTACAACATCTAAAACTTACTAACTAAGTTACTGATATACTAAATGGCTGCCTTGCTGTCATAAAGCAAGCCAATGTAGCAGCCATACAGGCTGCTAGTTCATACTAGTTCACACACTGGTGCTAAACAACCATTGAAGCATAGACTCATCTATCAATCGCCCCCTGAGTCTGGCTTCTATTCTTCAACTTAGGTTTCAATCATTCTGATTTTGCTGCACAGCTCTTGAAATATTATCCTTCCCAATAGCTTGGTTAGGATATCAGCAATTTGATCTTTGGTGCTGATGTAAGTTACCCTTGTCCTGCCTTGTTCAACACAATCCCTGATGAAGTGGTACCTTGTGTCGATGTGTTTGCTGCGCTCGTGGAAGACAGGGTTTTTGCTTAGTTCAATTGCTGCCTTGTTGTCCATCTTCAGCTCAAAGGGGTCAGGTTCAGTGCCTTGGAGCTCCCCGAGCAGACGTGCAAGCCAAGTTCCTTGGAAGGCAACAGAAGTGGCAGCAATATACTCTGCCTCACATGAGGAGAGTGCCACAACTCGCTGTTTCAGCGAGTACTAGCTGATAGGACAGCTGCCGAGGAAGAAGATTCCGCCGCTAGTGCTCTTGCGCGTGTTTATGTCACCAGCCATGTCACTGTCTGAGTAGCCGAAGAGTTTGGCGTTCTTCATTCCTCCTTTCTTGTAGCAGACCCCATAGGACAAAGTGCCAGCGAGGTAGCGTACAATCCTCTTTACTGCAGCATAATGCTCTGTCGTAGGGGCCTCCATGAAGCGGCTGACATAGCCAACGGCGAAGGCAATGTCAGGGCGTGTATGGGTGAGATAGCGTAGGCTCCCTACGATGCTTCTGTATGCAGTTGCATCTGCCAGCGGTGCTGAACTCTTCTTGCTCAGCTTGAATCGCGGCTCCATGCGCACCACGCAGGGATTGCAGCCCTGCATTCCTCCGTCGTTGACGATCTTGGCTGCGTAGGTGGACTGGGAGAGGGAGATTTGTTCCCTTGCTTCACTTCAATCCCGAGATAGAAGGAGAGTAGCCCGAGGTTGCTCATCTTGAACTTTGCCTTCATCTCCGCCTTGAATTTCTCAATCTCATTTGGATTGCTGCCGGTGATGATGAGATCATCAACATAGACTCCAATTAGGAGCCGCTGGTCACCATTGCCGCGGGTGTAGACGCCATGCTCAGAGGCGCATCGCTTGAAGCCAAGCTGAAGCAGGCTGGCGTCGAGCTTGATGTTCCATGCGCGTGGTGCTTGGCGCAGGCCGTAGAGCGCTTTTTCCAGCTTATACACAAGGTGCTCCTTGCCTTTAACGATGAAGCCTGGGGGTTGTTCAACGTAGACCTCTTCCTTAAGATCGCCGTTGAGGAAGGCTGACTTGATATTGAGATGGTGGAGCTTCCAGCCGGCATGTGCCGCAATGGCAATCATGAGCCTCACAGACTCGAGTCGAGCCATTGGCGCTAAGACCTCGTCAAAGTCAACGCCGGCGCGCTGGACGTAGCCTTAATGTTGGAAGCTAAACTAAAACTAGCAAGCACAGGCTGAGTTCAATTGGTGAACTGGATCTTTAGTAGAATAGCTTAATTCATTCATATGGCCATGGTGGCCTATTTATAGACAAAGGGAAGATCAGTTCAGAGGGTGGCTGAACTGACTGGATACATCTAGCCTGCTGTTACAGGCTGGCTAAGTCAAAACAAAATTGACTTTTACTACTAGCTATGCTAAGCAAACTTTGTTACATCTAAAACTTACTAAGTTACTAATATACTAAATGGCTGTCTTGCTGTCATACAGCAAGCCAATATAGCAGCCATACAGGCTGCTAGTTCATACTAGTTCACACACTGGTGCTAAACAACCATTGAAACCTAGACTCATCCTGTCATACAGCAAGCCAATGTAGCAGCCATACAGGCTGCTAGTTCATACTAGTTCATACACTGGTGCTAAACAACCATTGAAGCTTAGACTCATCTATCAGCATAAGCATATTCTCCTACAAACTCTAATCGCGCAAGTAGAATTTAAGAACACAGAAGCAAGGAGAAAAATCCTGACTAACCTACACCTGATGTGGCAATGTGGATGCAAAGTATTAGCTTAAACACCGCAGCAGGCATAAAGACACTAAAAGAAATGTTTTCTATGCATAGTGACGTGGAAAAACCAGCGAGCAAGAATTTGTTAACTTGCACTAGCATTTTCCAGTTACATTCAACTAACAAAGTTCATGTATGTGGATTTCCCAATTGGCATCCTTTAGAAAGATTCGATACAATATGACTTGGAAAGAAGAAATTTGGGTAGCTGAACTGGACGTACCTTGAATGGCATCTTCTGTGGCAGCCGGATTGTCTACCAGAACTGCAGAGGAAGAGAAGACAGAAGCTAGGGGTCAGAATATCATAGAACAGGATAAAATACTGAATGCAAAATCGCAAAACAACAGAAACAAACGAGCCCATGCCAAGCTTGGAAGCCTTCACAAAAATTAAGAATCATAAATGGTCCTACACATAGAGATGTAATAAAGATATCCACAAAGGAACAAAAACTAAGAAACAGGAATGTCACTGCTTGTTCGGAAAAAAGCTCCAAGTGTTTCCTGTGGCATAAGCATGTTCTCCAACAAACTTGAATCGTGCAAGTAGAGTTTAAGAACAGAGAAGAAAGGAGAAAAATCATGACTAACTTATGACTGTTGCGGAAATGTGGATGCATAGTAATAGGTACAACACCGCAACAGGCATAAAAGGCACTGAAATAAATGTTTTCTATGTACAGTGAAGGGAACAAAAACAATCTTAAGCATGGAAAAACCAGCGGACAATTATTTGTGATCTTGGACTAGCATTTTCCAGTTACATTCAACTAATAAAGTTCATGTATGCGGATTTTCCAAGTGGCATCCTTTAGAAAGATTCGATACTATGACTCAGAAAGACGAAAATTGGGTAGCTTAACTAGACGTACCTTGTAGAGCATCTTCTTCTGTAGCTGCAGGAACGTCTACAGGAACTGCAGTGGAAAATAAGACAGAAGCTAAGGGCTCAGAATATCATAGCACTGGAGAATATACTGAATGCAAGATCTCAAAACAACAACAGAAAAAAAACGAGTGCAATACGCCATGCCCAGCTTGTAAGCCTTCACAAATTTGGGAGGTGTTGAAAGCCAAAAGTAACAAGGAATAGTAATTGAAGCTGCAACGGAGATGGCAGAAACAAGAGAAATATATTCACCTATCCAAAGTACTAACATGTATAGCACGTGGGCATTCCTACGAACTAGATATGTCAACCTTATCTTGCAACACAGTTTTTATGCACCTTACCAAGCTATATTATGAATTGTTACAGCACCTATGTGAAGAGAAATACATCCCACGCAACGGTGCAACAACTTAGACATGACTAGGTACCTTCCTTACAACTCTGATGGGAGGGAACAGAAATGGCTAAGAGGAACAAAGTAGGAATATAACAGTTCATGCATAGAGACAAATCAATTACCACCTGTATCAGAGCCCATGTCATCACTGTCTTCACCTCTTTCATTTTGAAGCAGCAGTGCGAATCATTTAATAAAACACCGACAGAGCAAGCATACATGGAAAGAAAATAAATCCATGAATCACCAGTGTATCGAATGTATCGAATGGGACAACAAAGAGATGGGTGGATTTCAACAAAAACATTTCAAGAAATATAACGTCAGATAAATAAACAGCAGGTAGACACATCAGTTTTTGAATATCACCTATTACCACATATAGAGAAAATTCTGACCTAGAACTATCTTCTCCACAGAGGAGCGTTCTTTACTAGCTGCAACATCACATGCTTGCACACATTATTGCTTCACTATTTGATTCTAGACTTGTTGGCCTTGCCTTCACTGGGGTTGATTCGGCTACGTAGTTTCTCAAGCGTGGGTCTGACTGTTTTGTGTTTGCGAGGCTTGTCTGAATTGATTTCGTTCTCCATACTTCTACAATCTACAAGACATGCTAATTCTCTAATCCAAGACTCAAGCATGGGCCTGACAGTTTTGGGTTTGCGAGGCTTGTTTGAACTAATTTTGTTCTCCATAAGATCAAAAAAAAATTGTTCTCCAAAACACTTCTACAAGGCTTGCTAATTTATTCTCCCATCCAAGATGCTCAATCCACCCAAAGCTCTAGCCTCACCCCAATGCCTGACTTGTTTCGGGCGAGTGAAGCAGTTGGACTTACTATGCGAGTCAACCGGTAGATCCTCTGGAGAATGAGTATTTAATTTAAGGGTGTTATCACAAATGGAAGGGGGAAAGTAACCGAGGAGGTAATATTGAGTCGCGTAAACAAGGTTAGCTTGGATTGGGTGGATGTACCTTGTACAGCACTTGGCGTGACAGCCGGTTGAGCAGCACTTCTCTGCCGGGCTGCACAAAACAAAAGACCAGGCAAGGGTTTCAGCAAGCATACATGAAAAGAGAAGATTCATCGATCATCCAATAAATACAGTGTGTCAAATAGGACACCACAATGAGATGGGTGCATTGCAGATAGAATACTATAAAGATGACTAGTTAACATAAAAAGCAGGTACCAGGCATCAGTTCTTCAATCACACCTATCACTATGTATAAACCAAACCAAGAGTTTTGACTAAACAAGGGTGGGTGGGGCAGCAAATGTTTCTCTGCTAGCTGCAAATTGCATGGAACGAGTCAGCCACACAAACTATTGGTTCGTATAATTACTAATCTCTAACTGCAAAGACACTGCTATATCGAAACATGTATGACGCTGAAAGCATAGAAATCACAATATAGATATATAAACTGCTGAACTAACATATGTCAGAATAATCTTCTTCAAACAGTATGAGCCTGAAAGTAGCTCCAATTGTTAGCTGCGGCATAAGCATGTCTCCCAAAAGAATGCCGTCATGAAAGTAGAATTGAAGCATGGAGAGCAAAGAAGGGAATGGATTCCTGAGTACTAAACCCCATGCGGATTTGTAGAAGCACAGCAATGGCTTCAACATCATAGCATGCATAGGAAGCTTTGAGAAATCGTTTAACTCGAGCCAAAAACATGAAACAATGTAATTAAAGCAGTGCAAGGAATCAAACCAATGAAGTATCTGCTTTCACGGAGTTATTAAATATGATCGCACAGCTATGAACTAAAAGACCAGGCAAAACAACTAGTGTATGGTAAGGTTCGCATGGATTGAGCAGCTGAATTGGATGTACCTTGTGCGCTTCTTGGCTTCTTTCTCCGTAGAGTTCCTGCCAAAAATTAAAAAAAAGATAGGATAGGGATCAGAGAAAACGCGCATACAAACAGAAGGAATCAGCTATATAAAAAGTACAAAATAGAGTAGAGTAGGGAAACCACAAATGCAAACAAAATGAATCAGCTATAAAACGATAGGATACGGATCACAGAAATCACAAATGCACACAATAGTAAGTAGAGTTTAATAGGAACCACAAAGAAACAAAAAGTATAAAATATTTGAAAACTAACTAATTTTGTTTCGCATAATACATGTGCAAGGCAGTGGAAAGGGGAAAGTAACCGAGGAGGTAATATTGAGTCGCGTAAAAAGGTTCGCTTGGATTGGGTGGATGTACCGTGACAGCCGGTTGAGCAGCTCTCCTTTGCCGGGCTGCACAAAACAAAAGACCAGGCAAGGGTTTCAGCAAGCATACATGAAAAGAGAAGAAATTCATCGATCATCCAATAAATACAGTGTGTCAAATAGGACACCACAATGAGATGGGTGCATTGCAGATAGAATACTATAAAGATGACTAGTTAACATAAAAAGCAGGTACCAGGAATCAGTTCTTCAAGCACACCTATCACTATGTCTAATAAACCAAACCTCTGTTTTGACTAAACAAGGGTGGGTGGGCCAGCAAATGTTTCTCTGCTAGCTGCAAATTGCATGGAACGAGTCAGCCACACAGACTATTGTTTCGTATAATTGCTAATCTCTAACTGCAAAGACACTGCTATCGAAACTTGAATGACGCTGAAAGCATAGAAATCACAATATAGATATATATAACTGCTGAACTAACATATGTCAGAATAATCTTCTTTAAACAGTATGAGTCTGAAAGTAGCTCCAATTGTTAGCTGCGGCATAAGCATGTCTCCAAACCTAGAAATCACAACAGGATAGGGATCGAAGAAAGGAATAGGTGATAAAACGATAGTATAGGGATCGAAGAAATCACACATACACACAATAGTACGTAGCATTTAGTAGGTAGCATAAAGAAACAAAAAGTATAAAATATTTGAAGACTACTATGAAGACTACTACCAGATCTAGAGAACATTCTAACCTAGAAATTTCTTCTCCACAAAGGAGTGCTCTTTGCTAGCTGCAACATCACATGCAAGCACACCTTATTGCTTCACAATTTGGTTCTATATGATTGCATGATTGTTTCTAAATTTAGAATCAAATATGGTCCTACACACAGACATGTAATAAAGATATCCACAACGGAACAAAAGTATAGAAACATGAATGCTGCTGCTTGTTCGGAAAGAAGTTCCAAGTGTTGCCTGCGGCATAAGCATGTTCTCCAACAAACATTAATAGCGCAAGTAGAATTTAAGAACAGAGATGCAAGGAGAAAAATCCTGACTAATGTACGCCTGATGTGGCAATGTGGATGCATAGTAATAGCTTCAACACCGCAGAATGCATAAAAGGCACTGAAACACATGTTTTCTGTGTGTACAGTAACAGGGACAAAAACAATCTTAAGCATGGAAAACCAGCGGAAAAGAATTTGTTAACTTGGACTAGCATTTTCCAGTTACATTCAACTAACAAAGTTCATGTATGCGGATTTCCCAATTGGCATCCTTTAGAAAGATTCGATACTATGACTCAGAAAGAAGAAAATTGGGTAGCTTAACTGGACGTACCTTGTGGAGCATCTTCTGTAGCTGCAGGAAGGTCTACAGGATGCAGTGGAAAAGAAGACAAAAGCTTAGGGGCTGGAGAATATACTGAATGCAAGATTGCAAAACAACAACAGAACAAAAAAACGAGTGCAATACGCCATGCCCAGCTTGTAAGCCTTCACAAATTTATGACTGTTATATCAGGGGTAAATATCTATTTTCACACAGTAGCCTCAGGAGGTGTGTTGAAAGCCAAAATTAACAAGGAATAGTAATTTAAGCTGCAATGGAGAGGGCAGCAACAAGAGAAATATATTCACCTATCCAAAGTACTAACATGTATGGCACATGGGCATTCCTAGGAACTAGATATGTCAACCTTATCTTGCAACACATTTTCTCTACACCTTACCAAGCTATATTATGAATTGCTACAACACCTATGTGAAGAGAAATACATCCCACGCATCAGTGCAACAACTTAGACATGACTAGGTACCTTCCTTACAACTCTGATGGGAGGGAACAGAAATGGCTAAGAGGAACAAAGTAGGAATATAACAGTTCATGCATAGAGACAAATCAATTGCCACCTGTATCAGAGCCCATGTCATCATTGTCTTCACCGCCTTCATCTTCTGAAGATTCAGCCTCTCTGAGGATATTAAAAATATCGCCAATCTAGGAATCCAATGGAATCTAATGGTCAGTGCACGCAGTAACCCTAACAGAGTGGGCATCCTTAGGTAGTTAGGTATTACCATATCAATAGCTACAGGCGATCCGAGAAGGCCCTCGAGTGACAGTTTCTTCCTACCCAGATGGTTCGTCAATGTCTTGAAGAGTTTACCATCGTAACTTTCTTCCATCAAGGCGTTTTTGAGAGGAAGGATCTTCTTGCGCAGCTGAAACATACGAGGGCAATAGAAGTTTAGCGCAAAGAACCTAACTAGAACAGACCGATCTATTTTACCTGTTTGAGCTTCCTCCTGTACGTGTCCCTGAACAAACTCTCAATCTTAGCTCTTTTGTCCTCCGGAAGTGGATTCCGCTTCGGCGGCATGATTTTAGCGGGTGTTGGCTCGGCCGCTGCCAGAAAAGATGATCGGATAGCGATGGGGTGGGGTGGAGTCGGGGGGGACGAGTGGGAGGTAGAGTTCGGTCCTCGCCGGAGTAGGAGGGGACGGGATGCAGACTACCGCGAGTTAGGGTTTCCTGGTGGTGGCCGCCGGACGGGTAGAAGGAGTCTAGAAGATGAGTTTGTGAAGTCGATCGCCTCTTGCCTTCACGGGTTTCGGGCTTTCGGCTGCGATCCCTAGATAATAATGGTCGGTGGAGGGTTTTTTTTTTTTTGAGGGTATTGGTTTTTTTTCTTTCGAGAAAACTGGCTCTGACTGAGCCAGAATTGATTTCATACATCGATAACATTCATTTCCTTACAAAGGATTTCTCAAATAAATAAAGGAAAATTTACACTGAAGCTCCTTTGAGAAATCACTCACGGTCTTCGTTGACGCCTTCCAGCTCCACCATTGCTCGGAAATCCACCATGGACCTCCAAGGAGGCAGCTCGAAGCCGATAACCGATAAATCAGACCGGACAACATCTTTTTTGAAGGCCAGGAATGGTACGGCTGGAAAACAGCCGTACACTAAGATCGTTGAACGCCTCGACAAGAAGCCAGCGGCCAAGTCCTCGTCTGCAACTCGGAATCCATCGCCTGTCGCCACCATAGCGGACCCGAAACGACGAAAACTGAAGACCCCAAGAGGGGAAATGGAAAACCAGCGCAGCAGCCGGTAAACAAAACCTCACAAGATGGCTGAAGACATCTTGGAGGGACAGCAAACCACGCAAGACAGTTTCTGTCGACATCATGGTCCACAGAACCACCTTGGAGGGAAGAAACACTCCTCCAGATCCTAGCTACCATGCCGATGGCTATGAAGCTGATGTTGATTACAACATGGGCATGAACGGCGCAGAGAAGCTCACAGAGTGTTCCAGCACCAACACATAAGAAAATACTGAAATCATCGCCGGTGCTGAAACCTCCGCATATAACACCATTAACGTGCTCCACTCGCATCTCCACCAAACGCCAATCACCTCCGACACAGACACCACGAAAATAGAAGAGGAAACAAAAGACTCCCGACGAAATCATCACCGAGAGAAAATTCAACCCTGTTCTAATAAAAGATCCACAACATACATAAAAACTACATCTATATGTTATAAACAATCCTCTCACCAAGAGATCCACGACGCAGAGCAAGTCTCTGCCGCCAGCCATCCCTTGCATAAGCAGTCTCCGCCGCCAGCCATTCAAGCCGCATCGGCGAGCTGCTGTCGCAGGAGACGCGATCCGTCGCTGGGCTCACTCCGCAGGGGGATACACCCCATCGCCGAGCTCGCCCTACGGGGCCGCACGCCGGCGACGGAGTCGCTCTGTGCGTGCCTCGGTGGAGGAGAAACTGGAATCGCATAGAAGTCGCCGGTCTGTGTACGTGGAAAGAGGACGTTCCGTTCGGTCAGGCGCTTTTTGAGGGGATTGGTCGGTGGAGGTGTTGGATTTTGGACGTTGTTGGGCCAGTTCCGGGATGAGGTACCGGCCCATCGATAACAATACGACCGGACAAAATCCACTCAAGAAATAGGACCGGACAAAACAAACTTGCCGAGCTCGCTCATACAATTATATCTTTTATCTTTACCTAATATTATACATCTGGCGACAGATTTTGCAGCAAGAAATCTGTCGCTTTTTACACAAACCAACAAGTAACGGTTTCACAAAAATCTGACAGATACAAATAGAAAAAAAATCTGTCACATTTGCCAATACCCGTTAATACAAATAGTACAAAAAGATTCAAACCCAATAACAGTCACCCCCGGATGGTTAGACCTCAAATTCCTTCCCCTGGCACCAAGCGAGATGAGCACGTGCAGAGCACCTTTTTACCCAGGCAGCCCAGCAAACTAAGCTCAGCAGCTCGACAACTTCATCAGCTGCACGCTGCCGGGCAGGATCATCCAGTGGACAAGGAGCCAAGCCTGCCGGGGGAGGCGGCAGCTCCCCCAGCCATTGCGGGATCCTCGTCCTCATCTCGCTCAGCAGCTGAGCATACGTCGCCCCCGGCTCAGCCTCCACAGCCTTGATGAAGTTGTCCGTCATGGCGCCATCGAAGATGACTCTTCGAAAAATGCCTGCATGTTGCATGTATCATATTACATATCTAGCTGAAGCGATATGATAAACTCAACATCTGAACCTTCATCTCATCACATCATAAGTGTTTCAATAGGAGAGGAGTTTTGGTTGAGAGCTGGACATATGCTGGCGTCGGCGGACTTATGGTCATCGCTGCAGCCGCTGATGGAGACGGCCAAGCCTCAGTTGGGGCGCTTTGTCAACATGCCTGAAGGGCAGGTGTGATTCTCCCACTGCCAGTACCCCAGTTCTTGAAATGCAGAACGGCAAGCAATGTGTCATCTTCTGACAGGTATGTTTTGAACATCTTCAGTTGAAATGCAGAGCCAACAACTTCTTGGTAAGTACGGTACCTGGACATGTAACAGAGGTAGGCGAGGTTGAGTATGGTGCCATTGTGGCACGATGGCTGCCTTTTCTTGATTCCCTTCACCAAAACTAGGCGGCAGCATCAGCATACACACACAAACACTCACACTCACAATCTCTTCCCAACACACACGCTCCCTCACTCAGCAAAGCAAACAAGCACCTTTTGTGCATCAGCTTCCAACAAAGCACTTGATAGCTTCATTCAAAACCTTTCTCTACGCAGCTCTAGGTCACAGGATTATAAACATCAGGTTAACTGGAACTTCATTCATGTCTGAATCATGACCAACAGTTATGAATCAACTTCAACTATGCCTAGATGAGCATCAAGGTTCAGGTCAACTAAACAATCTGAATATCAGAGGAATCAGATACATAGGATGCAACTCGAGAGAAATGATAGCCAGATAAACTACCTTTAACTTAGCCTCCAACTGAATCTTCTCGTCCTCCATAGCTTGATGCTTCTCCTCCAAAATTTATATAAAACTGCAACCAGAGAATGAAAACAACTATAAGAACATTTTCAATTTACCGAGATTCACATTTACGACAAGTGCAAAACATACTAATTAATCTGGACATCACAATCACAATCACTGCCACAAGAGCATCTGCACAGTCAACCCACACACAGACACAAGTAAACAGATAGAGAGAGACACACACAACTCAACTCGCAGCAACAGACACAACCACTGCCATAAGTACAGCTGCAAGGTCAACCCACACACACACACACAGAGAGACACACAACTCAACTCGCAGCAACAGACACAACCACTGCCAGCACACACAGAGAGCCAAAAAAAAGACACCAGCAGCAATCCACAAACAAAGACACATGCACCCACACGGCCACACATATAAAAGAACCCACGCAAATAGACACACTCAGATGGCAGAGCTATAAAAACTCAAATCAACCCATCTCGACTAATTGGCCAGGACAGCTCAACTCAACTAAATTGCTATGAGAACTCAACAAAAATAAGTGACTAAAGTCAGCTACAAAAAAACTCTCCAAAGAGCAGCTGCAAATTCTCCAATAATCTCAAATAAAATAGACAAATAAAAAAATCTCAAAACTACAGCTATTGGCACAAAAATCAGCTACACCGGACCAACAAACAGACCCCATGCATATAGGAAACCCTCTATCTGTGACACAGAGCATAAGTCGAATGATGAAAATGATGACAACAAACAAAACTAAACAAAAAAAGATAGTTTAACACTCCATTTAAAATATGCAAGTGATTCTTACCAGCCTTTTCTTGGTATATAGACTGAAGCCATCATCCTTTGAATAGTATGAATCAAGAAGCATAAAGAACTTGGCCTTCAGGTCGACCACAAATAGGAACCAGTGTTTTTCAGATTATAATCGGCTTTGATAGCATGCAGTATTCAGAAAAGACGATAAGCATGCAGGTAGTATATTGACAGATAAAACATGCTCTGTTTTTCAGAGAAATAATAACAGACCATTCAGACTTGCATATATATATATATGACTTATTTGTCAAAAGAAAATAGACATGATTTCAAACATGCATTCAGTTTTCAGAAAACATAACACCAATGCAACTGTAGCTACAATAATTAGATAATTTATTTATGTCTAGAACTAGCTGAATTACACCTGCAAGCTTAAAAGACAACAATGTTCATAGCTGGTACAGGTAGACCAACACACTCGCAATATGAAAAAAAAAGGCAATACTAACAGCTAGAAATACAGAATAGACACTAGTCTGTTCATCACAACAAATTTATCATGTTCACATAGACAGTAACAGGATAAACCCCCACAGTCTTATGACAACTTAGCTAGTTTAAAACAAAAACAAAGGTTTATGCAAGGGGGCCAACACAAAAAAATACAACTGACTTTAATACATATATTAACTTTCTCACAGAGCAACAATTAAGCGGAAAGGATTCAAAATCATATAAATTCAGCATGCTTGTACATTCAGCCATGTCACCATTTAGAAAACATTCAGCCATGTCACTCCAACGAATCCACATTCTCTAACTACAACTCACCCCATGAAGCAAGAACAAGTTTGCAATAGTTTCTCTATTTTCACAGTATAAGCAAGTTCCCATCATTAATTTCTGCACCTTGGCTGAGTTGTCCATGGTCAGAATAGATCTACGAATTAATACCATATAAGCATGCTCTAGTCCAAATTCTAACAATGTACTAGACTGGATAATCTAATACTACAAGACATGGGAAAGGTTCAGAAAAAGCCAGACGTTGTTTTGATTGCAAGCAGACATACAGAAGTTCAGAAAAAGGGGGTCCTGGTATGTTCAGTTCTCTTTAAGCATGTGTATAACGTATCTGACAGAACTAAATAAACCAAAACAAACTTTCTATGGACAACATGGTATAATGATCACAAACCTCGCTTCCAGGACCAGGGCCGAGACATCGCCGACCAAGCAAATGGCAGCACACTGTCGCACAGCGGCAATAGCTCCTCAACTCAGCGGCAAAAAATACAATAACATCTATAGGAACAACAAAGTACACTTACCGTAGAATAGCAGCACTCACCGGCACCCACAGCTGTACGCAGCTCAGCCCGCAGCGGCAGAACCACACCCACAGCCCACGGCATAGGGGCAGCGGCGACCTAGGATCCGCCCCAACCACTGGCAATAAATTTTAATTCGACGAGAAATTTCAAAGCAAACTCAACTTGTCAATAAATTGATTATCAAAACCTGCTCCTCCGATTGGTTGACGACCGGATTCAAAGGATTGATTTGCCAACGCCGCTGGGATGGCGCTCGTGCGCCCGCTACGACCGCTGCGGACGGAGCTCGCGCAGCCACCATCGCCGGCCCCGAAGGACACATCGCCGCAAATGGCCGAGATTGCACTGCGACCACTGCCACCGCCGCTACGAACGGATCGCGCTCACACGACACCGTCACCTGGAAGTCCTCCCCAGCGCCGGCGAGCAGACGATGATAATTAATGGTCACCCCCGGGGGTGAGGCGAAGCTCCATTGATGCTCGAACTATCCGTGGAAGAGGAACATTGGGGCAGCGCACGAACAGGAACCGTCGGCTGTGTGCGCGGGTGTAGCGGCTGTCCATTTGCCACACGGCAGGGCTAGGGTCGGGATTCCGGGGCGCCGGGCTGCACCGGCGAGGGCGCAGGGGCGACCGGGCTGCGGCATGTGGGCGCGGGAGTGGGACAAAAGTGACACTATCAAATTAATGATGTCATTTTGGGTAGAAATAGAATTAACACTTACAAAATGTAGATAGTCAATGATCTAGCTGATCAAAATGTGAACCAAAAATGTTGAAAAATTTTTGAGATTGTAATATAAATAATATATCTATGCAATCCCAAACATGAGTTGCTATGCGATAAATCTGAAGTGATTTCCCATCGTCATAATCATAGGTGGTCAGGCCAATTGTTATCATGTCAACAACTAACTCCTTGTCAACTTTAATGAGAGATTAAATTTGCATATTGATCGAGTCCTCAAAGAAAGTCTAAAAATGAAAGATATAATATATTTGTCTAAACACTTCTGTGATTTTCAATGAGAAAAAATGCCAAGATTATATATTAATTATAGTGACTAGATGCTTGACATTCTTGTATTATTTCCGATATTAACTTGTAGTTATGGTCGTAGAGTTGAAATTTTATACAAACAATAAACATAAATATATATGACCATTTAAGTTATACTTTCATATAAACGTGTGATAGTTTTTTTCTCCCGTTGCAACGCACGGGCAAAGTTCGCTAGTTTCTTTTATGTCCGCGTGTTGCAACGAAAAAAACTACGCCGACGATGGGAGATGGGGGTGGAGTCACCATTGACTAGCACCGAAAAAGTGGTGCTGAAAATGCAAGATTGAAATGGCAATGGTGCTGTAAATGCATGATTGAAGGGGAAATGTGCCCTAGGACACTATTAAAATGTGGCTTTTGCCACACGACATTAAAAAAAACTAGTTTTGTCAAACACACTATAAATCTGCACCAATATACTACAACACACAATTTGCCCTTTGTCTTGCTTCTTCACGAACGTCTGTGTGGCCCAAGCCAGTGGCGGCGCAGCGCACCTTCCGCTCCTCTGGCCTCCGCCTCCTTGCTGAACCAAGCTAAGACGCAGGGACGAGCCCATCACCCTTACGAGCCCAAGCCAGGACCCTTCTTCCTCTCCCTGTCTCATCGTCATTGCCGTCGCTGCCGCCAGCCGAAAGCAAACGTCGCTCTAGTGGCCGCGTGGGGCAGCCGGGAGCGAGCAAGCGGCCGCGGGATCCACCGGTCACGCGGATGGCGTTCCGACCTCTGTGGCTCCGGCGGACTCCGATAGAGGTGGCCGCGCGAGGTAGCAGCGGGAGAGATCCGTACGCGCGAGGGAGTAGGGGCGCGGCGTCGCTGGTGGCCGAGTCGGGGAAGAGGTGCGTGTCTATGAGATCGAGCTGTCAGCGGAGCACCGCCAACGGTTAGAGCTCCGCCCGAGTCTTCAGCAACGCCAAAGTCTCCAACGGACTCGTGCGCCATGGCTGTGCACTTGTCAACGTCCTCAACCGCAGAGCACGTGCTACTGCACGCATGCGCGCCTGGTCTCCATGGCGCCCACGCTCCCGCTTAGCACGCATAGCCGCTCGCGCATGTACAGCCGTGGCCAAAGACCACTCGTGTATCACTATATATGTACATCACCTGTGATCAATACAATTTATCCGGTTGTACAATTCCATTCTACATGGTATCATCGTCCCAGGTTCTCTTCTAGAGTCCCTAAGCCACATCTTCTCTTCCGCTCGCATGGCTACTTCTTCCAACCACTCTGGCTCCTCCGACGATAGCTATGTTGTCATCCCCGCCTCTGCCTCCCAAATCCAAGGCATCTCCATCCGCCACCATGTCACCGTCATCCTCAAGATGGACGAAGGCAACTACGGCCAGTGGCGTCACTTCTTCGACTCCGCCCTCGACAAGTTTGGCCTCGAGGGCCATGTTCATTCTACTACCCCCAATGCCGACCGCAATGGCGAGTGGCGCATGGTTGATTCATGAGTCGTCAACTGGATCCTCGCCACTATCTCCAAGGGCGTCTTCGAGACCGTCCACCATGATCGCCCCGATGCCTTCACCCTGTAGAACGCCGTCGCCGGGCTGTTCCGGGACAACGAGATGTAGCGCGTCGTGTACCTGGAGCCCGAGCTGCGTTCCCTACAGCAAGGCGACATGACGATCAGTGCCTACTGCACCAAGCTGAATGTGGCAGAACCTTCTAAAGAATATGGCCCACACGCAGATTATTGTCTAAATAGACTCCAAATAACCATGAATGTGTTCCATAAAACTTAAAAGGTCTGTCGGGTAAATCTCAAATCATCCACAATTCTCCAAGCAGGATCAATCATTATAAAGAGATATTGCAGTATTACAACAGTTTATACAAATAATATACATCAGAGTAAAAGAGCGAAAGGATTCCAATAACATAAATTTACAAACCGTTTAGTTCAAACCTTACAAATCATAAGTTGAATTATTACGAACTATAGTAGCAGTGGAATAACAATATAACTTATTACATCAACCTTGATTATATGCTCTGCCCAAGAGCGAGATATCTTATTCGTCGTCACTTTCCTCGACGACTGTCATGCAGCAGGATGCGAAGCATTCCTGCCCATGAGTCTCACCTGCAACAAGGGGTCAACAAACCCTGAGTATAAAAGTACTCAACAAGACTGACCCGACGAAAAAGAGGGGTGAAGACTTAGGAAATGCAGGCTAGAGGGACAAGGTAAGGCTTGCAGGAGATAAGAAATTTTGCAGAAAAGCTTGAAAGAAAGAAAAGCAGTCTTGCTCAAGATCAAAATTACCAACCAACTTTCTTCTTAAACCTTACTCATTATTCAAGTTGTTACTATGATGATGAACACCGATCGAGTCTTCTCCGAGAAGTAACGGCGATTCGAATCTATTTTCATATACACAGCTGGGACCTAGGTCACTGATATACAGGAGACTCTAACTCCTAAGCATATCAGATGAACCGATATACCGGGATAACAACCGTAGCCATATATCACCACATGATACACGTGAGCACTTCGACCCAGTGTACCGATATACATGGGAACTTAAACCTACAGTATAACACACTATGATATATGTGGGGACTCTAGCCCACTATAAGTCACTCCATGACATACGTGGGGACTCTGGCCCCACTATATGACACTTCATGCATGTGGATTTCTAGTTTCTCGATATCACCAGTTCACCATCGACACGGGGCCTAGGGCATCAACAGACGGAAACACTACAGAGGGACTTCGTTCCCAATGCAAGTTAGCCGTCCGGACTCGATTTATTAACTAAAAGCATGATTCTAACAAATAAAACCAAACTCATCTTTTTCATTCTTTTACTTTAAACACTTAATTAATTAAGCAGGGCTAAGCATTACAACGCATCTTCTAGAACAGGTAACAAGGAATTATGGAAGTAAGACAGGTAATGCAGTTGGTGGGTTTTCACTCAACTCCTATTACTTAATGCAACATATCATAACTGAAGCGATAAAACTTTTATAAAATAGAATAGGGTTTGAATGCATCAGAGGCTTGCCTTAGTATTCGGGGTAGATGGTCTCGGGCTCTGGATCAATTCCAATCTCCTGAGTCTGCTCTTTCTTCGGATCTAGGGCGACAACGTTAAACTCTCCGTTAACGAAAACTATACGATACAATGATATGCTTCAACATGATGGAATGGTAAACATGATGCTCGATGGATACATGATCAGATTAATGGCTTGAGTACAACTTTCCTTCACGATGAAGTTGCAAGCCAACTAAAACTTACTTACTAAGTTCATTAGGGTTAACGACATTATTTAAGAAAGTTATTAAACACATGAAATAACGTTAATTAAGCCCTAATGACATGATCTAGGTAAGCGCAAATAATTAATTAAAGTGCCAAAGGTCATTAGAGTTAATGACCCAAGGTCATCAATCAATCCCAAAGTCAAACAATTCCTATAATGATTAACTTAATTAAACAGGATTAATTAATTATTTAAAAGCATAAAATAAAGGTATAAAAATTAAATTTGTCTAACTAAGCTCAAAATTTTATTTTGAAAATCTCTTGGTCTAATTAGATGGCAAAACAAATTTTAGAATTAAAAGCCAATTATTTTATTTATTAAAAATCATTGAAAGTCTATTTTTCAATTAAAAGAGCTAATTTTAAATTATTCCAAAATTACTCAAATTTGATATTTCATATTTTTTCTAGGTAGATGACATCATAAAGAACATACAAAAAAATTTTCAAAATTTTTAGAGCTATACATGAATTACTATGATTTTCTAAAGAAAATAGCATTTAAAATATTTTCTGGAAAAAGAAAAAATAAAATCCTTTTTCTCTCCCCGCGTTGACCCGACGGCGACGGCGCTTGACCGGCGGCTATCTCGCCGGCGGCGAGGTCTCCGACGTCAGGGCATGGTCCTATAGGCTCATCTCGGCACGACGAGCAACTTGGGCTAGCTAACGTGGCGGCGGAGAGACGGCGACACCCACGCCGGCGGCCATGGTGGCACGGCGGAGCTCCGACGCGGCGGCAAAGCTCACTGGAGCGATTTTCGATGACGGCGAGTGCACGGACCTGAGCTACAGACTCTTGCAGTCAAAAACATCAACAAGATGGAACCCAATTTGAACCCCAGCCGCAACGGCTATGCGCGCAACGGAGCGGCAAGGTCACGCCGGCGGCGACGCACAGTGACCGGCGATTATGGTGTGGAATAAAAGAAATTGAGGGCACCAACAGATGTAAGAGCTCACCACGGGCACGGTGCGCACGTTGATGAAGGCTCGGAGTGGCTGAGTCGAGCTGTGGACGGCGACGCTGATGGCGACGGCGGCGCTCCGGTGGCAAGGACGGTGTCACGGCGTGTCCTGTGTACCAGAGAGCGAACCACGGTGCGCATGAGGAGCAGGATAGCACGGAGAGCATGATTAGAGGGTTAAAGGAAATATGTTTTCCACCTTGGCGGCGGTGGACGACAAGGAAGCTTGCGGCGGCTTGGCAACCGGTCGCGAGGAAGACGATACCGTGCGGGCAACTCAGACGGCAAGAGTGGGCACGAACTGGCTCAGAGGAAGCACAAGGTAAAGGCGGAGCTTATGGCAAGAGCAATTGAGCAACAGTGGAGCGACGACAGTGAATTGAAGCGGTGGAGCGAGGTCGTCGGCGGCGACGGCAGGAGGAAAAGAAGAAGAAAAGAGGCGGCGATCGACCTATTTATAGAGCAAGGGCGAGGTATGGACGGGCGACACGACGACGATGAAGCTTCGCGCGTCCAGGAGCACGCTGGCGTCCATGGCATGTGTGGTGGTGGACGGCGGCGCGGCTTGAGAAGCCGACGATGGCGGCCGACGATAGGTCTCGGTGCTGTTCAAGAAAATTATAGAATTGCCACTCATTTGAAATTACAAATTACTCCAAAATTTATATAAGAACTTGAAAATCTTCAAAAATATTATTTGCATAACTTTTCAAGAACTACACTTTTTATTTAACTGGCATCCTCAAATTCTATTTGGATTTTGAAATATGAATTCAAATTCAAAAGGGGAATAAAACCCTAGAAACAAACATTTGAAATTACTTTTGATTTTTCAATAAAATTTAAAAATATTCAAAACTATGAAATGTTTAACTTTTCAAAAAAAACCTTTTCATATACAAAGTTTTCCCAAATTATGCATAATTTTTGAATTATGGTTTTAAAATCAAAAGGGGCCAAATGCTGAAAAACTATATTTTCAATTTTATTTGAAATTATTTTTGGAAACTTGAAAAACTTTAGAAACCAACTTTGTAGCTCTTGTCAAGATCTACAAACTATATTTTTAGAGTATCCCCAAATTCCTTATAGATTTTGAATTACAGAAAACAGGATAAAACTAGGTTTTGAAATAAAGGGTTTTTGAAACCGAATTCAAACTCGATTTGGTTTCTAATTTAATTGGTTGGTTATTAGTGATCACATACATCATCCAAGGACATTTTTAGGTCAATGACCTAATAGTACCCTTGGTTGACCAGGTTGACTTTCAAAAATCATTTTATAGCTTTCCAATTTGAATTTAAATTTGAATTGCAAGACTTGGGAATAAGCTTTGAAATCCAAATTCAACTTCAAATATAGAAATAATTTTGAGGGTTGGACTTAGATTTATACACTATGCTTAACATTAGTGTAAACACGGTTTACACCTCAAGTACATAGAATATAAATCAAGCATTTGAGATGACATTCGAAATTAGGGTTTTATTATTTCATGTGACAACACATTCCAGAAACACAATCAACCTATGTGTCGACGTTAGGACCCCAGGGGCGTCCTAAGCCAACGAGTAAACGTATGTGTGCGTAACCCGTTCGGATGGTGATGCAAGAAGAACACATCGATTTATCCTGGTTCGGGCAAAGAAGGCCCTACGTCCAGCGGGGGGAGAAGATTTGTATTATCTTGCACCTAAGTGCTTGTACAGGGGTGAATACAAGCGAAGGAGAGAATTCGGGGGGGGGGGGGTCCGAGTATAGAGCGAAAGAGTTATTCAGAGTCTAGGAGTCTGCCTAGGCGTGTGTTTGGTTGTTCGTGAGATCGTTGTCTAGAATCGGTTCTTCATCCGATTGGGCCTCTCCCTCTGTTGTGTATCCTGGCGTCCCCTTTTATAGGCCAAGGGGAGGCACAGGGGTACAAGTGTCCTGGTTCAATGATGCAGTGGTGACGTCGCGGGTCGTGGTGGTCAACTCGAGGCCACTGTAGAGACGTGCGCTGAGCATGGCTTGTTCTGTAGCAGCATGGCTCAGAGTTGACAGGCGTCCTTCGGAGGCGTGGTTGCTGACTGGCGAAAGACGCGATCCCCTGTAGAGGACGTGCGAGTCCCTGTTAGGGTTGCATCAGGAGTTGTTGGCGCAGCTTTCGAGGTCAATGTGGGTTGACCAGAGGGCGTCGACACATACTCGAGGCCCAATCGAGGGGTAGCCTCGAGCGTAGTGGTTGAACGGATAAGATTGAACTTAGGGAATCCGATGTCAGTTGTTTGTCGCGTAGCGCGTCGAGGGGGGCCTTGAGCAACCTAACAGTGCTGAGTACGGCGTAACAGTGCCGTGCAGACCGATGCACGTCCCCAGTATGGGCGGTAAAGCGGGATTCGACCGCTGTACAGACCACTGTGCGGCTACTGTAGCCATATGATTGGACGAGGTTAGGTAGTTTTGCATCAAATGCGCTATCGGACGCACCCAGAGTTGGTGGATCGAGGGAGGCTCGACCCTTGTTGTATCGAGGCGTCCGTCCCACCGGGGCCTCGATACTTGACGCGGGGTCCCCCCTCGAGTGATCATCAGTTGGTGACGTCAGTGACTTGTCGAGGGTTCCGGCAGAAGTTAAGTATTCTGTTGTGGGCTGGCCCAGTGTGTATTTGCCGATGGGCCCCGGTGGGTCGAGGATGTACGGTCTGGTCTTGCACGTGTTTTTTCGAGGGTCCCCGTGAGATTAATCTGAGGGTAAACTCGGGGTTCAACCGAAAACAAGGGAGGTTTAGGTTACCCCTTTTCTCGGTAACTGACAGTAGCCCCCGAGGCTTCGTGTATGTGTTGATACTTACGCGGAGGCTCAGTTAAATGGACTCAGAGTGTTGGTTGTATTCCGAGGGGTGCGCGTGAGCACACCCTTCGGGTGTAGCCCCCGAGGCCTCAGGTGAGTAGAATACTCACCCGAGGTCTTTTATTTTCGGTTTTGGTCGAGGCGTGCTCGAATGATCGAGCCCTCGGGCGGTTGGGTCCTCTTTCGTCGAGGCCACCCGATTGCAAGTCCGCTCCTTAGCTTCCTTCGTCGAAGCCGGTGAGGTGCAAGCTTGACTTTTTCATTCGACCCTCACGAACCCTTTTGATCGGGTAGAGGTGGAGAAGCGTTGTGCTACCCATGCTCGGGCGAGCATTCCCGTCCCAGGTGAGCTACTATCAGAAAATTCAAGTAAGAGCTCATGCCCCGTTCGATAGGGGTCGACTAGTGGCCCTGAGGCGCTCTTATTTGAGCAAAACAGTGGGTCCCGCGGATGCCAAAACCTTTCGATTGGGTCTGGTGGCTCGATGCCTCCCCTCGAGGGGATTCCGTCGTGGTCCCTTAGTTTTGCCTTGAATGTATCCGAGGGGGCCTCGAGAATTCGTTCTCGAGCAAGGGACTCGCGTCGGCCCCCCTCGGTCACCCCTAACTCCGGTACTCGAGGGCGGCTGTCGAACCCTTTTCGAGGGCCAGCCTTCGCTCCCTGGAGATTTCGAGGGCCTGGGCCCGTATCCTGTGTCATGGGAAGATCCATCTGCGGATAACTCCTCCTGTCCGTCACGCGTGCCTTTTTATGCAGAAGCCGGAGCGGCGCGGTAGTGGATGATTCCTGTATGGTCGGGCAAGCGATGGCCACCCGTTGGTCTTCAAAAAAGGAGATGAAGGGTACACCGTCGAGGAGGGCGGTGAAGGAGACGGCGGAGCAGGCCTGTAGGGCAAAACTGGGCGAAGGTGCCCGTATAAATAAGTTAGTTTTTGTAACTTATTTTCAGTGTGGCTTTGAGGGCCTTTAAAACATCTATGCATCTATCGTAATGCATTTGGATATTTTAAGGTCGAGCCTTCTCTGTTTTCTTTCGCCTAGATTTTACTTTTTTGACTAAGTGTTCGACGCGTGCTCGTATCCCTCGAGGGGGGAGCGTGTGGAGGTACCATAGCCCTGAGGTGTAGGAGAGCTCCCAGCTCGACAGCCCTTGACCCTTAGGGAATTCGAGGCATTTTCTACTTAGTCACGAAGCGTATCGAGGCGTAGGAAAGAAGAGACGCTCGAGTTTCGATCACCTGACTTTTGCTTTTTGACTAAGTGTTCGACGCATGCTCGTATCCCTTGAGGGAGGGGGAGCGAGTGGGGGTACCATAGCCCTGAGGCGTAGGAGAGCCCCAGGCTCGACAGCCCTCGACCCTTAGGGAGTTCGAGGCGTTTTCTACTTAGTTGCAAAGCAAAAGGAGACGCTCGAATTTCGAAAAATCGTTCGTATTTTTTAGGAACTTAGGGGGTTCCCCCCTGTTAGCCCCCGAGGGAGGCTCGACTCTGGCGAGACAGGGTCGAGGCTACGTCTTGCATGCACAATAATAAGTTTGAACTTATAATCAAAAGTACTTCTTATACTTGTCATACGAAAATGTACAAAACATGCGAGAATGTACAAGGGTATCGATGCCCTAGGGGTAGAAATGACGTAGCTGTTCGATGTTCCATGCGTTGGTGAAGGTTTCTCCCTTGTTGTTCGTGAGCTTGTACGTTCCAGGCTTCAGCACCTCAGCTACGGTGTATGGGCCTTCCCACGGTGGATTCAGCTTGTGACGCCCCTTGTTGCTCTATCGTCGACGTAGGATGAGGTCTCCAACTTGGAAGTCCCTCGAGCGCACGTGCCTGTCATGGTAGCATCGAAGTTTCTGCTGATACCTCACGGAGTGAATCAGCGCCATGTCTCGATCCTCCTTGAGCTGGTCGACGGCGTTTGCGAGGGCTTCTTCGTTGGTTTGCTCGTTGTAGGCCTTTAGTCGAGGAGAACCATACTCGAGATCAGTGGGGATGATGGCCTCGGACCCATAGACCAAGAAGAATGGGGTGAACCCCGTGGCTCGACTAGGTGTTGTCCTTAAGCTCCATAGGACCGAAGGAAGCTCCGCAGCCCATTGCTTTCCGTGCTTGTTAAGGCGGTTGAAGATTCTTGGCTTGAGGCCCTGCAAAATCATGCCATTGGTGTGCTCGACCTGGGCGTTAGTTTGAGGATGAGCTACCGCAGACCAGTTTACACTGATATGATGGCGATCACAGAAATCTAAGAACTTCTTGCCAGTGAACTATGTGCCGTTGTCAGTGATGATGACGTTCGGGACCCCGAAGCGATGGATGATGTCGGTGAAAAACTCGACCGCCCGCTCGGAGCGGATGTTGCCGATAGGCCGGGCCTCGATCCACTTGGTAAACTTGTCAACATCAACGAGTAGGTGTGTGTACCCCTTGGTTGTCCTCTTTAGAGGCCCCACGGTATCGAGCCCCCAGACCACGAACGGCCAGGTGATGGGGATCATCTGTAGGGCGTGAGCTGGGAAGTGTGTCTGCTTGGCGTAGAATTGACACCCCTTGCACGAGCGGACAATGTTGATGGCGTCAGAAACGGCGGTTGGCTAGTAAAAGCCCTGTCGGAAGGTGTTACTGATGAGGGTCCTCGGCACTGTGTGGTGGCCGCAAGCCCCCGAGTGTAGGTCGTTGAGTAACCTTTTGCCTTCCTCGATGGTGATGTAACGCTGCAAAACTCTGGTCGGGCTCCATCGATAGAGCTCCTTGTCTGGACCGAAGAGGACGTAGGTTTTGGCCCTTCGCGCAATGTGTCGAGCCTCGTTTCGCTCGTCTGGCAGCTCCCCTTGAGTAAGGTATTCGAGGAAGGGCTTATGCCAATCGGCTTCATCGTTTGCTCGAGGGGTTGATACCTCGAGGTCCATGACCTCGGCCCCGGTCGAGGGGGCCTGGGTTGGTTGAGGCTCGACCCCCTTGGACGGAGGTTCCTTTCTTGCCTCCCCGGTTCGAACCCTCGGGGTTGGCCGCCTTGGCTTATGTTTGGCCTTTGCCATCGTCGAAGAAGGCGCCGATGGCCTCTTTTCCGGCGGCCAAGTTGGCCATGATGTCCATCAATTCATCGACGGTCTTTGGGGGAGCACGCCCGAGCTCCCGAACCAGTTCCTTGCAGGTGGTCCCGGTAATGAAAGCCAGGATCACCTCTTCGTCGGTGACGTGGGGAAGCTCTGTGCGCTGCTTGGAGAAGCGTCGAGTAAAATCACGGAGGGATTCCCCGGGCTTTTGTCTGCAGCCTCGGAGTTCCCACCTGTTGCCTGAACGCACATAGGTGCCCTTGAAGTTCCCCTCGAAAACCCTGACCAGGTCGGACCAGTCATAGATTTGGTTGGGGGGAAGCTCCTCGAGCCACCGTCGTGCGGTGTCGGAGAGAAAGAGTGGGAGTTGTCGAATGATGGCACTGTCATCGCGGGCCCCACCAAGCTGGCACGTCAGCTTGAAGTTGGCAAGCCAGAGCTCAGGCTTTGTCTCACCGTCGTATTTGACGAGACTTGTCGGGGGTCTGAAGGGGCTAGGCAGCAGCGTGCTGTGAATCGCACGGCTGAAGGCTCGAGGTCCTGGCGGATCCGGGGATCGACGTCGGTCCTCATCGCTGTCGTAGCATCTGCCCCGATGAGCACTGTAGCCTCGCGCCTCGGCGTCACCGCTCTTGCGTCTGTGGTGTTCGTTGATGTCGTGACGCGCATCGCGGGGCTCGCGGTTATCACGAACGCGATCGTGGGCCGGGATCGCCCCCTTCGAGCGGGGGGAGTCTACCGGTTTGGTCGAGGCCTGCCTCTCATGCCGCGAGGGTTCATGGTGTTGCCCTGAGGCCGCACCTCGACGCCTCGAGGCAGAACTCTCGGCCTGCTGGATGGTGGCCACCTCGAGAAGGCCCTGGATCTTCTGTCGGACTCGTTGGGCTTCAGGATTCGAGGGGGCCGGCATGTTGCAGAGAAGCATGGTTGCCGCGACGACATTCTGACTGGCTCGATTGAAGGCGGGATGTGCAACCGTATCCGCGCCCACAATCTGCCACTGTACTTGCCGCGCTCGGGCCCGAGCCCCTCCGCCTGGGGGATTCCGATTGTCTTGCTCGAGGGTACACTCGAGCTGGCGCAGTCGCTCTTTGTCTTTGTCAAGTTTGGCTTGAAGCTCCCAGACTTGCGCGAGCTGGGCGACGCGGGCACCTTGCGAATCGCACGGATCATTGGTCACGGCAGGGGGCCCTTCCTCCTGTCCCGCCAGGAGGAGGGGTCCACCTGTTGCAGCCGGTGGTGTGGACGTCTCTGCGGGATCGGCGTCGTCGTTGCCCGACGCGGCGACTATGTCGACGTGAAAACACTCTCGTGTGGGATCATAGTAGCTGGAGTCGTAGTCAGAGTCGGAGTAGAGCAGGTAAGGCATGATGGTCCACCCATATTGTTTCACTTCCAGCCACTGTCGAAGCGCGCGAGGGCAGGCGCCGTGTGGGCGAGGGTTAATCGGGCGTTCGGGGGCCAGTACCGGTACCGCCCAGCAAGCTGCTGCGTGTAGGGGGGTCCAGTCCGTTCCCTGTCAGCTCTGAAACCCGAGCGCATGATAGTGGAGTATGTTGAAGCGGCATTGTCGAGCCCAAATGGCAGTGCCGGTCGGATGGCAAACTGCTCATGGGGCAAGAGAGCCGTAGACGTGAGGGGCGCGTTCGCCTGGGGAGAAGCGTTCAACCCTGGTGAGCGCTGCACCTCTTCGGGCCTTACGCGTAGTCGTGGGAGGCTTCTGGCCAGAGAGCTCAAGTCATCTGTCGAAGATGAAGAGGATGTGACGACCGTGGTCGCACGGCGGCGCCGCCCGCCCTGCGATCCACGTCACCTTCTTGATTGGGAAGCGTGGTGGTGAGGGCGACGCGGGGCTCCTCGCAGAGTCCCTGAAGCACCCCCGCTTGGGTGCCCGGCTGAGAGCAGGACCATGTCATGGCTCGTGCCGAGCGACAGGAACTCCAAACTCCCAAACCAGATCACCGAGCCGAAAGGGAGCGATGATACAAAATCCGCCATCCGAACGAAGCGGTTTGACACACACACCCCCCTACCTGGCGCGCCAACTGTCGATGTTGGGACCCCGGGGGTGTCCTAAGCCAACGAGTAAACGTATGTGTGCGTAACCCGTTTGGATGGTGATGCAAGAAGAACACAGCGATTTATCCTGGTTCGGGCAAAGAAGACCCTACGTCCAGCGAGGGGAGAAGATTTGTATTATCTTGCACCTAAGTGCTTGTACATGGGTGAATACAAGCGAAGGAGAGAATTCGGGGGGGGTCGAGTATAGAGCGAAAGAGTTATTCAGAGTCTAGGAGTCTGCCTAGGCGTGTGTTTGGTTGTTCGTGAGATCATTGTCTGGAGTCGGTTCTTCGTCCGATTAGGCCTCTCCCTCTGTTGTGTATCCTGGCGTCCCTTTTTATAGGCCAAGGGGAGGCACAGGGGTACAAGTGTCCTGGTTCGATGATGCAGTGGTGACGTCACGGGTTGTGGTGGTCAACTCGAGGCCACTGTAGAGACGTGCGCTGAGCATGGCTTGTTCTGTAGCAGCATGGCTCGGAGTTGACAGGCGTCCTTTGGAGGCGTGGTTGCTGACTGGCGAAAGACGTGATCCCCTGTAGAGGACGTGCGAGTCCCTGTTAGGGTCGCATCGGGAGTTGTTGGCGCAGCTTTCGAGGTCGATGTGGGTTGACCAGAGGGCGTCGACACATACTCGAGGCCCAATCAAGGGGTAGCCTCGAGCGTAGTGGTTGAACGGATAAGATTGAACTTAGGGAATCCGATGTCGGTTGTTTGTCGCGTAGCGCGTCGAGGGGGGCCTCGAGCGGCCTAACAGTGCTGAGTACGACGTAACAGTGCCATGCAGACCGATGCACGTCCCCAGTATGGGCGGTAAAGCGGGATTCGACCGCTGTACAGACCACTGTGCGGCTACTGTAGCCATATGATTGGACGAGGTTAGGTAGTTTTGCATCAAATGCGCTGTCAGATGCACCCAGAGTTGGTGGATCGAGGGGGGCTCGACCCTTGTTGTATCGAGGTGTCCGTCCCGCTGGGGCCTCGACACTTGACGCGGGGTCCCCCCTCGAGTGATCATCAGTTGGTGACGTCAGTGACTTGTCGAGGGTTGCGGCAGAAGTTAAGTATTCTGTTGTGGGCCGGCCCAGTGTGTATTTGCCAGTGGGCCCCGGTGGGTCGAGGATGTACGGTCTGGTCTTGCACGTGTTTTTTCGAGGGTCCCCGTGAGATTAATCTGAGGGTAAACTCGGGGTTCAACCGAAAACAAGGGAGGTTTAGGGTACCCCTTTTCTCGGTAACCGACACTATGAAATGTAAACTTATTTTAGTTAATGCACATCAAGGTTGACCTAATCATGAATGCTTTGTAGTGCATATGACGACATGGTAGGTTTTAGTTAATATAACACCAGAGGTGTTACACTGAAGCGCATCGCCGATTAAATGCGCGACATCGGCCACCCGGTCTCCGAACCCAGCCAGGTGCCGAACCTTCTCTGCGGCCTCAATCCGTGATACCGCTATGTCAAGCCAGTGATCACCTCCAAGTACCTGCCGCACACATTTCAGAGCTCTTGCTCCTTCCTCATCCTCGAGGAGCTGAGCTTCCAGCACGACGCCAACGCCGAGGCTGGGCAGGCCCTCACCGTGACACATGGTGACCGCTCCAACGGGCCCTCCAACCCTTTCGGGCACGGCGGCGGAAATGGCTCCAACGATGGCAACACCGGCTCTTCCGCACCGCGCAACAACCGCAACAACAACGGCGATGGTAGCAACCAATCCAACAACTGTTCAGATCGGCGCCGAAAACAAGGCAACGACGGTAGCAACAGCGCGGGAACATGCGCTCCACCAACTCCACCATCCAGACCATGCCCTGGACCGTGGGATTCAACCCGTGGCAAGGCATGGTGCAGGCATGGTCTATGCCTTTCCGCGCTCCCACCGCGGGGGTCTTGGGTCTGCGGCCGCCGTTCCAACCTCAGCAAACGATGATGGCCTCTCACCTTCAGCCGCCGTCGCCACACGCCTCCAACAACTCCTTTGACACCGGGGGCCTCTACGCAGCTCTGCACTCTGCCGGCATCCCACATCACCCACAAAGCACGTCTGACTAGTACTTCGACACTGGTGCCATGTCGTACATGTCCTCCAACCCCGGTAATCTCCCCGCCCATACCCTTCGTTCTTCCTCATCCACCATCACAGTGGGCAATGGTGCTCGGTTGCTAGTCACCCACCAAGCACACACTGTCATTCCCACTGCCACCTCTCCTTTACATTTAAATGATGTTCTTGTTTCTCCTTCACTCATCAAGCATTTAATCTCCGTTCATAGATTAACTCGTGACAACAATGTTTCCATTGAATTTGACCCCTCTGGTTTCTCCATAAAGGATCTTCCTTCCAGGGAGGAGATGCTCCGATGTGAGAGCAGTGGCGATCTCTACCCCCTCCGCCTTCCACTTCATCAAGCTCTCACTGCATCCTCGATGGCATCTTTGTGGCATCAACGGCTTGGGCATTCTGGCCATCCAGTTACATCTCAAGTTTTACAAACTTTTCCTTTTCAATGTAGTAAGTCTGATGTTCACTCTTGCACCTCTTGTCGTTTAGGCAAGCATACTCATTTACCTTTCAGTGATTCAGCATCCAATACATTTTTCCTGTTTCAAATAGTGCATTCAAATGTCTAGACTTCTCCTATTTATAGCCACTCTGGATATAAATATTATGTTGTTTTTCTTGATGATTATACACACTATCTCTGGATAATCCCCCTGCACAACAAGTCTGGCGTTTTCCCCACTATTCGCGCGTTCATCTCATACGTTCACACCCAATTCCGCCTTTCCATTCTTGCTTTTCAGACAAATAATGGCCGTGAGTTTGATTGACATGCCATATGCCTTCTTCTATCCTCTCTTGGCACTTAGCTGCGTCTCTCATGTCCCTATACATCACAGCAGAATGGAAAGGTTGAACGCATCTTGCGTACTATTAATTATTGTGTCAGAACTATGTTGATTGTGTCAGAACTATGTTGCGTACTATTACTATGTCGATTGTATCCATAATTAATAAAGTGTTCATTGAATATCCATTATAGAAAACTTGTATTGATTGATGATTATGTGAATTGTTTGTGGAACTCAATTACTTGAATGGTTATTCTAAAGCTGTCCCTGGTCGGCGTTCTTGTGAGAACACATTTGAATATTAGAACAGCACATGTATTAGTTGATGGTTATGTTTCACAAGTCATAGACATGGAGATGTCAAACTAATAATGTGGGCAGATGTGAGACATGTAGGTTGGACTGACCGAACATGAGAAAGTCTCTATTCACGTCATGTACGTTATGTCCTTAGACCTAAGATTGTGGTATGTACTCAAGATGTGAAATGGCCTACTTAGGGACTATCAAACGCTGCTCCGTAACTAAGTAGTTATAAAGGTGGTCTTCGAATGGTCAGGAAGCATGCTATGAGACATAGACAATCAAGATAGAATTTTCCCCTTTCTACGCGAGAGAGATATCACTGGATCACTCAAGTGATTGGATCAACAAATGCATGATCGTGCTTGGGTTAAATGTTAACCCATGAGTTGAACCATATATCGAGTGGCAAAGGGAATAACTTGTATATGGTCGTAGTGGTTCGTCTGATATGATCTTTGCGTGCACATAGGAGTTGTCACGTCTTGCTAGAGGCCGCTGTCAACTATTGGGCGAGTAGGAGTACTCGGTCATGTCAATGTGTGCGTGAACCCATAGGGTCGTACGCTTAAGGGACTGGAAGCCTAATTCGGGTTGGATCCGAATTAGACAAGGCTTAGGGTTACTAATGGGCCTCGTGAGTTCATTGGGGACGCCTATATAAGCAAGGGGTAGGGGCGCGGCCAGGGTTACACACGCCTTTGGCAGCCGCCGTCGTCCTCCCCACGCTCGCGCCTTCTGCTCCTCGCGGACTTAGCAGTCCGGAGACGGATCGCTTCTTTTCCGCACGTGTGGGATTCCTTGGAGGTGCTGCATCTGGAGCACTGGGACGAGCCGCGCGAGGGGATTGAGGTGACGGACAACCACGCAACTGCACCGTCTGCTGCGACGAGTACGACTACATCGAGTCGTCGCTGCACCTGCGCGTCTAGTGGTAATCCCGTAGCATGTAACTAGCAGTAGATCTTGGTTTATGAGGTCGAAAAGTTTTATTTTCTGGCTACTATAGCACCCTTATAACCCTTCACGTACAGCACAGCTGACAGCCAATTTGCACAATTCAGTTGTGATCTTTGATCTGCGGTAAGCATCTGAACAACGATCATTGATCGGTGGCTATGATAGTTAGTACACAGCAAAAGCTCTTGCGGCCGTCAGGCCTCAGCGTCTGCAGTACCGATGTCCCCACTACTACGCACGCTTGCACAAAATCAAACACGGGTGCCGGGTGCGCGCACGCACGATGACCTTTTTTTTCCCCGTCACCGTGCTGACTGAAAAGGACGCCTGATCTAACCCTGTTCATATAACCCGCGCGCCAGCCAGCCGCACTGTACCGCATCGTTTTGAAACGAACGTCTCACGTCTAGCTGGCGGCGATCATCTCTGTTGGTTCGTAGGTTTCCAATTTCCATCCCCTACGATCCAGCGGCACGGTTCAAGTGTTTAACACTCGACGAGTCGAGATGGAAAGCGAAGCGCGTCATGCGTTACGTACTCTGATCTGTCTGTAAACGGTACAGTACTGTACATCTGTACAGTTTTTGGTTGGACGCCATGAATAGACCGTGTCGTTCCAAGATGGCAAGGGTGAATCTGAACTCTGACGAAGCCGTCAAAGCGTACTGCAGTTACACGCACAGTACTTGCATGGGAACCGAGGCAGTTGGCGGTTTCCGGGGGGCGAATGCGTTCCAGCGCGCGACGAGCTGGCGCCCGCTGCCGCTTGTCTCAACGTCGGACTCCTGTCCCTCGGTCTCCTTCAATTCCTTCCCGGTTACATGGCACCGGTTCTCGTGAGTACAGACAGAGATCATCCAACGGCCAGCCAGGGACCACCAACGTATCACCCTTGAGTACTCTCCGTTTCCGTGAGCATTTCGCTGTGTTTGGATTACTCCTATGGAGCAGTCTACGTTGAAAATAAAACTGACTCCTACGGGATGATTATGTATTCCCCAAAGGACTCATATGGTTGTTTACTTGTTCTTTTTGTTTCTTCATTCAGTGGTTGATACTCCTGCTTAAGCCTTGTTTAGATGTCTCTAAAGTTTTAAGTTTTTTTACTTTCTCTCCGTCATATCAGTGTTTAGCCGTTTGTATGAAGCATTAAATATAGGTAAAAAATAACTAATTACATAGTTTAGTTGTAAATCATGAGACGAATTTTTTAAACCTAGTTAGTCCATGATTGAATAATAATTAACAAATACAAATAAAAATGCTACGGTGCCCAAGATTATAAAAAATTACAATCTAAACGAGGCCTTAATTCGATACGAGTATTTGGACCTCTACGTCGCAGGGGTTCTTGTTCTGTCAACTGTCATCAGTGTCCTTACCGCCTCGTTGGCTCATGGACTGGCCTTGCATTCTTGCAAATTGCAGGGAGGCAGCAGCC
This sequence comes from Bothriochloa decipiens, assembly GCA_023333625.1. Taxonomy (NCBI): domain Eukaryota; kingdom Viridiplantae; phylum Streptophyta; class Magnoliopsida; order Poales; family Poaceae; genus Bothriochloa; species Bothriochloa decipiens. Next base: position 19,172,914 of record CM041628.1, read on the forward strand.
TCCAAGTTGCTCTGCAAGTACAGTGCTATGCAGGGCTAGACGAGAGATCCAGTTAATCATCATTCATCAAGTAGCCTAATAATCCTCAATACTTGGAGCGATGTGGCAGAGCGACCGCGCCAACCTTGACCTCTCGTCGCTTAACAACAAGAAAGACCGGGGCAGTCTCGCAAATACCCCGTGACGGCATGGGCGATTTCGCAGCTTGGCTGGCCTGGCCACCACTTGCATGTCGAGCTCATGCAAACTGCACGGTCCGTCGGTCCCCCACGGGCGGGCGGGTGACTGCAAGAGATTGCGTTGGCCCGCCCAGAGTCAGCGTCAGCCGTCAGAGATCCGATACCGGGCACACCTCCCTGTTCTGTTCATCGTCCATCCGACCCTGCTCACCGTTTCGTCCGATCGGTTTCGCCGGCCCCAAAATTCTTCTTCGTCCAGGTCACGCCCTTGACGAGTCGCTGTCCACTCAATATAGCTAAAGATCTGGCTCTGGCTGTACAGTCCCCGATCGATCGACCTCGCCATGCACGCTTCGTAGTAGTAATAACAAGTGTATAATGTACTAGATGCAGTTCTAAATGCGGTTGCACAAGTTGGCTTCCAGAATCCTTCGAGAGGGCTCCAAACGTGCTCAGCTTATGGCTAAGTTATTTGCCCTACTGTCTGCTCAATCTCAAATTCTACAATTCAAGATGCTGGGCAAACCGAAATCAAAGACAATTCTGATCTTCATCACCAAAGACCGAGGGAATAATGGTATTTCATCGAAAGAAGTATCATATATCAGCTTTTAGAATCTATATATGGATCCAAACCTCCTACTAAGTTCTAACCTAACTTCTCAAGTCCAATGTTAGAGGATTTAGGGAGTAAATCACATAATCTCTAATTTAGTTAACCTGAACATATTAGTGGATTGGAGACTATATATTCATAATCTTTAGAATAGTCCACCACCGGTAGATGTCATTGGGGATCTCGCCTTCCTCCTCTATGAACATCAATGAGGAAAGGTGGTGAGGAAGACACTAATGTCCTCTGGACATCGATGATCGAGGAAGACTTTGACGCCTTCTTGGTTGTCAGTGTGAAAGTAGCTAGGGACGACGATGACCTTCCCGTCACTCCAATAAGGAACTTAGAAGGATATGGGTGCAACATTGGCTAGTTCCTTAAAATGTTGGTTCCTTATAGTGGGAGTCGCGCCACTTAATAGGCGTTGTGTGATGAGACACCACAACCATTGTCCACTTGGATTTTGCTCCAATCGAGACTCTACCCATACAGTCTATGATCTGAGACCACTTATTCTGACACTAAACTTACAACAGCTACTAACATTTACAACGATTGCACACCACAGGTTGAGTTACAGACCTGATGAGTACAACTACAAACTTTTACGCCAAGCGACCAAAAAAGGTTGAGTCACCGAGGTGAGGTGCTGACATGCAATTGTTGTGTCGTATATTTTTTCTGTTGAATAAGCCTAGTACAAAGTACTTTCATAATTGTCTTACACAATCGTTGCTACAAAGCTCAAACACATAGTATGGTAAGTCTCTCTTATGTCTATTTTTCTTACTATCAATATGCCATTTGACCTATTTATATTATAATTTGTGAAAAAAACAAGTTTAATTTTAAATGTAACACTTATCATAATATTCTGTACTATTTACATATTGAATTAAGTTGTAAACCTTTTTTTTTTAAAAGCGTCACCTGGGACGCGGCCTTCCTGGAGGCCAACGTAGGGGAGCTGGGGTTTGAACCCCGGACACGCTGCTCCACCCATGGAGTCTTTAATTACAAGCTGCTCTAGGCAGTATTCACATTAAATTGTAAACTTTGTAATCGTAGTAATAAAGAGTGTTACCTAACTATATACACAGTTCTCTGTGTGGCATGCCTTTGTTAAAAATTTATACCCACCACCAAGTACATTAGCTCTGCACTTGCCCTGATCTGAATGGCTAAGCCTTGGAATTCCCCGATCGAATTTCGCCCCGTCACCTCCACCTCTGTTGGCACTCTCCCGTACGACATTCCGCTTCCGCGAGTTCCCTCAGAATCGGCGAAGTCAACGAAAAGGTGTCGGAGCAGCGTTTGCAGCCGTGGAAACGAAATGCACATATTCCCTCCGCAGACACAAACCGAACCGCCGAGCGCCGAACTTGTGTTTCGTCCGCCCACGAGAGGACGACATCCAGTCCGGACGTGTAACCGATGTGGTGCGCACTACGACGGCCCGCGCCCGCGGAATCAGTTCAGGGTGCCCCGCTAATCCGCCGTGCTTCTCATCTGCTGTGCTCAATTGCTCATCCACAGCAAAATCCTTTCTATCCCCAGCTGGTTTGTCCACTCGATCGGTCATCTGCCAAGGGCTGCTCCGGGCACATACGACGCCCGGGGACCCGGCACGTCACGTCTCCTCGCGCAAGTGTGCGCGAGCCCCGCGCGCCATCGCATCCGTTCCCATCCCAGTGATGACCGGGGCCGCCATGGCGGGCTGCCGGCCGGCCGGCAGTCGCCAGTGGCCAGCCAAGTGGCCGGGCGTTCTCCGGCGATGCCATGATGGGAAAGGGAAAGGGAAAGGGCGCGGACTCTCCCAGCCCGTGTCGTTGTCCTGATGTCCTCGTACCCAATTGGGCACGTTGCTTCTTCCCCGAGCCGACCACCCCAAACCAACCGCATACAGATATACTGCTCTACGTACGCCCTCTTCTGCATACAGCCGACCGGAAGAGGAAATACGAAAGATTACATAGAGTACAAGACAACCGCAATTTTTTTGCATATCAAAATCGGAGTCGTTGACTCGTTTGTCGTTCATTGGATCGCCACATTGGCTGATTGGCAATTTGGCATATGGATCCCGGCCCAGCGGTTAACAGCTCAGCTCATCTCAATGCGGGCCCCGGGAGTCAGTCAGACACGCACCCGGGTCCTGGCATCACGGTGCTTGCTGGGCTGTTCCCACATGGGGGCGCTCGTATCTACACGTACGTACACGCTGTCGCCTACGTATTCTAGTACGTATACACGGTTACACAGTACACCAGGCAGATGCAAGCTGAACTCCATTTCTTTGCTTTTCCTACACGGACACTACACTACACTAGCTGATTAGCATTAGTCAAAGCCTCCAGTAGATCAGTTTTACGCGTAGCTACAGATGGATGGATGTTTTTTTTTTTTTTCCATTTTCTTGTCGCCGCGGGCTGCCGGCCGTTAGGTTCTCCTAGCTTAGCTGGCCTCCGGTTACTCGGCAATGGCGCCGAGGTCCGGCACGAAGTCCCTGCCGCGGCTGGTTCCCCTCCTCGACCTCCGGCACGCCTTTCCAGACCGCGCGCCGCTGCCGTTGCCGGCCGCGGCGGCGGCCTCCGGGAACACGAGCGGGCCGTCGTGGTCGCCGACGAGCGCGGCGCTGGCGCGGATGGCGAGCGCGGCCATCTCCTCCGCCTGCAGCGGGCGGCGCCGCATCGCGGCGGGGAGCACGAAGTAGAGCTGCCCGGGCTGCAGCGCCTCCTCCGACCCCACGGCCGCCACGGCGCCGCCGAGCTCCAGCCCGTCCGCGCTGCACAGGAACCACGACGCCGCCGTGCCGGTGCCGGCGGCCGCCGCCGCCTTCACGGCCTGTGACGCCCGCGTGCCGTCCGGGAACCGCCGCAGGGTTCCGTCCGCCAGCACCACCCTCGCCTCCGCCGACGTCGACCCTGGCGCCGCCGCCACCGCCGTCGCCTCGCACGAGTTGCAGGCTCCCATTTGTACTGCTGCTGAATCTGAGAATGAATGTGCTGCTGCCTGTGCGCGTTCACGGACCGAAGGAATCCAGGGAGATCGAGCTTTCGTTGAGCAGCTCGAGCGGCGACCAGTGCAGGAGCGAGGCGGCCGGCGAGCTGCTGCTTGCTGGCCGGTGGACTGACTGGGGCGACGACTGGTTGAGTTGAGTAGGGAGGCGGCGTCCGGTGCGCGCGCGTATATATAGCCGAGGTGGACGCGTCGGGTAGTGCGGTGAAGGGGAGCGGACCGTCAGAGGGAAAAATAAGCAGGCGAGCGAGGCTATCGAGAGAGAGAGAGAGGATGCCAACCTGGAGGTTGTTGAGGACAGCTTGAATGCGGGGCCCGGCAGTACGCGAGCGTAAATGCTGCGCGTGCGCGCCCGTCACTGTGCGAGCAGCGCGGCCGGCGCCCGTCCCGTTCGGGGCGGCAGGCCCGTACGCGCTGGGGACTTGGCTATGGCTGGCCAGCGTGTCGCGCTACGTGGCGCTGGCTCTCTGCATGCATGGCATCGTGGGGGTGGGGGCCAACCTGCCAGTGGCCGTGTACCTCTCGCGCAAGTTGATGGGCCAGTGGCTGGCTTTTGCTGCTCAGGTTGCATGCATTGCCAGTTCAGGTTCAGCGGACGGCCCGGTTTCCTAATTACCTCCGGGCCTTGTAACTTTGTGATGTCTGCCGTTGCTATAATAGAGTGAGGCGTGACGAAGTATGGCTGCGCTCAAACCATGCGTCCATGCCAACGGAAAAGAAAATTAAGCAAATCCATCACATGTGCAAGCTGAACATGCACGGAGATCGATTTTTTGGCAGAAAACGGCGCTTTGTTAACCTATAATTTGCCGAGCTCTTTCCGACGAGGAAACGGCGAGGAAGAAACACCTAGAGCCCCAGGAGACGGAGACGATCATTGCGCTGCATGCATTCTGCGCGGTCGAGGGGCCGCGAGCGCGCATGGTCACGAATCGCCCGAGGAACCGCCAAACACGGCAGCTTCGCGCCGTTTTCTCCGTAGCGACAATGCGGGGTCTTTCTGGATACGCTGCGATAGCAAAGGAGATCACGATTCACATGAGCCGCGAAACGCAGCTTCACTAAAAATATCGCGGCACGGGCTTTCAGACATTTTTAGAATTTTAGGGCCTCGCCCCCCTCTATTAACCAAAGCCAACAGACAATGTCAATTACAGGTCCTGCAGATGGGGAAACCACCTGTCCACAGTTTAACGCTTCCAACATCAAACACCAACACCAGAAACCTCTAGCCTCGGCTAACTGATGCAAAAAAAAACTACGGCCAAACAGATGGCAAGCGGAGCAGCATGCTCAAAGAAAAAACTGTTCTGTAGAAAGCTAGAAGGAAAGAAAAGAAAAAAACACTATTGTGACCCCTCCTCCATGATCACCAGAAGTTTATCTTTGCCATCGACTTCACTGAATGACAGACAGTCTTTCTTCAGCCGATTACATCCTGAGTCCAGTCCAACGACAGGTTGAAGCCGTCCCATGCTCGGCATATATCTTCTGTTATCTCCACTGCAGCCACCCCTCCTGGGAGGCCATCTTCTTGATCTTCAGGACCACAGGATTCCTTCTTCTCCTCCGGACAGATAAGTACCCAGTTTTGCAAAGTTGCTACTATTCTGTGTAAGAGTATAGCCATACTCTTCCACGAAGATCTCTGAAAACAAAGATCATTTCTTAGTTTCCACGGATTCCATAAAGCAGCAGCTGTACAAATGTTTACGGGCTTTCAGACATGCTCCTACGTACGGCCTCCAAGAGCCGTGACATATGTCCGCAGGCTATTTTAGTTTGAATTCTCTTATAGGCAGGTGACTCACACACACACACATAATATAATGCTTGATTGACTACCTCTACCTGGGCAAAACGGTAGGCCGGATTTTCGTTTTGGAACCGATTTTCCAGTTCGTCGGCATTGGCATTGGATTCCTCCGACAGCTCATGGGCTCGCGCCGTTGTCAGAGCTCCACGGTACTGTACCGTCCGGCTCCCTAGTCGTGCCCCTGCGCTGGCGCGCCTGCGAATCCATCTGCATGCAGTTGCGGTCCGGATCGCGCTCCGACGCTGTCGCCTTCATGACGCCAGGGCGTGACACGTACAGGCAGCTGAGCTGGACGGTCCCGTCCGCCCGCGCCACGCCCCGCCCATGCTGGAGCCCGCGCGGCACCCACGCGCGCGTGGACGCCACAGAAAATAATGCCCGGGAACAGCCGTCCAGCCGAGCTCCGAGCTCTCTCTGGCAGGTCGACCCACCCAATGCAAGTCCCAGAAATAATGCACCTGGACCGGCCGGCGAGGAAGAGTAAACGCTTGCTCGCTGGAGCAGTGGAGATCGAGCTATCCGGACGCCCATACCTGCTGATCATTGGCAGTGTGGCCTCTGCCGGAATGAGTGAGTTTGTGGGTGTTCTTCGTCGTTGCGTCCGTGTGGATCCAAGCATTAACATCGGCAGATCAGATCCCCAATCATCAGCATCAGCCGGAGAGAGATGCATCTCCATCGCCCATCGCCATGCCGGACTTCTCTGCCCTACCTGTTGTTAAGAAAGGTCAATTTCGAACAGTGCCCATGAAATCGTTGCATTGCCCGATCGATCCCTGTCTATTGGCGAGTAGGAGGAGCAGGAGTTAATCGGTTTCAGTGCAGTGTACTACCATGGCATCAGCATCATTCACGCAAAAATGCTCACTGACCAGACCAAAGCCCACCCACCACCTTTGCTCTCAGGCACAGGCAGGCAGGATGGATCATAGATTCATTCATTCAAACTAGTAAATTCGTCCTCCAACAACACTGGACACCCAACTGGCAATCAACGTTTAAAATGTAACGCTCCGCTGGAGGAGACCGGAGTAGTACACGTTACTGCATTTTGCGTCCTGCGTTCTGACACCCCGTGGTTAGTTTAAACAGACAGAGGAGATTCACGTCACGAGCCCATTTGGCCCTTTATTCTCTCGCTCCAAACGGAGGAATAAATCAATCAGCCGCACACTACTCTACTACAACACCCTGCTGCAGCTCGATCGGTGCGCTGCACCCGTCACCCGATCGGTCACCAGACATGCATCTTGGGAGCCCGTGCCAGGCTTGCGGTCAGACGATCCCCCACACCCCCATTAGGTTATCGCAAACAACCACATTTGTCCCTCCATATGATGATTAAACTACCCCTAATCCACCACGTCGCAACTGAAACATTTCAGAGGAAAGGTTCGCGCTGTTGGGTGCGCGCAGGCAGAATCTAGCGCCAGCGCGTCGCTACTCGCGGCCGGCCCGACACCGGAGGGGCAGGAGCAGCGCTGCCGGAGGCAAAGCTCTCGCGCTCATGTGCGCCCCGACGACGACGGTGGTAACCAGCCGAGCGATCGGTTGGTTTAGGTTTGGTTGATGGGGAATCGGAACGGCATTCCCTTGTTGATAAAACCTGTCACGCGCTGTCAGATCGATCAGAGGCTTGGAGGTTAGAGCTGCTGGATAAGATAAATTGGGAAAAGGTTTGTAGTCCTGCGTGAGTTGAGTTGGAAACGGAAACGGTTGGCTCACGGGCCAGCCGTGCAGATTTAACAAAGATCGGATTGGTTATTCGGTTATTCTGATGCGAAAGCGAAGCCACTGTCAGTCAGCGGGGTGTCATCAGTCGTTGTCTGATGAAAACTAGCTCTCGGAAGCCGTTGGGTAATCAAATTACGCGTACAAGAAAGACGAAAATAATATGGCGGGTTACAATTTTATTTTATTCTGTCTCAAGAACTTACACCTCAGGAGGTATTTATAGGCCCCCTGGCTTCGCTATTTTAGAAATCTTACATAATCAGCCACAAACTTCCTATACATTCGACTAGAAGGCACATCGACGAAGTAGTGAAACATACTTCGCCCCCTCCATGTTGTCTCTTTATGCAACTTTGTCTTGGTTATGATTTTTTAACTCAGCCGGCAACTTCATAAAGTCTTCACGCGAAGCCGCTGTCAATTTTGTTGGTCCTTAAAAGTCTAGCGGAGTCATCTTTGCCGGAGAACTCGAAACATGTAGAAACATATATGCGAAGTTCGAAATAATCTCAGCGAAGTTGCCATGTTATCTTCGCTGAGTGCCTGAGATGCGGCGAAGTCATCTTCGCCAGTCAATCTTGGAATATACGAAAACATACAAGCAAAGTTGTAAACAGTCATGGCGAAGTCATCTTCGTTATCTTCGCTGGACATGTTAGTATCTCAAATATTAGTAATGAAATATTTGTCTCTAAAGTTTGAAAAGGATGTTTGAATGTCAAAGTTGTTCCCCAACAGCAGCCCCTCGCGGGCGAAGGCCTACTCCAAAGGTCTGAATCCCGTGAAGTTTATATGAAACTTTGCCTAACAAACGCCATCTAAATTTTGAAGTTGGCCTATTTGAATTTTGAATCTAACGGTTAGCTTTGACCGGTTGACCAGGCACTGCCTATAAATAACGAGACCCTCCCCCCGCGGCTGTCGTTTTCAGAAGAAGGAAAACTCTGCCGAAATTTTTCTTAGAGTTCTAAAGTTTGAGATAGTTTTTCCTGACTTCTTGCCGTTGTGCTCGCCTGGTCTCAAATCTTCGTTCGGGGTTTGAGTCACGTCTTCGCCAAGGTTTGTTCCTTTTACTTTTTATTTTCGCAATTTTATTGAATAGTGTTTTTGATTTTTGGTTTTTTAGATGTCTTTGCAAGATTTACAGGGTCAACTTCTATCTCGGGAGAGTTCGAAGACCGAGGAAGATAGGGCTCAAATGGATTCTGACAATGAGGGCCTTGACGGTATTGACGCGTCAGTTGAGGACTTAGTGAAAGATGATGAAGGTTTTACCTTAACTTTTGGCAGAACTTTGTTTAAAAAGAGTCACCTTGATGAGATGGTTCGATTGAGAATTGTTGAACGTGTCAAGTGAGGATTCCTGATCCTATGGAGACCAATCCGAAGCCTCATCCTGACGAATGTATTGTGTACCAGGACTTGTTTACTGCTGGACTTCGCTTCCCTTGCCAGGACTTCGTTGAAGATGTGTTGAAGGCTTTTAACATTCAAATGCACCATCTGACTCCAAATGGTGTGGTTAGGCTGGCTCAATTTGTCTGGGCCGTTAAATCTCAGGAGGCTAATGCAAATATTACGGCTTTTTGCAAACTTTTTGAGATGTACACTCAGTTCAAAGAATTTATGCTTGAAGGGCGGGTTATCATAAAGTATTTTGCTTGTTCAAGTTTCAAGACAGCTCGCAATGCCGTTCAAGTTTCTCCGGCAACTAGGAACAAGTGGGGTACTGGAGATTGGTCTAGATTTTGGTTTTATCATAAAGTGCCCATGGTTGAGGAGCGGGACCCTATTACGAGGAAGATGGTGAAGAAGTATCCAATGGCTGCTAGAATGGAGATTGAGAATTTTAAACTATCTCCGTCTGTTCCTTCTTCTATGATTTTGAAGACTGCTGTGAAGGCGTACAAGTGTACAACTTCGCTGGAATATGCTAGGGATTTGGTTGAGGAGTATGCTACCGCCAAAATTTATCCATTGAAAAAAGGATGGTCTTTTTAGCGTTTTCATCTTAAGAAGGTTCGGGGTATAAACTACAAGTTTTCGGATAACGATTTTCATCACCCGAGGACATTTTCTTCTGATGAAGAATTTGTGAAGTCTGTGGAAAGCCGGGCTGAGGATTTGCTTGGAAAATATGTGCTGAGCAAGAAGGATAATATTGATAAGGTTCTTAGGAGTGATTATAAGTGCTTGAATAGAGTTTTTAAAGTTACTAATGTTGAATATGGCGATAGGCCTCCTCCTACTTATGCCCGTGCAAAGAAGCAAGGTAAAAAGGAGACTGTTATTCAGAAGAAACGCCAGTCTGGCGTTTCTAGCAAAGTTGTTGCTAAGAAGTTGAAGAAAAATCAAAGTCCTTCTATTTGTTGGATATTGAAGAAATTGATGCTGTGCTTGAACGGAGTTTGGATATGGAGGGGAACTTGGTTTCTGATGTCGGTGCTGGTGGTGAAGGTGTTGCTAAGGTTGTCAAAGGTGATGGTGATGGTGGTGATGTTGATTTTCCTGTTTCTCGAGATGCTGAGGATGAGGTGAGAAAAATTTGTATGATTTTCTCTTCTAGTAGTTTGGTTCCACTATTACTTACTCCACTTAACAAAAACTTACAGAATTTGTAAGCTCGTGGTGCTTCTGCCGGTGGTTCCGACGAAGTTGGTGCGGAAGCCAGCTTGGTTTCTGAGAAAGAGATTCAAGCTAGGGATTTCCAGGAAGTTGGTGGTTCGGCTTCACCGAGACCTGATGCTGAGGCTTCTTTTGCTGAGCCGGTTAAAGAAAATATTAACGCTGGGAGAACAACTTCGGTTGAGAACCCAGCTATAGTTGAAGCCGGTGAAGTTGGTGTTCAGAATATGCCGAAGAAAGCTGGAGGCTCTAGAGCCTATTCTATCAATCTTGAAGATAGCGATGATGAAGTTTTGGATGACATTGTCAATGATGACCGCTTGGCGCGCTTAACCAGTTCTAGTATCCATGTTGAGAGCGAAAAAAGTATTGAATGCAATTTGGGTGAACGTGTTTCTACTGGTAAGTACTAGAATTTATGTTTCTTTTTGATTTGAACTGTTTTGTTTTGTTAACTTTTTATTTCTCTTGCAGAAACTATCTTTCCTCACGCACCGTCTTCTCCTCGAAAACAAGTCAATTTGAGCAAGTTTGGTGGTCATGATCCCGTCACTCCTGTTATCCCTGTTGATGGCAAAGGGAAGGTTTCTAAAGCTCTCAAGCGTGGGTTGGCATTTTGTCAAGAGAAAAGTTTAGGTCTTGACAGTTTTAAGTTTATTGGTGTCGGGGCCAATAAACTTGGATGATGCCTCGCGGTTCTGAGGTTCAACTGTTGAAGTGCATAGACGAGGCTTTCACTGTGCCTGATGCAGAACTTGAGATATCCAAGAAACCCTTGCTCGATGTTGCTGATGCTGGGCTGTCAATGATGTATAAGGGTTCTCTTTTGATGAGAGGATTGCGAACTGGGCTAGAAGAAAGGGAGAAAAACTTTGCCCTTCACGAACGTGACTACCAAGCTGAAATTGAGAATCTAAAAAAACAACTTGCTGAAAAGGAGAAAGAGAGGGATGACGCTGTGGATGCTCATAATGTGTTGGAGGACAAACTTATCAGTGCTCTTGCTCAAGTTGAGGAAAGAGATGATGTTATCAAGAGGATTGAGGAGGAAAAAGAGAAGTTGAGGGAAGATGTTAGGCGTGTTGAGAGAAGAATTGCGGATCAGGATAAGTCTTTCTTTGACAATTGCAATCGCATTTGGGAGCTTTGCTTCGAATGTGATGATAAGTTTGGGGCCAGACCTGGAGACAAGTGTTGGGATCTTGGTGACCAGGACAGTTTTTTCAGTTGGCTTTGCTGCCAATATGAGGATCTATGCCAGTCATGGAGGCCACTGTTGATATTGGTGCTTTCTACTCTGCTCGTGCTTTGTTTCATCTGATGAGACAAAGCCAAGATCCATTGTTTACACAACTTTGTGATGCCAATTATAAGTTCTCTTCTGTGAGCGAACTAACCAACGTGACGAAGGTGACACAAGTGTTGTGCAACAAATATCTCGAGCAGCACTGGAGGTCAGGTGGTCGGGTCCATTGTTTTGACAAAGCTAGAGAGAAACTTCAGAGGGTAAATTTTATACTTGCTTGCTTTTCTTTTCTTTTCTTTTGTGCTTTGTATCTAACTTTTCTCTCTTTCTGTATCAGCAAATCGCAAAGGAGGCGGAAGCTGCTCGAAGGGAGGCAGAAGAAGCCACAAAGAAGGAAGTTGGTGCTGGAGGTCGAAGCGTTGCTGGACCCAGCGATGTTAGTGGTGGTCATCCTTAGGCTGTAGCTGCTTTTTTATTTTGTGAGATGAGGGATTTTAAGATACAATGACTCTAAGTTATGGTTTTTGTAAGATATACACTTGGTAAGTGTTTGACTATCTGTCCATCCTGCGCAGGTTCCTCATGCTGAGGCTGTGCAGGATGTCGAAGACATTGTTCCGCTGTTAATGTGTAAAGATGACTTTGTTTTTGAACCCGCCGAGTTTCATGATTTTCGCGCGAAGTGCGATGGCTATGATGTCGATGAATTTCTTGCTCGTAAGTTTTGCTCTTTGTTATTTTGAACTTAAACTTTTTTGGTGATTTTGTCTTATAAATCTTTTATAGACGTGAACAAGCGACGTCGCAGCGTCCGGCCTCCTAATTGCTGAGTTTTTGACTTTACGGGCTTTACGCAGGTAAAAGTTTGACGTGTGGGGTTTGTTTTTTCTTCTGTGGTTGCTCTTGTTTTCTAACCTCTTCTTCTTATAGTCATCTAGTCAAGTACCTCATCGGCGAGTGTTTGTGAGGACTATTTACGCCGTGAGGTGAACGAGATTATAGACGAAATTATGAGCGACATACTTGGAGATGCTGCCGAGGTAGTTAGTTCTCGGGATGACTAATTTGGTAGAAATATTTTTGTAATTGGGTAGGTTGTATTGCGAGACATCTTGCATTACGAAGTTTGTGAGTTTTCCTTCTCTTGTATGACTGGGTACAGAATAAACACTTTGAGTTAAGCTGTGTATGTACCTTGTTGAGAAACAATGTAATTGGAAACTTTACCATAGTAAATTTTGAAATGTTGTCACTTATTTTCCGTCCGAAGTGGATGCATGCACTTCGCTTGGAAGCTTGAGGCGCTTTCGCCTTAGTGACGCAGAGTTGAAAAATTTGCCTTAGCAAATTTTGAAACGCCGTCCCTTTTTTCGAGCGAAGCGGACACGTACGCTTCCTTAGAAGCTGAAAACATTTCACCTTAGTGAAACAAAGTCAAAAAATTTACCTTAGCAAATTTTGAAACGCCGTCCCTTTTTTTCGAGCGAAGTGGACGCGTACGCTTCCTTAGAAGCTGAAAACATTTCACCTTAGTGAAACAAAGTCAAAAATTTTACCTTAGCAAATTTTGAAACGCCGTCCTCTTTTTCGAGCGAAGTGGACGCGTACGCTTCCTTAGAAGCTGAACGCATTTCACCTTAGTGAAACAAAGTCAAAAAATTTGTCTTAGTAAATTTTGAAACGCCGTCCCTTTTTTTCGAGCGAAGTGGATGCGTACGCTTTCTTAGAAGCTGAAAATATTTCACCTTAGTGAAACAAAGTTGAAAATTTTACCTTAGCAAATTTTAAAACGTCGTCCCTTCTTTTTCGAGCGAAATGGACGTGTACACTTCCTTAGAAGCTGAAAACATTTCACCTTAGTGAAACAAAGTTAAAAATTTTGCCTTAGCAAATTTTGAAACACCATCCCTTCTTTTTCGAGCGAAGTGGACGCGTACACTTCCTTACAAGCTGAAAACATTTCACCTTAGTGAAACAAAGTCGAAAAATTTGTCTTAGCAAATTTTGAAATGTCGTCCCTTCTTTTTCGAGGAAGTGGACGCGTACGCTTCCTTAGAAGCTAAAAACATTTTACCTTAGTGAAACAAAGTCAAAAAATTTGCCTTAGCAAATTTTAAAATGCCGTCCCTTCTTTTTCGAGCGAAGTGGACGCGTACGCTTCCTTAGAAGCTGAAAACATTTCACCTTAGTGAAACAAAGTCGAAAAATATGCCTTAGCAAATTTTGAAACACTGTCCCTTCTTTTTCGAGTGAAGTAGACGCGTACGCTTCCTTAGAAGCTGAAAACATTTCACCTTAGTGAAACAAAGTCGAAAAATTTGCCTTAGCAAATTTTGAAACGCCGTCCCTTCTTTTTCGAGCGAAGTGGATGCGTACTCTTCCTTAGAAGCTGAAAACATTTCACCTTAGTGAAACAAAGTCGAAAAATTTGCCTTTGCAAATTTTAAAACGTCGTCCCTTCTTTTTTGAGCGAAGTGGACGCGTACGCTTCCTTAGAAGCTAAAAACATTTCACCTTAGTGAAACAAAGTCAAAAAATTTGCCTTAGCAAATTTTGAAACGCCGTCCCTTCTTTTTCGAGCGAAGTGGATGCGTACGCTTCCTTAGAAGCTGAAAACATTTCACCTTAGTGAAACAAAGTCATAAAATTTACCTTAGCAAATTTTGAAATGCCGTCCCTTCTTTTTCGAGCGAAGTGGACGCGTACACTTCCTTAGAAGCTGAAAATATTTCACCTTAGTGAAACAAAGTTAAAAAATTTGCCTTAGTAAATTTTGAAATGTCGTCCCTTTTTTTTCGAGCGAAGTGGACGCGTACGCTTCCTTAGAAGCTGAAAATATTTCACCTTAGTGAAATAAAGTCAAAAAATTTGCCTTAGCAAATTTTGAAACGCCATCCCTTCTTTTTCGAGTGAAGTGGATGCGTACGCTTCCTTAGAAGCTGAAAGCATTTCACCTTAGTGAAACAAAGTCAAAAAATTTGCCTTAGATAAGTTGGCATTTTTTAGATTTAATAATATATTGATGCTAACTTAGTTTTGCAAAATTTGTGCTGATATTGGAGTGTATATTGGATATACTCTTCAGCATTGTACTTTTGGTTGTGCAGTGTAGAGACATATTTCTGGGGAAACTGCTTTCTCATTTTATATTTCATGAGATTTACAAAGAGACTGCCTCGTTAAAAAACCACTCACCCTGTGAAGGGTTTTCTCTGAGTGAAAAAAGAGTGCAGCTCGATTATTGTTGCAAGAACGTAAATTTACTTAAAGAGAAAATCTACTTCTACTTTTGCTAAAAAGTAGACTAATCCTGCAGTCTTGCTTATGGATAATACTTGCAGAGTGCTTCTATGTTCCAGGTGTGATTGAGTTCTTCACCTTTAAGGTTTGCCAGATGATACGCACCTTCTTTGTTTGTTCTTGTGACGATGAAAGGACCTTCCCACTTTTGCTGGAATTTTCCCACTGTGTTTTCATCTCTTTTTCTTTTTAGGACGAGATCTCCTGGTGCTAACTCTCTTGGCTTAACTTTTTTGTTGTACCACTTCTGTGTTTTAAGTTGGTACTTCTTGATATTCTCAAGTGTCTTGTTTCTTTCTTCTTCGAGCAAGTCCTTCCTTGTTATTTGGTCTTCTTCTGTGATCATTTGAACATTTGTTCTTGGACCTTCGTATTTTATCTCTTCGGGAGTCATTGCTTCATCTCCGTAAAGTAACTTGAATGGAGAGAAATCTGTTAGCCTTGATTTTGAAGTGTTGTGAGACCAGATTATTTTTGGTAACTCGTCGACCCATTTTCCTTTTTTGAGGTCTGTTAGGCACTTTGAAATTCCTGTGCAAATTATCCCGTTTGCTCTTTCGACTGCTCCATTAGACTGTGGGTGTTTTAGTGATGCGAATCAAAGTTTGATTCCCATTGAATGGCAGTATTCTCTGAAGTCTTCGCTATCAAACTAGGTTTCATTGTCTACAGTGATGTGTCTTGGGACTTCGAATCTGTATATGATGTTTTGTCATAGGAATTTTTCATTGTGTGAGAAGACATGTTTGTGATTGGCTTCGCTTCAATCCACTTGGTGAAATATTCGACCGCAACTATTGCATATTGGTAGTTGCCTTGAGCTGGAGGTAACTTTCCGACTATGTCGATTCCTCATCTTGCCAGTGGCCAAGTTGGTTTAATTGGTTGTAGGTTTGTTCCTGGTGCTTTAACTTTTCCTGCTGTCATTTGGCAATTGTGACAAGTCCAAATGATTTCTTTGCTGTCACTTTGGGCAGTTGGCCAGAAGAACCCTTATCTGAAGGCTTTTCTAACTATTGATCTAGCCCCGGCGTGGCATCCACAGATTCCACCGTGTATTTCTTTCAACAGGTTCTTTCCATCTTCTCTTGAGATGCACTTTAGTAGGGGTTGGCAAACTCCATCCTTGTATAGTTCTTTGTTGATGGTTTTGTAGCTTCTGGTCTTTTGCTTCATTCTTACTTCATCAACTTCGTTTTCTGGCTCGTAGAATCCTTTGATGAATGCCATAATTGGAGCTCTCCAATCTTCGCTTTCTATGATGTGTACTTCTTTTGGTTGTTTAACTTTCGTTTTTGTTGAGGCTTCGGTGATAGTTTGGAAGAATACTTCTGGTGATTACTCTAACTTTTGGGCGGCAGCTTTCGCAATTTCGTCTGCATCTGTATTGTCATTTCTTGATATACTTTTCATTGTGAATCCTGCGAACTGTTTTTCTTGGTCCCTCAGTAGCTGGAGATATTTTGCTAGTTCTGGATCTCTTGCTTTGTAATTTTTCTCTATATGCCCAGCCACTACTTGAGAATCTGTCTTGATTATTAGCTTTTGGATTCCTATTGCTCTTGCTTTGCGAAGTCCTAGTAATACTGCCTCATATTCTGCAATGTTGTTGGTGCATTAAAAGTCTAGTCTTGCTGCGTATTTGAGTTTGATTCCAGAAGGTGAGGTTATGACTGCTGCTGCTCCTGCGCCGGCAAAGCCCCAAACACCATCGCAATAGATTATCCATTCTGGTTGCTCCATTCTTTCTTGATTGTACCTTGAGGGTGTCTAATCTGCCACGAAGTCAGCCAGCTCTTGAGATTTGATTGCTGTTCTTTTTTCGAATTTGATGAAGTATTGGGACAACTCTGCAGCCCATTTTCCCAATCTCCCTGAGGATTTACAGCCTTGTAGCACTTCTTTGAGGGTTTGATTTGTTGGCACTCTTATTTTGTGTGCTTGGAAGTAGTGTTTCAATTTTCTAGATGTCATAAGTACTGCATATGCAATTTTCTCAATTTCTGAATAGAAAATTTTTGATCTGGACAGAGCTTCGGATGCGTAGTATACTAGAACTTGTTTTGTTGAGTGCTCATTTTCTTCTTCTTGGATCAGTACTGCACTAACTGTGCTTTCATCTGCTAATACATATAGTAGCAAATCTGCCATTGGGTCAGGTGTTGCCAAGGTTGTGGGGTTGGATAGATATTTCTTTATTTTTTTGAAAGCTTCTTGTTGTGCTTGACCCCAGTTGAATTTTTTCTTTTTCCCTTTTAGTGCTTGAAATATTGGGAGGCTTCGCTCAGCTGATTTGGATATAAATCTGTTCAGCGAAGCTAGTCTTCCTGTCAACTTTTGGATGTCCTTGATATTTCTTGGCACTTGCATGTTTAGTATTGCTTTCACCTTCTCCGAGATTCAGGTCAATTCCTTTTGTGGATACGATGCACCCCAAAATTTTGCCTGTTTGAACTCCAAACGTTTATTTTTCTGGGTTCAACTTTAAATTTGCTTTTCTGAGGTTTGAGAAAGTTTCTTGTAAATCTTCAACATGGTCTTCTCTTTTCTTGCTTTTGACTACCAAGTCGTCAACATACGCGAGTATATTTCTTGGTATTTGATCTTTAAGAACTGTGGATGTTATTCTAATGAAGGTTGTTCCTGCATTGCGAAGCCCCTTAGCCATTTTTTGGAAGCAGTAAGTTCCGAATGGTGTGATAAAGCTTGTGTATTCTTCATCTTCTTTTTTCATCCAGATCTGATGATAACCTGAATAGCAGTCGAGGAAACTGAGCATTTCACTTCCTGCTGCCTGATCTACCAAAGTGTCTATTCTTGGTAGTGGAAAGTTATCTTTTGGGCACGCCTTATTAAGATCTGTAAAGTCTATACACATTCTCCACTTTTTGTTTTTCTTCTGCACCATGACTATGTTTGCGAGCCAAGTTGTGAATTGGACTTCCCGTATGACTTTCACATCTAACAATCTTTGGACTTCGACTTTTGCAGCTTGTGTTCTGTCTTCTGACAACTTTCTGATTTTTTATTTTTTCGGCCTAAAGTTTGGATCGATGTTTAACTTGTGTTCTATAACATCCCTGCTTACTCCTCCTAAGTCTTGTGAGGACCAGGTGAAGATTTCTTTGTTGCTTTGCAGGACTTGTATTATCTTTTCTTCATCTTCTTTCGATAGATTTGTACCGATGATGATTTGTTTTTTTGGTACCATTGGGTCGATTGGTACTTTCTTTGTATCTTCGTAAGGCTTCGCTTTTTCTTGTGTCTTCGCGTTTTTAGTTTTAAACTCGTCATCTTCTTCTTCTTCTTGTATCACATGGATATTTTTAAAAGCTGGGCTTGCATCTCTTTCTATGTTTCTTGCCTCTGTTTGATCACCAAAAACGGTTATGATGCCATTGACTGCTGGCATCTTCATGCATAAGTATGGGTAGCTTACTATAGATTCGAAAGCATTTAAACTTTCCCTTCCAAAGACTGTGTTGTACTGGCTATGCATTTCAACAACATCGAATGCTATTTGTTCTGTTCTTGCGTTATTCACTGTTCCGAATGAAACTGGCAAGACAATTCTGTCAATAGAGTTTATTTTCTTTCCGCCAAAGCCTACTAATGGGTGCTCGGCTCTTCCCAAAGTTTTTCTGTCGATTTGCATTGCGTCTAAAGTTCTTGTGAATATGATATCTGCTAAGCTACCACCATCTATCAGAATTTTTGTTACTGACCAACCTTTGATGTTTGCTTCTATGACCATTGCGTCCATATGAGGGTAATCTTTGAGTTTGAGATCTTGTTCTGAAAATGTGATTGGCATGTGGGACCATCTTGTTTTCTTGAATGGACCTTCAATTGCTATGAAGTTTACTCTTCTAAAATAATTTCTTCTTCCATTTCTTGTTTCTAGCTCCATGCTGTTTCCTCCGAATATGGTCATAATTCTGCCTTTGCTTGGGATGATCGTATTCCCATTGCTTGTTGACTCTTCAGGCGTGTTGTTGTTATACTGAGTTTGGTGGTTGTTATTTGCCACTGAACTTTTAGGGTAAAAACTTTGCTGCTGATTTGAGCCCTATTGATTTTACGGGCACATTGCTAACGGTTGACAATTATAGATTGGCAGAGGTGGTGGCAACATATGTTGGGGGTAAGTTATTGGCGCATAACTTGTTCTTTGGGGAGCTAGATGGTTGACAATTTTTAGCTGCGAAGTTGCTCTATTTTCTTCTTGCACTTCTTCAATGCTTTTCTTTACTTTTGGGCACATCTTTGATGTGTGACCAGCCCCTTTGCCATGTATGAACCTAATTGCTTCGTTTATGTTGGATTGCATATAAGTGACAAGAACAACATTGGTAAGATAACCCTTATACTTTATGAGGTGTGAAGAAGCTTGTCATTAGTTTAAACCGGACTTGAAAGCTTATAAGCAAAACACGGTAGCTCAAGTCAAAGAGAAAGAAGCTCATGGAAACAATCTAGTTCAAGAAGTGGGCATAATTGACAAATCCTACAAGTGGTGTCCACAATGCTAGTTCTTGTAAGATATGTCTAGAATATCACATCTCTACACATGGCATTCATTCAAAGTGATACCTAGTACATCAAAAGGTGGTTCCACAAGTGATGCTCAACTTTAAGTGATCAATTCAAATCAAGAAAACTACCCTCATTCGCAAGTTGGTTACCCATGCTTTGACATAGGGGGAGTTGCCCCAACACATCTATATCAAGGTCAAAGAGCTTACAAGTGCTATACATGTGGTATTTGTAAGTGGTGTCATTCCAAGATATGATGGTGTCCATCAAAAATGAAGATTCAAGACTCAACCATCTAACCAAGTCCAACTCTTTGCATGAAAGGACTCACCATACATTTAGTACAAGAGAAACATCTTCATGTGGTATGGAGTACATACCTTTTATGGTGATTGATGACAAAGGGGGAGAGAAATATACAAAGATATGCAAGAGGCATATTATAAAGGAGAAATTGGACAAAGATGAGAGAAGACATGGACATGGACCAAGAGGGAGAAATATTGAAGAGAGGAGGATCAAATATTCTTGGACAAGAGAAGCACACAAGTAGGGGGAGCAAGCTCATGAACTTGGTTGATTGCATTTGATATGTGCATATTCAAGCGCTTGCTTGCATTTGCATAAGTATTTAAATTCAATATGCAATGCTTGTATGGTGTATGCTAGTCATAGAACTTGATTGATGATTTTATAACTAGCATGCATAGGTTGGTTAGCTAGTCTCATGTGTTCTTTCTCGTGGTACTAGAACCTTGCTTATAATATTGATCTCATGAGGTATCTAGTTTGTTTCATGTGATATATAGCTAACCATAATGATGCTAAGGATGAACTTCAAATGTGCAACTCTGATTGGTATCATGCTTCAAAGGTTTATTCTATATACCTTAGCATCACTTAGTAGTGCTAACTCTCCCAAAATTTTTATATTTATGCATGTGTGCAAGCTTGAATTTAAACCAATTGAGCACACATGTAGGGGGAGCTATCACTACCAAGTTGACTTTGTGGTACTTATCCAAATCATGGCATTGAGCTTAAATGTTGGATAAGTGGCATAGAGTCCAAATACTCTTAATTTCCATATCTTTGTAGAGTTGTCATCAATTACCAAAATGGGGGAGATTGAAAGGTCCCTATGTGATTTTGGAAATTGAGTGACAACTTTAGGTTGGACTAATGTGGATTATGTGAGATACACAAGGAATTAGTCCACAGGTGAAAGTGCAATGGAGGAGCTTAATTGCATATGTGACATGACATAGAGTCATGTGACCGAGATGGTGAAGATCGAGATGAGGCTTGGCTCGATAGACCGGTGGATGTGTGAAGGGCAAGTCAAGGCTTTGAAGTGATGGACCATGAGCTGGTGAAGCTTGAGCAAGACTTGTTGCCGATGGACCATGAGATAGTGAAGAGCAAGTGAGGTCAAGATCGATGGACCAAGAAGGTTGCATGATGATATGAAGTGGATCATATCATTTGATGATTGTGTCGGTACATGTGTTGCATTGGCACATTGGAGGAAGACGGTGGAAATAAAAATGCGCGCAAGGCAAAGGTATAACCTAGGGCATTTTATTTCACCAGTCATGAGGTGTGTAGAGAAGTTGATGACTGGATTTAGGATTGATAGCCGTACTATGAAGAGGGGCAAACTTGTTTGCATATCGGTCATCTAGTGCCACTTGAGTGATCTAACTTTGTGACATGCTAGGATCGAGTGGCGTTGTGAGAGCAAGAGAAAATCCTTTGAAAATAATTTTGAAAATGCTAACACACATGCACATGGTGATGTACACTTGGTGGTGTTGGCACATTTGCAAAGGAGAACGAGTTGGAGATGTTTCGAAGAACTCGTGTGCTTGAAAAAGAGAGATGATGGTCATTAGATTGGAAAACTACTTTGATCCACTATGCTTTGGATCAAGAGGGTTACATGGTTGTGTATCCCTCTGAATAAGCTTTCCATAGAGTCCAAGATCATCGAAAATTAAGTTCGGAGCTAAGAGATATGCCCATTTTAGTGCGGGGTGGTGCTGGACCAGCGGAAGTTCCGGTGGGTCTGGACCAGAAGTTCCGGTCAGCCAAGCCCGAGCAACCGCGCGCCCCGATTTACTTCCGGTTGGTGACCGAAAGTTCCGGTGGATGACCGGAAGTTCCGGTGGGTCTGGACCGGAAGTTCCGGTCAGCCCAGCCCGAGCAACCGCGCACCCTGATTTACTTCCGGTTGGTGACCAGCAGTTCCGGTGGATGACCGAAAGTTCCGGTGGGCCTGGATCGGAAGTTCCGGTCAGCCCAGCCCGAGCAACCGCGCGTCCCGATTTACTTCCGGTTGGTGACCGGAAGTTCCGATGGAAGTTCCGGTGGATGACCGGAAGTTTCGGTCAGGTGACCGGAAGTTCTGGTAGGCCAGATATGGGTTGACTTCGCGTACAACGGCTATATTTGTACTAACTGAAAGTTCCGGTGGGCTCTGTCGGAAGTTCCGGTAGGCTATTTTCAGCCCAAAATTTGAACCTAACGGCTCTATTTTGAGTGGGGCTTATAAATAGCCCTTTGGTCGGCCATGGCCGGGTAGGGGAGCACACTTTGGCCTTGGTGGCTTGTGTGGTAGTGCTTAGGAGCCCTCTAACTCACTCATGCTTGATAGTGTTCATCCGATCGAGTGAGAGAGCGATTCTAGTGCGTTGCTTTGAGAGATTGCTTCGTGTGGCACTAGGTGTTCGTGTTGCAAGCCGGTGGGCTTGTTACTCTTGGAGGTTGCCACCTCCTAGACGGCTTGGTGGCAAGAGACTCCGTCGAAGCACGCAAGGAGCTTGTGCGGTGCTCCGGAGAAGAGCTTGTGAGGGGTATTATGCTCACCCCGTGGGAGATCGCGAAGAGCAACTCTAGTAGAGATCGTGGCTTGGAGGATCCCTATCTTGTGTTGATTCATCGCACCCGAGGCTGTGGGTTTGGCTAGGTGACGCCAATTAGCGAGTGAATCTCCAAGTGGGTGCATCGCCACAAGAGGACATAGCTTGGTGGTAACCAAGTGAACCTCGGTAAAAATCGCCGTGTCATCTTGTGTCCACACTTCGCGGTGGTTTGCAATCTCTTTCATAAGCTTGTATTTACATTCATATATATTGTGCTTGTGTTGTTGCTCTTGTAATTAGTTGGCTTGTGTAGCTATCTAGTTACCTTCTAGCTTGTGTAGTTTAGAAGTATCTCTTGTGTGGCTAATTAGCTTGTGTAGTCTAATTAGTTGCTTTGCTTAGTTTGTGTAGCTGAGTAATTTAAACTCTTGGGTTCGGTTTGTGTAACCTTATCCTTGAGCATCTAGTGAGCTTAGATTGGCTTTATGCTTTGCTCATTAGAATTGTATAGGAGCTCCCTCGGTTGCTAACTTACTAGTTGCTTAGGTTTATGTGACCTTACAAGCTAGACTTATTTAGGAGAGCTCAAGCTAGACCGGCACCTTGCTTTCTTGTTTAGGATATTTTAAAAGGTGCATCTAGAGTTATAGTTAGAGGGGTGAAGTCTTGGCTAGATCGATAGTTTTAATTTCGCATTTATTTCGGTTAGCCGGTGCGATAAGTTTTAGAAAGGACTATTCACCCCCCTCTAGTCCACCATCTCGACCTTTCAGAAGAGTACCACTGCTGCGCTGGTCCTCTTACTGCCATGATGAGTGACTTCACTAAGGTGTTTGCATCTCCCCCACTTGATGCAACTGCTGCTTTAAAACTCATAAGGAATTATCTTGGGTCGGATATACCATTGTAAGTTGGGATAATGTTGAATTTGAAACCTGCTGGCCACTTCGCTAGCTGAATGTCGATTGACAAGGGCGACTCTATGTCAATTGTTGCTATTTGACTTTGGTTTTCTTTGCTGTTGGTGTTTTTGCTTGATGAGTTTGGTTCTTGAATTATGACTTCGCTCTCGTTTTCTAATTCATCATTAAACTTTCTTAATTCAGCTTCTGCTTCTGCTATTCTTTGTTTTAAAGAGTTTTTTCTTGTCTTTTTTCTTACTTCCTCCAGCTGTTTTTTCTTGACGATGAGTTGATCTTCGAGTTCTTTGAGTCTTTTTTCTTCGTTCTGAGTTTATTCTTCTTCTTGAACACGTCTGTTTTCTGTTTCTGTCTCATCTTCCAAAAGTGGGTCTCTGTCCTGGTTTGAATTGTCTCCAGCCGAAGTTGCTTTTTTGCTATGTCTTGCCATTTTGCGTCTGCGTGGTGGTCGTGGGTGTCTTCGATCACACAAACAGACGGCGCCAGATGTTAGGTAATGAAATTACGCGTACAAGAAAGGTGAAAACAATATGACGGGTTGCAATTGTATTTTATTCTGTCCTAAGAACTTACACCCCAGGGGGTATTTATAGGCCCCCTGGCTTCGCTATTCGAGACATCTTACATAATCAGCCACGAACTTCCTATACATTCGACTAGAAGGCACATCGGCGAAGTAGTGAAACATACTTCGCCCCCTCTATATTGTCTCTTTATGCAACTTTGGTCTTGGTCATGATTTCTTAACTTAGCCAGCAACTTCACAAAGTCTTCACGCGAAGCCGCTGTCAATTTTGTTGGTCCTCAAAAGTCTAGCGGAGTCATCTTCGCCGGAGAACTCGAAACATGTAGAAAATATACATGTGAAGTTCGAAATAATCTCAGCGAAGTTGTCATGTTATCTTCGCTGAGTGCCTGAGATGCGGCGAAGTCATCTTCGCCAGTCAATCTTGGAACATACGAAAACATACGAGCAAAGTTGGTAAACAGTCATGGCAAAGTCATCTTCGTTATCTTCGCTGGACATGTTAGTATCTCAAATATTTATAATAAAATATTTATCTTTAAAATTTAAAATGGTTGTTTGAATATCAAAATTGTTCCCCAACAATACTCTCTCGTCCATCTCGAGCCCGATCCGAGGGATCACTCTCGTGTCTTTTTTGCGGCGGTTTTGAGGCCAATGGCAAATACAACTACACGTACAAGTGTATGTAGGTGCATGAAAGTTGGAGCAAGCCGCATCGGCATCATCGGACGTCGAATCGAGTCGAGGTCGAGGAAGGAAAAAGGGCACTGGGGGGCCTGGACTGGAAGACGGAAGTGACCTGATCGAGTTAAATGCCATCTTTCCGTGTCCGTGTCCGTTCTGATTGTCTGCTCTGAACTCTGGTTATACAAGCCTCCGAACTGGGTTATCTGGACCCGGCTATCTCTACGAGTTGCACTGCATTACCGTGTCGACCTCTCCACTCGATCGATCTACCGGGCCAGGAACGAAACGGCACAGCTAGCTCCTGTCCCAGCCCCAATTCTTATGGAGCCCAAACAGTGGTGGCCAGTGGTCACTGGTCACCGCTACTACGCTGCACAGCACACTACCGCTACATTGGTGGATTGGTACTGCTAACAGCTAGCCTGGCGTAAAGGTGTTAGGTTTCGGTCCGCCTCTAGACTAGCCAAGCACGTCGCACCGTGCACGGTTCCGTCCGAATAAGCAGTGCCAGCGTTGGCACGTCCCGCTCGGCAACCAGCATCGTGTACTGGCGTAAAGGTGCTTGTGCTTCCGTGCCTGCCGTGTGCCGTCTACAAGTTCGTGACACCAGCCGTCCAGCCGGAGCGTACGTGTGAGTGACCGTCCGCGGCAGCCTCTGTCTGTAGTCGGAACAACAAGAACAAAGCTGAGGCCTCCTGACTCCTGGGGTTGATATGTGTTATGCCCAATGTATCATCGATCACACCTGAAAGCTTGTTGATTGATAGCTTATCCTAACGCATCTGTTCATCTCCAAATCGATCTCCACCAACCAAAACACACATCGGGTTCTCCTCATCTCACCGTTCAGCCTTTCAGTTACCATTCTTGTTCCCTGCGCGAAAATTCGACGCCGGATACAGAGGATATAGGCTCATCAGAATCTCACAAAGTGGGTGGTAGAGGTCCAACTGTCGCCGACACCAGATCCAAAACGAAAACGGGCGAGCTGCGACGAGGACACACACGGCGAGGTGGAAGGCTCCAGCGGCAGCCAAATGCATTGCACACTGGCGCCACCCTCCTGTCAGCCCTGCGGCCATGCCTGCGTAGATACTTATCCTTTGTTCTTTGTCGCCCTATGTTGTCCTTGTTATTATATGTATGTACTCCTATGTATAAAAATAATTTAAAAACATCCAAGTGAAAAAAACTGGACGAATATTAAATAGGCGCACAATCTTGGTAGATAGTGTATTGTTATGAACTGGGTCTTTATGTTTTTTTGTCGTATTTTTTCTATATTCATTTTAGAATATAACCATGATATATTTTTCGGTGGTAGGAGACATCCATTGACAGTGATATGGGTGACTTCGTTGTATTGTTCCTTGCTATTTGTCAAAGAACCCCACTTTAAACACGCATATGACAACATTTGTACACTCTAGAAATAAAGTGAGGGTATATATATACATCTTTTATATTCCCTCTTAGCATGTCATAATTCTCTAGAATACACCATTTCAAAATGAAACTCTACGTTTGAAAACGGAGAAAGTAGCGTGGTATCTTTTAGTAACCAGTGGCAATATTTATCTGACTAATACATCTAGGTGAAAAGGTGGACTATTAGCACTACCTATTTGATCCATTCTTGCTAAATTTGACATGCGACCTATTCGCACTATGGATCAAACATACCTTTATGTGTTTGATTTTTATTTATGGCTTTATTCAACTGCATCACTAAGAGCTAGTTTGTGTTGTGGATGGTCTACAAGCATTTCAATTTTGGGTTTTGGGATTGTGTCCTTTACAATTTAAAATTGAACTAACAAACAATGATTTTATTTTTAAAAAAAATCCAAATTTCATAATTCAGCTTGTCCATATCAACAGTCCACTCCCTAGTTAGATTTATTTGTTCACCTTTTGACAACCATCTTTATCAAATCCATGACCAACTTACTTCATAATCCAAAGTTTGAGTGAGAGGAGAAATGAACTAAAATGAAATTTGAATTATGCTAGAATACATACAAAAATATATAACGAACAAATTACCTCTCACAATCTATTTTTGAGGAGGGGGCATATGCACCCGCAGTACTATGTTAGTGCATTTTGTGTATTGCTCTTCATTTCTGACACCCGAGGTTAGTTTAAGTACAAATGAGATTCACGAGCCCATTTGGTAATCGGCGGCACTATTATAGCTCCTGTTGCAGCTCGCTGCGCTACACCCGGTCGCACTGGCGGACCCACCCTAGCGGCGGGGTGGGGCGGCCGCCCCAGCTACCGGCGAGCTCATCTTAAACCCCCAGACCCCTTCTTCCTTAACATCCATGGCGATGAGCGACGAGTACGAGCGTACGAGCAGCAGAGCGACGTGCGGCGGCAGCAGCAACGTCGGAGCACTGAGGAAGAAGCCAAAGGGATGGGCCTTTCTTTACTTTGTTCAGCCCATAAGAAGTAGAAGCCCATTAAAGTCCACCATCTTACACTCGTCCTTCCCCGTGGCCCAATCGGTGGATTCGATTTATTCCAGATTCTGAATCGCAACGGCCGTCCGTGCACCTGGTTCTATAATCTTTGTTACGTTTGTTTGTGTTTTTAAGGTGATAACCCATATTATGGTAATAATGCAGCTATATTTTTGGTTAAAGCATACTAATACACCTACTAGTGAAACTACTGGGTTTAGGTGATTGATATTGTCTGGTACTCTTCTTATAAGTAATATAAGTATGGTTTTTATATACTTTTGGTTAGCTTACGTATAAAGTTCGCCCCAGCTAAAAAAAAATTCCTGGGTCCGTTACCGGTCGGTCACCGGACGGGCAGACACGCATAATCTCCCGAAACTGTGTCGGGCTTGCGGTCAAACTATCCTTGCATTAGATTGTCACAAATAACCACATCCCTAAGAAACAAACTTTTTTTCTGAAAAAAACAAATTCCATATTTCAGTTTGTCTAGTTCAACAATCTACTCCATGGTTGGATTTGTTTGTTCACCTTTGACTCTCTCAGCTTTCACAGTCCATGACCTACAAATTACTCTCACAATGAGCGAGAGGGGAAATGAACTAAAAAGACATCTGACCATAATTAGTTTTGTTGATAAAAAAACAGTACTATAGCTACACACTTACATTCAGTGCCAATGCCCTTTCCCCTCCGATTTGGGGGTCTACGTCGACTTTGCGGGCGAGATCATGCAGGTGGGTTCACCTGCCCAGATGGCGAATGGCCCCGCTTCGACGGCAACCAGCAGCTTTGCATCCACCACGGGCGTGATCCAAAACGGGCTGGCTGTTCGACGAGGACGTGTTGGTGGTCTGGTGGAGCCGTGGAGGCCTCCAACCGCAAGGCAAATGCATTGCACTTGCACGCTGGCGCTACCCTTTTGTCACCCTCGGCTGCAAGCCTTCATCGATCTTAAAGGCTGGAGCATCTGTTAAGACACAAAGCCTCCAATGCACGCGGGCGTGTGCACTGTCCTCTGTTTCCTGTCCGTGAGAACACCATACAGGAATCTTTCACCAAAGAAAAGAAAAGAACTGCACACAGGAAATGCACTCACAAGTCACAAGGCCTCACGCTACTCCTCTTGTCCCCGCCTGATTTTCAAAATGGGTTTGGTCAACCGCATCATTGGGAGCTACTATATGAATGGACTCCGTGATCATGGACAGTTTTGCCTGTGGCTGCAGCGAGGGATGCAGTGTCCCTGTCACCCCGTGAGACGGCGAGAGCAGAGAGATCAGAGATCCTGATGGGATCGACTTGGCACAGTGCACTGAACATTGCCCAATGATCAGTCTGGTCGGTCCGATCTGATGGGGGATGCACTGTACAGGCAGGTGGATGCACTGGACGTCTTGGACCCGCTTTTAAATCCAGACGCGCCCTACCTATCATGGGAACGGGATTTGTTTTCTCCTTTGCAAATTTCTGTTCTGCTCTCAGGATTTGTTTTGGTAGGTATTGTGGTTTTCAGTATTTATATATGTACTAACACTACTGTGTGGGTGTTGGCCAATAAGTATTTCAGGCTTCCAGCGAGGGGGAGATCATGGACGTGAGACTCCGATGTTGTTGTTATTTGACACGAACACGGATTTTGTAGATTACGTAGCTCTTTATTTGTCGAGCCACCAGTATTTAATACAATACTGTCTTATTTAATGCGATAACTTTTAGCCAAATCCAAAATAGGCGACATGGAGTTGATTGTTGATCATTGCCTCTCAGTCGATTTCATGCATGCTCAACAATACTCCCAAATACAATGCTAACACATTATAAACTCCAATAATTTTAACCTCAACTGTATCATTGAATTCATCATATAATATATTTTCATAGTATTATCTATATTGTTTCACAAATATTAATATATTTTCTATAAATTTAATTAGACTTTAGTTAGTCTGACCATGGATGCAACTAGAATTGCTTTTTTTTTAAGGATGGAGAAGTTACCAACTATAATCTGCAATCACGTCAAGGGGAAAATGGAGGTTGACAACAAAAGGACATGATCTTCTATTTGTGTCTAAATTAAGCGCACAAAATCACAATAAAGTAAGTTTCAGCGCTGCTAATATGTGATGTCATATAGACCGTGTGCACGTAGTAGGATAGTGGAAAGCAGAAACTAGGAAAGTCGAACCATTGCCGATGGCTTACGTTCCAACCACACTAAACCCAAGTCATTTGCTTTGTTTATTTTGCATCACCCTTTTCGTCAATGGTTTAGTTTATGTTTGACCCCAAGGCACCACAATGGATTAAGTACCGCTAATTCAACTGCTCTCTGAACATCTTTCTTCGATCCGTCGTCAGAAAATCCAAGAAATCAAAACCAATCACCGCACCGTCGCACCGCGATTCCTGAAATGCTAACCGGGCTGCCCACCCCCGCATCTGGCCACCACAGATAAGAAATGATACGACGATGCTTGCCAGGATCATCTTCTGCGTGGTCATCGCCGCCGCCGTCCTCGCCGTCGTCCTCCTCGCCACCGTCTCCCCGCTGCCACACCGGTCCGGCGGTCACAAGGGTGGCGCTCCGGGCCACCAGCGCACCTTCACGGTGTACATCCACCCCACGGCATCGACGACAGCCAAGCAGCAAGTCCAAGAGCACCGGCAAGAAGCGAGCGCGCTGGTGTTCCACCACCGGATGACGGCGGGGCTGGAGAGCGCGTCGACGACCGTCGGTGCGGCCTCTGGGTTCGTGCTCCCGGCGGGCGAGCGCGCCGCAGCGGCGTCGGTGTTCGACATGGTGCACCTGGCGTTCGACGGCGGCGCCGGGCTGTCTGGCAGCCTCTGCGTCCAGACGAGCAACGAGAAGGCTCGCCGGCACGACGGCGAGGAGAAGGTGCTGCGAGTGGTTGGCGGCACTGGCGCGTTCGCGTTCGCGCGAGGGCATGCCGTCCTGCGGAGGCAGCGGCCTCGCCCTGGCGCCAAGGCGGCGGCGCTACTTCTTGAACTCAGCGTTTCCTCTGCTGAGAGTTAGTCCGCTACTACTAAGCATGAGCGATCGCCCATCAGAAAATAAAAGGATGTGAGCGATCATATATATGTCATGAACGATCCAGTTTTTGTGTTCTTTTCATTTGCGATTTGAATTGGCAATCTGTTAAGAACTTAGTTCTTTGTAGATAACCTGAGATGCAAGTGTTCGCAAATTGTATCGTTGCAGTGTCTCCAGGACGGCAGAATCATTTTATTTTTAGAGTAAAATACACGGATAGGCCACTGACTTGTGAGCGTGTGTCGATTTAAATCATCAACTTTGAAAATATATTTTTTATCTAAAAACTTAAAAAGTGGTTCATAAATAGTCTATACCCTTTCGTTTCATGTTTATATTTACAGAAATCTCCCTATATCTATTTTTTCCTTTACAGCTTTGTCCTTCACCGGCGACGATAAAGGAGGGTGAGCAGGAGGAGGAGGAGCGGGCTCCGGCCGTAGGGACGGCGCCATGGACGACCGCAGGTGCGGGAGGAGGCCCCGGAGGTCTTCCCTGCCGCTGTTGTAACGGGGAGGACGTCCGTGTCCCGCTGACGCAGGAGCGCGACACAGGGGAGGTCTTCCCCGCCGCTGCTGCAAGCGCGCGCGAGGGGGCGCTCCGCTGAGCCGCCGCTGCCACAGCTACAGGCGGGGGAGGTCTGCCCCGCCGGGCGCTCCACTGGGCCGCCACAACCGCTGGGCATGGCGGGTGCGGCCATCTCCTCCGTGCCGCCACGAGCTCCCCTGTAGCCAGCTTCACTGGCCCCAAGCTCCGCATGCGGGCCGGGAGCTCTGCCGTCGCGCCGTCGCGGACGCGGGCAGGGAGCAGCTGCGAGCTCGGCCACGCCGCCGTGGTCGGGGCCCCGCTGCGCCTCCTCTCCTCCTCTTCCAACCGTATCTCCAAGCCCTTCCTCCCCCGCCCCCATTGCTTCACCCTCTCCTCCACCGTCTCCTTCCAACGCCTCACATCCCGGTCCGTCGCCTCCCTGTCCCCATCCACCACCACCTCCACGCTGACTCCGACGCACAGCTCACCAAGGGCCTCGCCGCGCTGCTTGTTCTGGGTCGGACCGCGGAGGACGCCCACGACGTGCTGTGGCTCTGCGCAGGCGCTGTGCGGGCGGCCTGAGACGCCACGGACCGGGGATGCTCTGCCCGGACGCCGCGGACGCGGACGCGCGCTTGGGGAAGCTCCCACCGCCCGGACGCCGCTGCGCCGACACTCGCTCCACCTCCTCGCGCTGGTGATCGTCCGTGGTGCCATACTTGCGGCCAGAGCCCGCTCCTCCTCCTGCTCGCCCTCCTTTACCGTCAACGGTGAAGAACAAAGTTGTAAAAGAAAAAATAGATATAGGGAGGTTTTTGCAAATATAAATATGAAACGAAGGGGTATGACCTATTTATGAACCACTTCTCAAGTTTTTAAAGAAAAAATGTATTTTGAAAGTTGATGGCCTAAATCGACACACACTCACAAGCTAGTGGTCTATCCATGCATTTTACTCTTTTATTTTTTTTTTTTTTGGTGGTGAGAGTTGTACTGCATACATTTCCTCATCTTTTGAGAAGAATGGGCACATTTACCTTGAGTCTATCGATCTTCAGTTTCCCGTATCAAAACTATGTGAACTTATGAAGCATTGCGGAGACAAATTCCAAACAACCAAAATCTGCAAGTTTTTGGAGTGAATCCAAAAGGCATAGGTGCAAAAGGCATGGGCGTCGCCAATCACACAACGACCACAGGCCGAGAGGCTGAGGTGGGCTTTCGGCTTAATCTGACGGGGCCACTAGGCCCATACCCAACCCGCGAGCATCGTCGAACCACACACTGCCAGCTTTTTTTTTTTCGAGCAACACCACACACTTCCAGCTGGGATTCCCTTAAAAAAAAAGTCATTTCTCAAAAAAAAAAAACAGCCGGGATCTGCTGCATCAGCACCAGCACCAGCACCAGTTATTAGTTTTTTTGAACTGACCCGAGGCTTTCTTCCATTCAAATTTCATTTTTACTTGTGAAGCTGAATGTTTCATTTTTTTTCTCCATTGATCTAAAGTATGAGTGTATGACTAGTATGAGAAGATGATTTTTTTCCCTTTCCATAGTAGGTTTCATTGAGACATGGTGCAATGCATACAAACTACAAAGTACATACCATTGAGAAAACATCGTATAGGAGACGTCAAGTACAGACCATTTTCCCGTTACATAAGGGAAACCATTTTCTTCTATTCCTAATTTCCTAGACCTCTTCTTTTGCAAGATCATTTTCGCTATTCTTGCCGACTATATAGAGCGAAAGAGTATATCAATTCATTTATGAGAACCATGGCTAAAGATAGGAAAAGTAGTGAACGAAAACAGAAAGCAATCTACTAGTGCAACACAGGGACTGCGACTCTGAATGTTGTCATCCCCTTCCCTTGGTGCAGAAGGATTGTGTTTTCCACTTGTTTCTGTGTATTCCATACTTGTTTATGTAGCTTTATATTTATACTTTTATGTAATTACTTGGAATAATTCATAGCTGCAACATACCATATTTCCACTTGTTTCTGTGTATGCATACTTGCAATTTGTGGGTATCTCCTGTGCTGCGACATGGAGATGAGTTCAAGTAAAGGATTGCTTCGATTGCTGCTGGCTCATATCAAGCTTTGACAGGAGGAAGATGCTAGCAGAGGAAGCGAGCACCGCTCCAGCAAAGCAGGCCATGTCGAGTCCAGTAACCAGCGGCACCTTCTTGAACTTCTCGACAATCCCCACCTGGAGCAGCAGGAGTATGGCGTGGCCGATCCTCGCCTTCCCCTGCATGACGCACCTGATCTTGGCCCCTTCTTTCAGCTTCTGATATATATATGGATTCGTAACTCCTTGTTAGTACCAAGTAACAAGTGTTGACGGGGGGCAATTTAATTTACCTTCAGGTTGAATGCACCTAAGTGGGACGTGTCAACGTGCAGTGCCTGTTTCTGAACGCTCTGAGAACCATTGAACATGATGTACATCCCCATGCCAAATGTGAGAAAGGCAGTGCCAATCAGAAACATGTCTGAAGAGAAAGACATTGGTGCCCCAAGTTAGTGGGCGCAGCAGTGTGCAAACTGAAACTGAAACTAAGAGGGCCATAAGAGTGTACTTATCGCTTCAATAAGCAGCCTTATGGTTTCACCATGATCTGTGTGGGACGTGGCGTGGAAGCGCGTTAAGAACGCCTTCACCACAACTGCACAACCCTGCAAACGTATAGAAATGTCAGCACGGGAAGTCTTCACTCGAATAATTGGCTACAGTTACAAGAGGCAAGGCAGGTCAATCTGAAGAAAGAGTCTCTACCTCAACAAACAACGGGATTGAACCAATAAGTGATCCCGCCACACCGAACAGTGTGAAGGACTGGCTATTGACGATGACCTGACGTTGTTGTCCATACGATATGAACTCTGTTAGCAAAGATGAAGACCCAAATTTCTGATATTACCAGAAAATTCTGTAGCATGTTTTTCAGAGAATCCTTACCTGATGGATTATTCTCTCGATGATCTTGGGCCAGGACTGCCTCTCCAGTGCCAACTGCGCAGCTACAAACTGCCTCAGGATCATCCTCCTTGTGATCTCATATGCCAGGGGTGACAAGAGATCAATGCTCTTCACCTCCGACTCCGATAGGAAAACCCCCTGCCTCTTGTCAGGTGTGGTGCCGGCAGCTCCCAGGGTGATTAAGGCAGCCCTCTGCTCTGCGCTGCGACTGATCTTGTGCGACGGATTCTTCGCCTCCCATAGGAACGGGAACTTGATAGAGGGGATAAGGTAGGGGCTGGTGTTACCAGACGTCGAAGATGAATTGGTGGCCGTCCTGACCAACCTGCCACCTGCCCCTGCCATTGATGAGCTTCCCTTAGTAGTACAGGTTCTCTCTTCCCTAGCTCCCTTCTACTCTGAAACCGATGTTGTTGTACAAGACAAACTCTTCGGTAGCTACACCTGTTTCTTTTTGTTTTGCTTGTGTAAGACCTTTTAAATATTCACATGCACGTGTGAAGAGGGACGAAGGGATCATGATCGATGGACTTGTAGCAGTAGCAGCAACAAGTGGGAGAAGGTTCAAGAATAAATAAATGGGCAGGGGAGTTGAAGGCATCACTTGTGGCTGGAGTGGATTTTTTTCCCGGGGCTGATCCACCCAACCCTTCTACTTTAGTGGTTCCATTGACGTCTATGACACTTTTAGTACTTTACCTCGTCACGTAGTATCCACTGATCTTTGATAGGATCTGTGGCTTTACCCGTGTGTCTGTGATCCTAGTTACACCTTATTTTTGTTGTTATTGTGTATATATCAATTGAAATATAGGGTACAGCTGTGGAGGGAAACCAAAGCAATGTGAGGATTATCCTGAGGCAATTGGAGATCGATCGTTGGATAGTGGAGGGATCCATGCTGAGCCTTCTTCGAGAACATTTTAGATTTGGAGGAATCTCTGGAACTGATGCCAAGAAGATTACCGTCAGCTCTGAATCCTGATGCCACAAATGCCTTGAGATGCCAGTGGTGTATTCGCTATTGTGGATAATATAAGTGCAGAAATACTTAAAAATAATCTTTATGTTACCGATGCTGGCACAGCCTGAAGGAAGTGATGAAAGCATATCTCAGAAATTCATCAATTGTTGATTTTCTGGAAGCATATTTCAACATAAGAATACAGGTAAAAAAATAGAAATAAGGGATATCCAAGGTCTGCAATTTTGGGCTTGCAAAGATGGCCATCCCTTTGGACTTCAGTCTCTTCCTCATCAAGAATCAATCCGTCGTAAAAGTATGCAGCAGCCTGGAAAAGAAGAAAACAAAAACAAAATTACACGGATCAAAGGATAATTACCTATTGGGGAAAACATTTATGCTTTGGCCAGAAAATTAATCAAGTGGCTTGTCAAGGATTATAGATGCAATGTAGAAAACCAAAAGGATCAAAGAAACAGAGTAAGATCGTGTGTGTGCCTTCGCTTCAACACATTTCTGTTTTACAAAAAGAATTTGCTTTGGGATTTTGGCAAAGGTGGCTCTGGGATTTTTATTTATCTTTATACTGAATATATATTAAAGGAATATGAATAAGGACAAAACTTAACTCCTCAAATATCAAATTCTAGTATCAATGGCAAGTTGTAACTACAAACGAATCATTAAAAAACATATTTTATCATCAGAAGATAATAAGAGGAGTCTAGTAAGCACCGCTAGTTAATCTTTCATATTCATACATAACTACTCAGTTTTGGGAAAAGAACTGAATTTGACATGAAAAAGGGACCATGCACATTTGGATTTAAACTACTGTCTTGTTCCAGTAGTATACTTGATTGCGAAGTGCTGCCATTCACTGCTGTTGTGCAATGGCACTCCTATCAGTTTTGGTAAGCACTGCACAGGTACGAAAAAAGTCAGAACAGTATGTCTTTGGGAAATTGAAACCATTGTTGATCCGAATTGACTCACACAACAACCAATTTCCAGGTGATCAATCTTGTGACACTTGCAGATTTCGGTACAAAGAATCATATGAATTGCACAGAGAACTTTGGAGATTAGCATGTAAGCCTTTTAATAGAACAAATTAGACAACGAGTGAGAAATTTTGTCAAATGTCTTGCAAGCAGCGGTGAAAGTAACTCCAGCAAAGGAGGATGGCAACGTTGTCTGTGGTCGGCTGACCACGTCGGTGGCTGCACTGACCGTGAGCAGCAAGGCGACCAAGGCGCGAGCGGCCCTCGTGCTGACAGCGGCAGACCCGCCCCACGGCATGGCGGTGCGGTGGCCCAGGCCCCCGGTGGTGGAGCGGACTTGCTTCCCGGTGCGGCGGTGCCATGGCTCTGGCCGCTAGCCATGGGCAGGACGAGGCGCCCTCAGCCGCCGGCGAGGCGGGAGTTTGCGGCCGACGGCGATGTGCAGCTTGCGATACGCAGGCAGGAGCGAGGGAGCCCGAGAATCGTTGTGTTGGACAAATAGCTGGAGCAAAGATGTCTGTCTGCCCTATAGAATGTTAGATTAGAAGTCTGTGCATCAAGAGTTAAACATGGAGATAATAATACCTTCAAACTTTTTTCTGTTGAAACTTCACAAGGTGGCATGGTATGGATGTCCATTCTCGTCTTGAACAGATACCATGAACTGACTCGGTTCACTCTTCACTGCATAACTTTTTTTTTTTTTTTGGTGGTGTTGGGTGGGGGGAACTTTCGTTAGGTTCAATTCTACTGGTCAAGTTCACCTCTTCCGAAGGAAAATGGAGGCGCATGCTACAAGCCTACAATGCTGGTGCCTCGTCGTCTGACGACGAGCGCAACAGGACAGACGAGAAGAACGACAGTGGCTGGCTGCACCGAAAGCAACGACATCTTTTGATTAAGAAAGCAACGTTGAGCAAGGAAAGAAAGAAAACCAGCCATAGAAACCATCAGGCGCCGAGACAGCCAGCGCGGAAAAACTCCAAAGATTTTGTGGCTGCTCCTGCTCCGTGTCCGTAGTAGTAGGTGTGCTGCGTGCTGGCGCGAGTAAACGCGCACCCGCTCATGGAGCTTCCACGCATTTCTCGGCCGTCTACTACACCGGAGCCGCCACTGACGCCGAGAGGCGTCGTGAGGACGAGTGGTGGGAGCGAACCGGACGTACGCGTGTGGGGCGGCAACGGGTTTCCGTGCTTGCCCCGCCGGCTTTCTGCGCTCCGTTCCAGGGCACGTGACGCGAACGCTGGCAGCTCGTTCGTTCGTTCGTTCGTTGGGCCCCGTCGCCTTCTTACCTGGTACTACTGGACTACTGGGAATAGCCGTGGGAGCTGGCGTAGCTTTGTCATTCGTCAAGTTTTGAAACTTTTGGCGCGTTCGGCGGTCACGCGATGACGACACGCAGCCCGCCCGTGTTTTGGTCACGCGGCGATGCTGGCGGCGAACTCGCTTATTCAGGTCGTCGTCGTTCCTCCGCTAATACTTGTCTATCACCTATTCACCTGCACCCTATCAGTTCTGTTCGTGGTCGCATCGGCCATCGATGGAGAGAGCAGGGCACACGACGCCAGCGATGCCGATGCATGGTACCACTACCACGGTCCACGGCAGCTCGTGATCATGCGTTTGTACCTGGACTAGTCCAGGAACCAGGCTCAACGCGCGCGGTTGGCAGGTGGTGTCGTCGTGTCAGTCCAGCGAAACGTCTCGGCGTTCGCCATCTCACGTCGACGTCGGCCAGTCGTCAATTCGCGTTCGCAATGCTGGTGCACTAATTTCTTCGCGCTGTGATTGTGTCGTCTACTCGGCTTTGTCAGGACTCTGGAGGTAGTAGGTTCAAATTTTTTTATTTTTAATTTTTTTTAAAAAAAAATTTACAAAAATAGTCTGCGGTTTCAAAAAATGACAGAACTAGTCGCCCACAGTGGGCGTTTTTTAAAAAACGCCCACTGTCTGGGCGTTTTTTGTGAC
>CM041628.1:19273028-19292017 GCA_023333625.1 Bothriochloa decipiens
GATTGTGAAGATGGTTAGTTGGGATTGTGATTTCCCTTTAATGACCCTTATATATATATATATACAAGAATTCGATGTCCAAACAAGACAGAAGAAATGGAGCTAGCTGAAGTCACAGACTCACAGCAGTCCAGGGCGGGAATGGAAGTGTTGCACCACAATCGGAGCTCTGTTTCTCTTCAACTTCCTCTCTCCCTCCACGCCTGCAGCAAATCCCATCTTCGGCGCGCCCACAACCTGCGCAACCGCTTCCCGATCTTTACCTGCTTGTTGGTTCATAGTCGGTTCTCCGCCTTTTGGGGGTGGTAAGGCCACCGTCTTCTTTCCTGCTGCAGGATCAGCACCAGAAAGGCTGCCACAGCAACAGCAAGTCCGAGCTGAGCCATCGAGATGCTGGGATTTGCTGGATCCTGCTAGCCAGTTACTTCATTTTAAATTATAGTTCGTTTGACTTTTTTGACTTTAAGTTTGATTACTTATTTTATTTAAGAAATTTGAGTAAGCTTAGTCAAATTTAGGTCACTCTTAAATATTTTTTTGTTAAGCAAGCTAAAAAAATATTTTAAATAATTTTTTAAATAAGATGAGTGGTTAAACTTAAGATAAAAAAATCGAACGAACTACAATTTAAGATAAACTAGTAGCGGTTATATAAGCTTTGCTGAGTAGGTACTGCTTGCGTTGGGAGCAGCGCCAAAAATGCATGCTTACATTACAAGTAGAATTCTAGTGTTGACTATTTGTTGGCGTAGTGCTTTTTTTTTAGATTATGCTTACTCCCTCCGTCCGAGAAAGGAGGTCGTTTGCAAGTTCCAAATTTGTCCCAGAAAAAAAATCGTTGTAGAGTGCTCCAGTTATGCCTAGCTACTGTCGTACGTTGTGCCGGCAAAAATCAGAAGCACCCAACTGCCTTTGCCCCCTCTATAGTGATGTTTTCAAATGAAGTTTGTGTGTATTCGTTCATGTGCACGGAATACAACAATAGTTAATGTAGCTTTTTTTTTTTTTCAGGTATAGGGGTAGCACACATAATAGTCCATATCTAGTCGTCTAAAGTCGTAGAACAACATTTTTTATGAGACAGAGGGAGTAAACGTTAACGCGTGGCGTGTTTTTTATTAAATAATTATTACAATAAGCAAAGGAACGGTAATTTTATGACTACCCCGAGTCCTTTGCCTAAGGTCTTAATTAACGAGTCCTTCGGTCGCGGCGTCGTAATTATTGAGCTATTCAACCACAATAGTCGTAATTAGGAGGCTGTTTGTATCATACTGTTACACGTGAAACAGAAAAAGGGTAACACATTATGCTCGAGACCACAAGAAAAGGGTAGCGGTGAAAACTCGAAAACCACAAGAAATAGAAGTTCAAAAGCCTCAGCCGCCAAGTAGTACTAGCCGCGGAGCATGTCGCGGTTAACGAACCCGCCACCCCACATCAGTTGTCATTCTCAGTCCACAGCGCCGTTTTTGCCTTTTTCTCTCCCACAGCCACAAGAAAATTCCTCACTTGTTTCCGCCACTCGCACGTGTTGGATTGACTGGACGCCAAGAAGCCGTCAAATGAAGCAGAGCCTTGGCAACCAAGGCAGCGTTAACAGGAGAACGATGAGCAACCAGGTCAAACAGATAGATTATTCGCCCGGTCTTCTCGTGGACGAAGCTTCAAGCTACCCTCCTCCTCCTTCGACCCCCGGCCCTAGCAACAAAAGCACCGCATCGCGGAAGGAGCTCATCGACAGCAACCACCTCCTACTCCTATATAAATGCACGCTACCAGAGCCCAGAGCAGCCTACCACACTCAGAGACGCAGCAAGTCAGCAAGTGCAAGACACAGCAGTGTAAGTGCAGGATCATCATCGGGGCAAAAAGCTAGCAAGAAGACCAAGCGCCAGACACAAAGCCACAGGCACAGTCATCAGGAGGTGATCGGCTGAGGAGAAGCTCGTCGTGCGCGGTCGATCGATCATGGTGCTGGGACTGGGAGGATGCGGCGGTGGTGTCGCCGTCGCGGCGGTGTCGCCTGCTACCGCCCGGAAGCAATCGGAGTCAGGAGGTGGAGCAGGTTACGAAGAAGCTAAGCAGAAGAAGAGGGTGGCAGGGAAGGAGGAGGTCGCCGCCGCAGCTGGAGCAGCAGCAGGAAGCAAGGAGAGGAAGAAGAGGGAGGATCGTGAGAAGGCTTCCGTAATTGTGATGCATCAGTTCCCCTTCCACTCGCGCCCCGGCCTGCTCTGAATGAAATTCGTTTATTGATTCCTCTTCTGTTGGGTTTTTTTTTTAACTCTGGGAATACGAACAAGGTGTAACTAATTCTTTAGTTCTTTGATCTTGCGTCTCATCCGTCGAGAGAGATAAATATATACAAATTCAATTCCCTCGAAATGGCTCTGTTGAAAATGAACTGTCAGTGGCACCTGGCTACCTGCTGTACAAATATATACACATTCAATTTACGCACAGAATTCAGCTGAAAGAAGTTGCATTTGTTAGTGGTACCTGGCTACCTGCTGTACAAAACCCACTGGAGACAAGTTCAGACAAAATCCAACTGATTTGTACACAAGCAGAAGCAAGCACAAAAGTGAGCCAGAACTTTATAGACTAGAACTCATAGTGGTACCATACCATATATTACGCCAAAACATGATGGTTCATAAGACTCATGCCGATATATAATTACAGACACGGGAAGCTACTCTATTGGTTGACAACGCCAAACTGAAGGCGACATACAAGCGTGGTCCTGTATCTACCTTATCGAACGGGCAGGCTCAGCATTGCCTCTTTTATTAACCCAACCCTGGTCAGATCGCAAACTAGGCAGCGTAATCTAATTCTCCATGCGGATGATGCAGCGGATGCCTTCTCCCTTTGCCATCAGGTTGAACGCCTTGTTGATCTCGGAGAAGGGAACGCTGTGTGTAATGAACTTCTCCACCTCCAGCTCCTGTGCACAGTTAATCAGAGTTGTGGGAATGATTCTTTGGGGTGGGGAACTACAATTTCAGCAAATCCAAACTGGTAAGGAAACTGAAGAAAAGAAAAAAACAACAGTCTGCATTACCTTTTTCATGTACAGCTCCACCACATTTGGCAGATCAGTGCGTGGTTTGAAGTTGCCAAAGAAGGTTCCCTTCAGGGTCCTCTCGTTCAGGAAGTTCATCGGGTGTGTCTTGAACTCAGCATCTTTGTGTGGCACACCCACCAGCACAGCAACACCCCAGCCCTGGATTAAGAGCACAGCGGTTAGAACTTCAGGGAACTTGGAGAATGATGGCTAAACAGTATATGTATGATTGTGCTTACATCATGAACACATTCAAATGCTTGGATCATGGCATTGATGTTGCCAGTGCATTCCACACTGCGGTCAACCCCTCCGTTGGTCATCTCAGCAAGTACCTAATCCATAAGGGAATTGGACGTTATGGCCAAGTTCAGCATAAGATGTGGTAACCTTTTGTTGTCTCAGGTAAAGAAACAGACCTCCTGCACGGGCTTCTTGTGGTCTTTTGGGTTCAGAAATTCAGTACAACCAAACTTCCTAGCTGAAAATGGAACAATGGGCTGAGCTACTGACTTATCAAAACCAAATAGTAAAATAACTACTCAGTTATTAGATTAAAGGGATTCACCTTCTTCAAATCTGCTGGCATTCAGGTCAACACCAATGATCCTTGACGCTCCAGCAATCCTTGCTCCTTCTGCAGCCTAATCACGTGCAGGAAAATCAGATGAAACTCAACACACATTCTCATTGCAGTGGAAAGGTCATAGAAGATAGAACAAGCTGATAATTTCAACACATACAGCAAGACCAACAGCTCCTAGACCGAAAATAGCCACTGTGGAACCCTTTGGTGGTTTTGCAACATTAATTGATGCCCCAAGACCTAAACACAGAAATCACATAGCTCAGCATCTCAACATAAATTGATAAATATACATCCATACCAAAATGTATTAAATGAACTTACCAGTGGAAATACCACAACTAAGAACACAAACTTTATCAAGGGGAGCCTCAGGGTTGATCTTTGCAACACAACCAACATGCATGACAGTGTACTCGCTGAAGGTGGAAGTCCCAACAAAGTGGTAGATAGGCTTTCCATTGATTGAAAACCGTGACTTGCCATCGCCAATCATCACACCCCGGTCAGTGTTGATCCTGAGCAGATCACACATGTTGCTCTCTGCTGATTTGCAGTGGGCGCACTCCTTGCACTCCCCAGTGAACACAGGAAGGACATGGTCACCGGGAGCTACATCAGTCACACCCTCTCCAACACTCTCTATGATACTGTCAAAATCAAGAAATTTCAGGGCACTACAATAAGCAAATTTGACTCAGATACAACAACAGCAGCAGCAACAACATAGCCTTTTGTCCCAAGCAAGTTGGGGTAGGCTAGAGATGAAACCCAAAAGAGACCAGAAAGCAAGTTGGGGTAAGCAAATTTGACTCAGATAAAAGATCTAAAATTATTCTACAGCAGTATACTGAAAGCAAAACTTGATATATGTCAATTGAAGGATTGCACATTTGCACAACCCAGTTGTACTGTCTTTATAAACTGAAAAAATACTACAGAAAGTAAATTTAGTTGAAAAAACTGCTGCTGAAAGAATCCTAAATCTATCAAATTCCACTGCATTCACATCTGACATCCACACGGATAATTTTCCCATATTAAGACGTTGATATACCATTTCAAACAAAAAAATATTTCTCATGACTCATTCACATGATGCGTCTAGTGAGCCATTAAACAAAGACCACCAACTATACCCATGAATTCAGGCGCATGAACATAATAATATGTAAAGCATAAACACACTACATCTGTAGTCAGCACCACAATGAAGCATATCGGGGAAGAGAACATACCCTCCAGCCTCATGACCAAAGATCCGAGGGAACACCGGAGTCTGCCCCTAAGACAGATAAGCCGCCAAGAAAGTGCAAGTCAACCGTGAGTTGCCGCATCATATCTACTGACAAGATACAAATGCAGGATGGCTGATTAGATACCTTGGCCTCCCAGAAGTAGACGTCGGTGTGGCAGAGCGAGGTGAAGAGGATCTTGACGCGCACCTCCATGGCCTGCGGAGGTGCTACCTCCACCTCCTCGATCAACAGCGGCTTGCCGGCCTCCCATGCCACCGCAGCTGCACGGGCCCAAGAAAGCAATCACATAGTCAAGCTAACCGCAGGACGCAAACTTTCCGTCCTTGATAAACACAGGCAAAATTTGAACGAAGATGGTAGATTAGCAAATGTCTTCCATCCGAGAAACAGAGTGTGAGTCCAGCCAGATTGTCGCACGGTAATAGCAGTGCTGGACGATGCAAGAAAGATCACTAGCATTTTCATGGGGGTTAAAGAATAGAAAAGGAACAAGTTCACGGCGATTGCAGGACAACATACAAGATCAGCGCCACTGCGCCACTGTTCATCGAGGGGAACAAAAAACTCCCGAGATAGCTTTCCCCGAAATTACTCACGAACCATAAACCAAAATTAGTCAGATCAAGAAACAGAAGTGTTGATCATAGCACAATTCCTACAGCTCTTTCAAAGGGCCCAGAATATTGTCCTCAACCAATCTGAGGACCGTGTAATCTGGATAAAGACAGCAAATGGGGAATATTCGGCAAAATCGGCTTATGACCTACAGTTTAGCCATCTGCAGACCTGTGATGTCTCTCCTTACATCTGGAACACCAAGGCGCCCCCAAAGTGTAAGTTTTTTGTGTGGTTGCTAACCAAAGACCGAATCTGGACTGCAGCAAGGCTTCTAGTCAGGCAATGGCCTAATGAGTACTTCTGCCAGCTTTGTTTGAGGAATCTAGAGACATCAGCCCACTTATTTGTCGAATGCCCGGTCGTTCGTTCAATCTGGCAAAGGGTGGGGCTCTGGGCTAATGTTCGATGTCTGCAGCCGATCGAGTGGGAAGACTCTGATAATGCTATGAGTTGGTTCCTGCAGATAATGAGAAGAGTCCCAACAACAAATAGAGATGGCATTCCATCCTTGGCCCTATTGACTGTCTGGGAGATATGGAGGGAGAGAAATAGTAGAGTATTCCAGAAGAAATGCAGTAATGTTCAGTGAATTCCATCATTGAGCAAGCATCGGCATGGGGCTACGCAGGTAACAGGGGAATTCGTTTGTTGTTGCCAGTCAGGCAGGAGGAGGAAATGTTTAATCATGTTCATGATGCTACTGTTGCCTATTCA
The DNA here is from genome assembly GCA_023333625.1 of Bothriochloa decipiens. Lineage (NCBI taxonomy): Eukaryota > Viridiplantae > Streptophyta > Magnoliopsida > Poales > Poaceae > Bothriochloa > Bothriochloa decipiens. The sequence goes on from CM041628.1 coordinate 19,279,276, forward strand.
GTCCATGAAAATTAGACTAATTCTTAGAACAGGGGTGGCTGGGAAATCACTTAGGTGAACTCTGAGCAAAAGGGTGTATTGCGCATCTTGTGCCTGTAATTTGTAACTCAAATTCTCTTCGTTCTTATTAATGAAAGGCGGTAACGGATCTTTCGAGAAAAAAAAAAGGAAACAGAAGCGAAATCACGGACCTTTGCACTTGATCACCTTCCCCGCGGTCGCCATTGCGTCCTCCCCAAATCCTCGAACAGAATCCCAAACCAATCGACTCCAATCGCCTCACCAGTCACCACCGACGAAACCAAACAATCCAAACCGAGACGAACCTGTGAGGAGCCAGGAGACGAGAGCCCTGATTATATACTAGCCCCAAAGGACCGAGGAAGAGATGAGAAACGATGGGAAGGAGGGTGCGGTTTCGCCACCTCCGGCCACCTTCGTGGGCAGCAAACCACGGCGCGGCGAGCCAAAACCGGGGCTGCACGGCCTCCACCTGGACTGGAACGTAGCCGTGGTTTCCGCGCATGGACAGGCGCCGGGCGGTGGAGGCGGGGGCCGGCACCGCGCTGTCGTGGCCGTCGATGCGCCGCGCTCGCTATAATCTGCGGCTCGGAGCGAGGAATTGATAAACTGTTAGTAGTGTACGCGTAGGCGGCTAGGCGGACAGGTGTGCTGCTGAATCACGGATTTCAAGACGCCGCGTAGGGCATGTGGAAGCAGCAGGGAGCCGAAAAGTGCAGCACCGTGATGGCGGCTCTTTGATCTTTAGACCATGTGGCGGCTCTTCGATCTTTAGACCATGGCATGGCCTTCACCCACGCAAGCGTATAGCAGTGTTAATTTCTAAAATAAATCCCTGCAAAAAATAAACACCCTTTGTTTCAAAAGAAAATAATTCAGTTAGTATTTTATTGTAGCAGTGCACGGTCATTTGCTGCATTTGCTAGTACGCTTATATAAACAAGGTCTAAATCCTGGTGCCGTGTGGTCCGGAAAATGATTCACAGTGCAATGCTCTAAAAAAACATCCACTTGAACTTTATTAGCTTTAGTACGGTGTTTTTCAATGACAACAAAACAGCATCAGCAGGAGAATTCAGACTAATCACAACAAAACAGCATCAGCTTGTCCATGGCCACCTACAAGCACAATCTTACACCGGCAGGGACCAAACCTCGCGTGGACTGAACCTTTCCAGTGAATAATTATTTTTTTCTCAAACCCCACAAAAACACGAAACAGACCGAACTGAGCAGCAAGAAATCAGCTCTAAACTGAACACGTCAGTTCACTTGTATTGCATGTATATTAAACATCAGTAATTCATTGTTCTCAGATGAAAAACACAGAGAGCAACAACTTTCCAAGTGCAATGGAGTACAACCATCACAACTAACCAACACGTCCTAGTGTGGTACCATAGCTAGCGGCCCTAATTCCACAACCCTGAAGGGAACCCGTAGGCAAATGTACATAAATGGCTAACAATTGAGGCAGTGCTCAACAGAAACACACCACAATTACACACTTGGCATTGAAGCGCATACGACTACGTAGGCCAGGTACTGCAGGGCGTCTTGTAGCTTGCTGACAGCACTAGTCTGATCGGAGTTAAGATGGATGGATATGGACTTAACCTTCTCCTGCAGAGACTTTTGATTTGGGAGGTCATCCTGCTTGTCCGCGAGAGCACTTTGCATAGCTGCCGCATAAGCTTCAGCGACATCCGAGATCCCTATAGACAAATAAGTTGGTATTTGTGAAAATTGAAATTCCCGTCCTGCATAGAGTAATTAATCATGAGAGGTCCATTACCTGTTGCAAAACTAGTAGACACCTTTTCCATATCCACAGAGATGGATTGCGCCTTCCATCTGATTATTTTTGCTTTTGAAATTGGATCTTCAGGCCAATCAATCTTAACATCATTTTCATTGTCTTCATTCTTTGATTTATTGGCAGAAGATATTACTGACTTTCCTAGCACCAGAAGGTGAGAAACTGCAAGGCAGCACATCTCTGATAATTTCTGCAAGAAAGAGTTTTTCCCCCTCAACGAAATATCAAATTAATAAGCAAAGAACGATACATTATATAGTATATGTATACATACATGAACACCCTCTGAGTGAATGGTCTCAAGCCTATTAGTAGTCCGTTTGATAATATCATTTGGAGAAAGCCCACCCAAGGCAGTGGTGAACCTGCAAAGGTGACAGATGTAACGGTCTCAACTCTCAAGAATATGCTTTAAAGAAACGAATGCCAAAAAATCAAGTCTAAACGAGAAGATATTTTTAGAACCGACTTGAGTGGACAATACATCGCAAAAAGCTAAAACCATGTTTTTTTTCATCATGTATATATTGGATATTCTTAAGAAGTTGCTGTCTATCTAGTCAACCACGTGCTAAAATGCTTCTCTATGAATTGACACGATTTCATTAATTTCATCAGGACTTGACAAAACTAAGTACCAAGTACCAACATATAGTTTTGAATTCACATGGGAGTGAAGGATACACATACCCTGCAGCCATCTTAGCAGCCTTGCTAACACTGGATTCACATAACTTCTTCAGCTCAGCATCAGCATCAGTGTTAGCTGATTCAATCTTCTTCCCTTTGTCAGATTCTGGTCCATCTTCGTCAACATTGGTGCTAAGACTAAAAATTTGTTGTATTTCTTTAAGCTTTCCATCGTAAAATGTTTTCTGCTCAGTACTAAGTTTTCCCTTTTTCCTATTAAACAACAATGCATAGTGGCTTGATAATGCTTCCAGCTCCTATTACAAAGAAAAAAAAGAGAGACCACATCCAACTAAGAGAAAAAAGGGGCATACTGAAGACCAAACACATAATATCCTTGAGAAAACAAAGCATCACCTCTAACTGATCAGGACCTCCATAAATATAGAAGCATCTGTCAAATGAGACTTCTTCAAACTGTTCCTCTTCTGTCTGCTGGTCACCTTCACCATTACTACCTTTATCAACTTCCATACCAGTTTCTTCGACAATAAACTCCATTGTTTCCTTTCCAACACGTTCAAGCACTTCCATTCCTTTTGCTGTAAATGACCTCCCTGTCTGTGGTTATTGAACATTAATATTAAAACGATATTCGTTTAACATATTTGTAGAGGCAATGCAATTACTGAGTCATAGCTACCTCCAAAATGGTTGGTGCTATTGCAGATGCTTTAGCAGGTAATTCCCCTTGCTGAATGGTTTCAGCCAAGCTTGAAGCTGAATTTTCCAATCTAGGAAAGTAACCACGTTATAGTCAGAGATAAATAAACCAAGCAAACATGTCACTGATCCAAGTAAAGGAGAGACACTTGCAGGGTTACTGTTAAGTGTTAATGTGTTACTAACTACTCCCTCCGTTCCAAATTACAAGTCCCTTTGACTTTGTTTGGTACATCGAATGCTATGTATCTAGACAGTATTGAACATTAAAAATAGAAAGGTTAACCTGCTGATAGTTGATGCTTGAAGGTGAGAAAAGACATACAAAGTTACTAGATAACAGAAAACAACAAATTTATGATGGAAAGTCTGTTTTCAGAGTCCCATCGCTATCTTGTACATAAAAGCAGCTATGAAATGTAATGTTATACATGTATTACTAGCGCTATGAAATGTTATGTTATCCATGTATTACTAGCTATGAAATGTTATGTTATACATGATGGAAAGACAGTTGAATACCCATGTATTCATTTATCAACCAGTAACTGGAAATAAATGGCATCGCAATACTAGTGCTAGCGGCATTTAGTATATGTAATATACAGATTTGGATCTCATGTTCTCACATGTAAGATGTAACCAACTAGATCCACAATTTCATAAGTAGAACAGACTGGGTGAATTTACTAGTTGGAGGATGCAACCCTAGGTTGTTTAGACTGTTTCATGTAATGTAAGGACAAGTAACATGGGTGTGTCTGTCATCACTGAACTAATTTTTTTTCCTGTTCAATCCACAAGGGTTGTAACAGCAGAAACTGAAGTAGATATAAAATGAGGGATGTACTTTTGAACAAATAGCGAACCACTCTTCCATGCGGTCCCAAGAGCTTGCCAAGTACCAGTCGTGATGGTCTCCACCGAGCTATCAAAGGCCTTCAGCCCCTGCAGAAACCCCATACACACATTGCAAACAGCAATTCACCAACCATTTCACCGGCATTGCCAAGCCCAGGAAGACAGCAGCAATATTGAGAGAGTAGCAAACAAGGCAGGTACTTGCCTGGCCCAGGATTGAGTCCTCACTGGCCTTCTCCAGCTTGTCCAGAGCCGCCTTGCGTCGCTCCTCCTCCTCCTCCCCCTCCGGTTCCTTCTCTTGATCCTTCTCGCCACTACCGGGTCCCGTCTCCTGCTCCGGCGGTTGCTGGATGTCGGCGATGGCACTCTTAGCGACCTCCACCGCCTGGGAGATACCACACCACATCAATTCATTGAAACCCTAATCCGAACTTCGCACCGAGAAAAAAAATCTGCGCATGGCGTATGAAGCCGGCAGGTCGGAGTGCTACTCAGTACTCACGCTGCGGGAGATCTCTGAGAAGATGGACATGCCCCACCCGCCCCATCTACCTGCCGCCTGCTCGGCCGGCTGTCTCTTCTCGACCGCCTGTGCTGGCGGCGCGGGCGGCGGCGGCGACTCGTCGGACATGGCGGGCGCGTGCCGTGGGATTCACTCCTCGCTCTGTCTCAGACGGACGGATCTACCACTGCAACTGCAACCACCAGTGGGCTCGCGACTCCCAACTACCTGGACGGAGAGGTGAGTCGCGTGCCGTGCCGTGCACGTGGGGTTGGAATGGGCCCGGCCCTCCTAGCTCAAGTTTCACGAGCCCACGATGCCGTTGCAGGCCCGGCCTGTGACTTAGTTTGGGCCAGGCCTGTCTGACTACGATTTCACTTGGTCCTGGCCCAAACGGGAACGAGCCAGAAACCCATCGAAACCCCAGCCCCCAGGCCGCCGGTTGCTTTGCTTCGCTGGAGAAGAGCTGAGCGCGATGGCAGCAGCGCAGGAGGAAGCGGCGGCGGCGCCACCACCGGGCGGCGCAGCGAGCGATGCTACGGAGACGGAGTGGGCGCAACAGGGCGACGCGGAGAGTGATGCTACGGCGATGGAGGCGGCGGCGGAGTACACGTGGCCCCAGCTCCGCTTCGACGCCCCCCCTCGCCGGCTCTACCACTTCGCCCGCCAGTTCCGCTCCGCCACTTCCTCTGGCAGCAGCGGCGGCGGCGAGAACTTCCTCAAGGGCGTAAAGTGGTCGCCCGACGGGTCCTTCTTCCTCACCAGCTCAGACGATAATTCCCTCCGCTTGTTCTACTTGTAAGTTGTATAAGCCGCGCGCTTACATTTTCTGATACGCTCTCTCATCAGCTAAACTTGGGGCATTTCCTTCTTCCGTTGGACAGGCCGGAGGAAGCGTACAGTGCGGCGGAGCCCGTCGCCGAGGCCTCCGTCGGAGGTGAAGGTGCGTCTCTGGTTTTGAGTTGTTTGCTGTTGCGATGGAACCATATTGTTCTCTATTCCAATCCGCTGTTTTTGTTTCAGATTCTTATGGCGCATTTGTTCATGTGAATGAGGGTGAGCCAGTGTACGATTTCTGCTGGTATCCATGTACGTCCTTGTCTGGTGGGTGATGAATTTCTTTCTTTCATATGTTCATGTTCATGTTCATGTTCATGTTCATGTTCATGTTCATGTTCATGTTCATGTTCATGTTCATGTTCATGTTCATGTTCCTTTTCACTTCTTATGATCAATTAGTGAATTTGATTTGATGCATTTTATTGTTTTGCAGACCCAGCCACCTGTGTATTTGCAAGCACCAGTCGTGATCATCCAATACACCTTTGGGATGCCACCAGTGGGGAAGTAAGACTAGTTGTTCCTGCTTGTTGTGTTTCGCGTATGGCTAACAAGTAATTCTGGTTCTGATGATTTGTTTTGGGAACAGCTCCGGTGCACATACAGAGCATATGATGCCATGGATGAAATAGCTGCTGCACTTTCAATTTCTTTCAATCCTACAGGATCTAAGTATGTGTGGTTCACTCAGACTCAAGTTGAATTCGTGTTACATAAGGAAATTTTCTGAAACATACTGTTTGTAGTCATGGGATTCTGTTCGGTCTTATTCTCAGTGTATAGAATTAATGTTTTCTTACTCATTTTGTTGTTTGTGTAATGCTTATTGTCAGTATCATACTTTGGTATCTTAAGATAGCTTATGGGGTTCAACTGAAAGTTAGTGGCCTAACTTCAATAATTAAATAAACTGAAGTAAAATCTTCTTTGAGTATTCATTCATCGAAGGTATGTTGTTTTACAGGCTATTTGCTGGATACAACAAAGCTATAAGAGTGTTTGATGTTCATCGGCCCGGCAGGGATTTTGATCAGTATTCTTTACTTAAGGGAGGTGAAGGGCCAACTGGTACGTGACAATTCCAGTTGTAAGTTTAGTGCCCTTGACATGCTTCGAAGCATCCTTAAAACTCTGTTGGAGACCTGGAGTATGTAAGATCATAGATTCTTGAAATGTACTTCACATTTTTTATTCCTGAAACAAAAGCATTCAATGAAACAACCAAAATAAGTTTTTGGTAGAGCTTTTTGTCTACATAAGTATCATTTAGAGCACAATGAGCAATAAGGCTGCACTATCAACAATATGCACTAAGATTTACTTATAAAGATTTTGATTGCTTCATCTCAGCTCACTTTTGACTAGTGTTGTTGAACTTTCTTTGGTATGACTTGTGAAGTTGAACAAACTTGGCTATAAGTGCTTGGCTTCTGAGCACTTGTTTTCATGACAGGTATAATATCTTCAATTTCCTTCTCTCCACAAAATGGGATGCTTGCTGTTGGTTCATACAGCCAGACAACTGCTGTGTATGCGGAGAGTAATATGGAGCCATTGTATGTATTACATGGGCAACTTGGTGGTGTTACACAGGTTGGGAAAGCAATCATGTACATTTGAATCTTATGGTATGAATAGCAGATGACATTGATGAAAGTTTCAGGTGCTTTTCTCGAAAGATGGGAACTATCTGTATACTGGAGGGCGCAAGGTACCTATTTTCTCCACATTTGGTCACATACTATTAGTATTGGGCAGTTCAGGGTTTATATGACTTGCATAGATTTACTTAATCCTTATGGTGTATCATATCAAATGTCTATTGATCTTTTATCAGGATCCATACATATTATGTTGGGATATTCGCAATACTGTGGACATTGTTTACAAGTAAGAGCTTAATCATCTATTTTTGCCTATACAGAGCAACGTTTTTCTTAGATTTGTTTAAATAATTTGATGGTTACGTACAAGGCCTTATCTGATATGATCAAATCCAAGTTTTTTTGTTTGTTTCTTTTGGTAAATGATAATATATGTTCTTTGGTCATCTTATCGTATCTTAAATGTTTGGGCAATATAGCTATATTTTCAGCTATGGGTTTATGGCGTTCTTGTGGCAGATATGGTTTAATGTTTCAATGCTGACGTATCTACTTCCATATGACATAAATGGTTGTACGGATGAGCTATTCGATTGGTTTAAGTGTAGTAAGCTTACTTTCCAGTGGAGGTTAATTAGATACATCCACTTGCCTTCAAACTTGAAGCAAGCTGTCCTTATATTGATCATATCTTACTCTAGCGACCTTTCAATGTCTGTACCAATCCGGTATATGTTACATCAGTTAATAAGTAGAACTGAACTACTACGGCAGTTCAGCATACTGTATTTTTAAGTGGATTTATGTCCCTTATAGTGTTCCTGTGCAAGCTTTTCTTATGTTCTTTTTTGTTTATGTGGTTTCCATAATAAGGTTGTACAGATCAGCTGATACTACTAATCAAAGAATATATTTTGATATTGAGCCCTGCGGTAGACATCTAGCCACCGGTGGGCAGGTGAGGATCAATTTTCTCATTTGAGTTAATTATATGTTTTGAACCAACAAAAACTGAAAGGGGAATTTCTGTGTCTCCATAGGATGGCATGGTCCATGTATATGATCTTCAAGGTGGCCAATGGGTAACCGGCTTCCAAGCAGCAGCTGGTATGTCTCTTCTGAACTTGTGTTTCGAGAGGAGGTTTAAGTCTGTCTCTATTTCTGTATAATGTCCATTTTAATCTTATGAACTTGATCTTAGATACTGTAAACGGGTTCTCGTTCCATCCATACCTTCCATTTGCTGTAACATCATCTGGGCACAGAAGATTTGGCATGCAAGATGAGTTTGAAGAAGAGTTAAACTTGGCAGGTGCATGTTATATTGATTCTCAAAATTGCCCTGCAAATCATAGTTCTGATGCTTGAATGGGAGCTGTGACACATTTAATTTCTTGTGCTCTATTAGGTGATGAGAACAGCTGCTCTGTCTGGATGTTTTCTTCCTTACAAGAAGCTTGAAGCGTTTAGTGAAGACATTGGATCAGGTTGAAGCTAAGCAAGGCATTGGATGCACATTCAAAGCAACACTGAAAAAAATTCACATGTACTGGGGTGCTATGGTGACTTTGTTGTTCCTGTGCAGAGAGCATTGGGGCATTGACCACTTCCTGTTGTGTGGTGTGATTGGTGTCTGCAAAATGCAAATGTATTCACTGACGTCTATAGAATCAATGGCTTATTTGGGACTAAGTTTTTGTTCTGACCGTACTGTTGTTGCAGAGTTCTTACTGGGAACCTCTGGGTATTGTCATGATTAAACTGAACTGTTGACCAAGACAAACAAAATTGGCCATGCCTTCAACATTTGGTTGTAATTTGGTTCAAGGCCAAAATTAAGGTAGTCCTAAAAGATTTTTGCCGGCCAAGCTACTCCATAAAAGCCGCGGCATGATCTGAGCTGCCAATTTGCTGTCCCGAGCTCATTTGGCTGGCCAAATTGCATGCAAGGCGACGTGGCCAGCGAGTCATTTCCAAGGGGTGTACATTTTTTTGCTTGAGAATATCACTCAGAATAGTACATCCTAAACCAAAGTGCAATTTATGCGCCGTTTAAACTATCGTATTCTCTTTTTTGCAATTAAGTATAGGACAAGAGATCCATATGGACTGCATCATACAAAAAGATATTAGTGTCGTGTGAAGTTAGAGCATTTGGGCTATGGTTAAGGATTTTGGAGTAGCATTTTTAGTTAAACCTGGATGGATGCCATGACTTATTACTACCTTTTAGGAGGTAATGTATGGCTTTTTAAATAAATTAATTAAAATGATTAAATGCGCAAAATATAAAAAGATCTATATAACACTAGAAACTTTGCTACGTGGTCTACGTGAAATCGGGCACTGCGCACACTAAAGTTTGTGAAACCGGATAAAATAAAAACCCTTTAAGCTTATGAAACCGGACACTGTGCCACATAAGCCCGCACATGTCATCCAATACCCTAACACTAGCTGCATCCATATGCAAAATCGACATGTCATACGTCCAGTTGTCCACTACTCCACGAGTCCATGGATAATATCAGCAGCCAGCATGCACTTGCTGGTTCATAGTTTTACCAGCTCTTATCAATAGTGATAACGAGACAATGATTCCAACGAGAGCCGGTAAATCAACTGAAAAGCTCATGAACTTTCGTGTGGCACACAAACAACGAGTGAAGATAGAGCTCGCACTTCCCAAGTTTGACCTCGCCGTTGTTGAGACACTGCAATATATCAACCAAAAAACATTTGAGACCGCAGTATAAAGCACAGTGTCCTTGAAGTTAGATTTTGGCCATTGCATTTTTCTCTCACTGTCAATTGCTAGTACAAAATACACATCCCCTTAAAAGCCTTTTGAAAATTATATGCAGCTTTTACACATTGGACGACGTTCATATAAAGCTAGCTAATTGTTGGATGACTTCTCAAGTTTAACTTTTCATAGAACACAAAACATTCATTAGATTAGTGGACAACTAAATGCGAACTCAAAAATGTATGAACTAAGTAGCAAACCGATGAATGAAAATGTTTGTATGAACTAATAAAGTAAACACATCAAGGGTCATCGAGGTAACATGATCACAGGAATTAATAACAGCATCGCTAAAGAAAAATGATACTCGCCGTGCTGATCTAGGCATAGTGTTTTATCTAAACACTCCTACATAGCAAGCATGGGAAATTAACAGTAGAATTTTCTTTAGCCAAATTGTATGGGGAATTAATAATAGCAAATGCATCGAGAGCTAATATTTAGATACACACTATACATATAAATATGGGAGTACATTCGACAATCTCATTTTTTTTAGAAAGGAATTCAACAATCTCATTATCTCAATACCTAGAAAATTAAGACAAACGAGACGAAACAACGTACATTCTTCAGTGCCAAATAGGGGATGTAGCATGAACCAGCAGGGGCAGTCGTAGCCCCCTCCTTCGAGGGCTCCATTGCATCATCAACTCTCTGGCGGCACTGATGTAGGAACCCAAGATGGTGCATGCATTTCCCAAGCGTGATCTCGTGGCTGTCGAGACACTGCAATTATACAATTAAATCAACATTGAGAGACCACACATCACCATTAAAGCTTGAAAGATAACGTTAAATACACGTTGTAGTGCATGCACTACTACGACCTTGTTTGGATATAGTCTCGGATGGACATGTATCTATTTCCATGTGTCATATATGGACCGGAGCGAAACTTAAACAAAATTCCATCTCGATCGACCCCAACTTAATTATAAAGGCATTGATGTGAATTCTAATGACATCGAAACAAATCTGCAGAGAAATCAACAACGCGATACGTGTATATAGGGAGACTGGGGAAAAAAAGAGCTGGCGTACGTCCAAGAAGTACTTAGAGTGGGCGTGGCATGGATCAACGGTATCCATGGGAGCAGGAGCAGGAGCAGGAGCAGCAACATGAACGGCCTCGGGTCCCGTTGCAGCATCAAGAGACGACGAGGTGACATGTCCTTCAAAGAATGGGGCTAATAATCCCCTGCTGATTATCCTAGATATAGATAGATTAATAGAACGGTAAAACGGGCAGTTCTTCCTTCTATATATTCACCTCCTCGTACGTTCCTGTGTTCTTCACTTCAGGTAAGAGACGGCGGGGCCTGCGGCAGCACACCGTTGCCAGACGGTAGGGAGCCGCAGCACGACAAGACGGTGGTCGTGGGCTGGCGGCGGTGGCGGCTACAGCACAATACTTGCGATGGCCGTGTATAACTATTCATATTCATATAATTATATACGTATACCTCCCACAAGTCAGACTAGTTTAAACGCGTGGCAGCTTAAGTTCTAGTCCCTGCCAAGAAAAATGCAAGTTCTACTCCGAGTCGACCCTACGGCCAGGGCAGTCTGTATCTGCCTCAAACTCGAGTGCAGTTTTCGGGTCGGCAACACGAGCGCAATTTTTTTTTGGTCGGCAACTTAGAGATATTGTCTGTGTCTCACAATATAAGTTTCTTGAGGAATTAATTTTTTAATTTTAATTGACTAGTTACATACATAAAAAAAATAATAATATTTTATTTCATGATTAGTGTCATTACATAGATTGTTAACTATACTTTCACAGCAAATTTATTTAAAATTAATTTTTTATAAACCTAGTTAAAGCTAAGAAAAATTAACCTACACACATCCCATAACTATAGAAGAGAGTATGTTTTGTGATCTTAACTATGTTTGTGTCGTAATATATTAATTTTGTCCTTATATAATTGCAGTTGTCTGATTATAAAGTGAGCTAGGTCCTGTTTGGACCCATACATGACTCATAGCCAAGTTGACACCATCGACCAAAGTTTGTGACTTGAGATGACATCGTCTACCAAATAATTTAGAGACCGACAAATATGACTTTAGAAGTTCAAGGCCGAGATGACACCACTGGCAAAGTTTAGGGGCCGGCGAAGAAATGAGTAGACATCGGACTAACTCGTTGCTTAAACCAAACAACCTTGCACTAATTTAGGGGACTTTCTCGTACTGGTATTAAGTTTAGTTTGTGTATCGAGTCGTTCTATTTCACGAGTGAAAACAAACAAACAAACAGTGAGATGATGATAAATTGCTTCGTTCCATAAATCAAACCCATATAACTATTTTTTAATGAAAAAACTTCAAAGTAACGTTAACAGATACTTTCTTTATTTCAAATTATAGTTCGTTTGACTTTTTTTAACCTAAAATTTGACCACTCGTTTTGTTTAAAAAATTTATACAAATATGATTAAATTTAAGTCATTTTTGAAGAATATTTATTAGTAAAGCAAGCCATAACAAAATAAATAATATTTAATATAAAATTTTGAATAAAATGAGTAATTAAATTTTTAGTTAATAAAATTAAATAAACTATAATTTAAAACCGACTGGCAGTTAATATAGATCTGAAACTTAGAATGAATAATTTTTAAAAAAATCTCGATCGGAACCGTCGGTTCACCGGGCGTTCCACGAGAGAAGACGCCGGAGACGCCGACGCGAGAGCCTGCTCTTCTGTTTCGCCGTGCCGGGCGGTCTAGGCAGCGCGCGGCCGATGAGATTGGCGGCGTAGCGGTCGCGACAATGCAAAACCCTCGCCCCTCCTACGCGCACCACCAGCTCCAGCAGCACCTCTCCTCCCTCCTTTCCGCCGCCGCCGGCGATCCCCCGCACCCCTCCGACGATGCCTCCCGCACCACCGCCCTCTCCAACCTCCGCCTCTCCTTCCTCCA
>CM041628.1:19307017-19343256 GCA_023333625.1 Bothriochloa decipiens
ATGGCGGGCGCGGGGCCCGCGGCTCCGGGCGGTCCCCGCCGCCGTCGGGGCTGCGGACGCAGTGGCCGTGGCCGCTGGTGGCCCGGGAGGGGGAGCCGGGGATGCGGCCGCCGTGGCGGCTGCCGTCGCTCCCTTCCCCGCCCCGCCCCCTCTGCCGCCGACTTTCCCTCTCCACGCAGTGGGTCCGGACTCCGCCCTCGTCGCTGCCCGGGCTGCCGCCGCGGAAGGCCAGGCCCGTGTGCGTGCAGCCGCCCTCGCTTGGGAGCGCGAGCGTGATGCTGCCGATGCACTGGCCCGCCAGATCGCCGAGGCAGAGCAGCTCCTCGTCCTTCCTGCCTAACACCACGTCGGGGCCACCTCCTCCGGCTCGACGGGTCACCGCGTGTCCCACACCGTGGTCATCTGGCACGATCCGGCTGATCCGCTCGTGGCGCAGCTCTACTACCAGGCCGGGGGTGTCCAGAACATCCTGCTCCTCGTCCCGATCATCCTCGATCCTGAGTCGCCCTCCTACGCCCGTTGGCGGGACCTGGTCCTCCTCACCCTTCGCCGCTATGCCCTCGACGACCACGTCCTCGTTGACGCCTCGGTCGTGGTCCAGACCCTCTCGTGGCTGCGCCTTGACAGCATCGTGCTCTCCTGGATCCTTGGGACGATCTCCCTCGACTCCACGACCTCGTCCGCAACTCTGCTGACGCTCGCCGGGCCTGGCTTGCGCTTGAGGGCCAGTTTCTGGGCAATGCCGAAGCCCAGGCTCTGCGTCTCAATGCGAGCTTCCATACCTTCGTCCAGGGTGACCTCTCCGTTGGCGAGTTCTGCCGCCGCATGAAGGACATGGCGGACTCCCTCGGCGACCTTGACTGGCCCGTGGAGGACCGCATCCTGGTCCTCAACGTCCTCCGCGGGCTCAGTGACCGCTACGCCCACCTCCGGACGTGGATCACTCGGCAGCGGCCCTTCCCCACCTTCCTGCAGGTCCGTGACGACCTTGTCATGGAGGAGCTCACTCAGGGCAACCAGTCGAGGTCCTCGTCTTCCTCGACTGCCCTTGCCTCCACTCCTCTGCCGCGCCCGTCCGCTTCGCCGTCGTCTATTCTTGGTCCTCCTCCCCCTGGCCTGAGCGGGAGTGGCGGGGGGGGGGGGGAGGGGTCGTGGCGGCCGCCGTCGCCGCAGAGGGGGACGTGGTGCTGGCTCTGGCCGTGGGAGCAACTCAGCGCCGGCACCTCCACGGGGTGCACCGTGGCCCTCTTTCCACAACTCGTGGTCGCGGCGCATCTCTATGTGGCTCTTCCAGGCTCCCGGCGGTGAGCCTCGCCCGCCGGCAGCCATGCTCGCTGGTGCTCCTCGGGGGTTTCACCCCGCGTCTCCGTGGGCTACACCTCCCGGCGCCACGCCTGGGCCTGTCGGTTGGGACCCGGCGGCCTTGGCACGCTCTTTCAACACCATGGCCCTGACACCGCCTGTCGGTCTAGACTGGATCGCCGACTCGGGTGCCACTTACCACACTACTCCCGACCCTGGTATACTTTCCTACCTTCACCCGCCTTCTATCTCTCATCCTTCGTCCATCATGGTCGCAAATGGTTCGTGTCTTCTTGTCACGTCTGTGGGTGCCGCCGGCGCTCATGGATCCTTTCGTCTTCCTGATGTTCTTGTTGCACCTTCTATGGTTCACAACCTTCTTTCTATTCGTCGATTTACAGCTGACAATTCCTGTTCTGTTGAATTTGACTCTTCTGGTCTTACTGTGAAGGATTTGGCTTCCCGGCGTCCTCTTCTCCGATGTGACAGCACGGGGCCCCTTTACACCCTTCGGTTTCCGGCGTCTGCCTTGCCTTCTTCACCGTCCACTTTGTCCACTGCTTTTGCCGCCACTACTTCTTCCACCACTTGGCACTGTCACCTCGGCCATCCTGGACGTGATGCACTGATACAGCTTAGTCGTAGTTTCGACATTCGTTGTACTCGGCTCACGATGAGCACTTGTGTCATGCGTGCCAACTGGGCCGCCATATTCATCTTCCTTTTCATCCTTCTTCTTCACATGCTACTCATGTTTTTGATCTTATCCACTGCGATCTATGGACATCTCCTGTAATCAGCATTTCTGGCTATAAATACTATCTTGTTGATGATTTCTCTCATTATTCGTGGACGTTTCCCTTGCGTGCGAAGTCTGATATATTTCCCGCACTTCTTCATTTTTTCGCCTGGGTGTCCACTCAGTTCGGCCTCACCATCAAGGTCGTCCAGTGTGACAATGGCCGTGAGTTCGATAACAACACCTCCTGTGCCTTCTTTCTCTCACATGGTGTCCAGTTGAGCATGTCTTGCCCGTATACCTCCTCCCAGAACGGCAAGGCTGAGCGCATGATTCGCACCACAAACGACACCATGCGCACCCTTTTACTCCATGCGTCGCTTCTTGCTCGCTTCTGGGCTGAGAGTCTGCACACCTCCACCTATCTCCTTAACCGCCTTCCTTCAGCTACCTGCCCAGCTCCCACGCCACAGCACGCTCTCTTTGGTACCCCTCCCCGGTATGAGCACCTTCGTGTCTTCGGGTGTGCGTGTTACCCTAACACCACTGCCACCGCTCCCCACAAGTTGGCACCCCGTTCGACTCTGTGTGTCTTCCTCGGGTATTCCTCGGATCACAAGGGTTACCGTTGCTTTGACCTCACCTCTCGTTGGGTTCTCATCTCTCGCCATGTGGTGTTTGATGAGTCCCTCTTCCCCTTCTCCACCACCACCACACCCACTTCCACCCAACCTCGACCTCTTCTCTCTATCTCCCACTGACACGGTGGTCCAGCCACCTGTACCGTTGTCTCCTGCAGGTACTGCTACACCGTGCCCTACGCCGGGCCCGTGCTCCAGCTCGCCGCCCGCCAGTGACGCCCCTGGCCCTGCGCCCTGCACGGGTCCGGAGCCGTCGCCCTCCGGTGCTGCCCCTGCCCCTGCGCCCGACGCGGGTCCAGGGGCGTCGGCTTCCGCACCTCCTGCGCGTTTCGCCCAGCCGGTGCACGTCTACCAGCGTCGTGTGCGGCCGGCTCCGCAGCCTCAGTCATCACCGGTGGCCTCTTCTCCGCCGGCGACGCCTACACCACCGCCGCCGCCCCTGGCTGCCCGTGTCGTGCCGCCGGTGTACCACCCACCGCTCCTTCACCGACACCCGCGTCATGTTCACCCTATGGTGACGAGACACGCGGCTGGTTCCCTGCGGTCCCGGGCTCTCGCGGCGATGCCCGGCGACCCGCAGGTCTCTCCTATACCCTCTTCCGTTCGCGACGCCATGTCGGACCCTCACTGGTGCCGCGCGATGGAAGAGGAGTATGCGGCGCTCCTCGCCAATCAGACATGGGATCTGGTGCCCCGTCCGCCCGGCTCCAACGTCGTCACCGACAAGTGGATCTGGACACACAAGCGGCGGGTTGATGGTACCCTTGATAGGGACAAGGCTCACTGGGTTCTCCGGGGTTTCACTCAACGCCCTGGAGTCGACTATGATGAGACATTCAGCCCAGTGGTGAAGCCGGCCACCGTCCGCACGGTGCTCTCACTGGCTCTCACTCATTCATGGCCCGTGCATCAGCTGGACGTCAAGAATGCTTTTCTGCACGGTACTCTCACTGAGACAGTCTACTGCAGCCAGCCAGCGGGGTTTGTTGACTCGTCTCGTCCCGACATGGTCGGTCGGCTCAACAAGTCTCTCTATGGCCTCAAGCAGGCTCCTCGGGCGTGGTACTCTCGGTTTGCTGCTTTTCTATTGACACTGGGATTTGTGGAGGCCAAGTCAGATACGTCTCTGTTTATCTATCACCATGGAGCTGAGACTGCCTACCTGCTGCTCTATGTTGATGATATTGTCCTCACAGCCTCCAGTCCGTCACTACTCCGCCGCATTATCACCTCTCTTCAGCAGGAGTTTGCTATGAAGGATCTTGGTGTGCTCCACCACTTCCTCGGGGTCACTGTTGAGCCTCGTCCCACCGGTCTACTTCTTCACCAGCGGCAGTACACTCTTGATATCCTTGAGCGAGCTGGGATGACTAACTGCAAGCCCTGCTCCACTCCGGTTGACACATAGGGCAAGCTGTCAGAGGCCGAGGGCAACCCAGTGACGGACCCCACTGCATACCGGAGTCTTGCCGGTGCACTTCAGTACCTCACCTTCACCAGGCCAGACATCACCTATGCAGTCCAACAGATATGTCTCCACATGCATGATCCCCGAGAGCCCCACCTCACTGCTCTCAAGCGCCTCCTCCGCTACCTCCGCAGCACTGTCGACTACGGCCTGCTCCTCCACCGGTCGTCCTCCACCGAGCTCGTCGTCTACACTGACGCCGACTGGGCCGGGTGTCCGGACACTCAGCGCTCCACCTCCGGCTACGCTGTCTTTCTGGGCGGCAACCTGGTGTCCTGGTCGTCCAAGCGCCAGCCGGTGGTCTCCCGCTCCAGTGCCGAGGCGGAGTACCGCGCTGTTGCTAACGGCGTGGCTGAGGCCTCCTGGCTCCGACAGCTCCTTGCTGAGCTCCACAGCCCTCTCTCCCGGAGCACGCTGGTCTACTGCGACAACGTCAGTGCGGTGTACCTCTCCACCAACCCTGTTCAGCACCAGCGGACCAAGCATGTGGAGATCGATCTACACTTTGTCCGTGATCGAGCCGCCATCGGCGATGTTCGGGTCCTCCACGTCCCGATCAACTCCCAGTTTGCCGACATCTTCACCAAGGGCCTCCCGTCCTCGACCTTCACCGAGTTTCGCTCCAGCCTCAACATCACCGGTGGCTAGTTGCGTCTGTGGGGGGGACTCGTGTGTGTGCTTCTTTTCGTGTCCAGTCTGTAACTCCGTTGCGCCGGTAGTTTAGACTGCGGGGGGGTATTGGAATATGTGTGTATTAGGCCCATGAGGCCCATGTAAGACTGGATATATAGCTAACCTTGTAGGGTTAGCCCAATAATGACTGTTAGCAGTTCAGAAGTTCTGAATCTTCCAAGTATGTACCTGCAGGAGATCTATGCACCCTTGGGATACTTTGATTTTGCTTGTCTCCATAGCAGTTTGCAGCTGTGACTCTTCTAACTTCCCATTTGATGTTGAATGAGTCCTAACCAGTGCCTCTGCTCAACCATGTACAACATATGTAAATTTTTCTACTCAAGACCTTTTCTACTTTCATACTTGTACCATTACAAGCTAAACAAATATAAGTTACTGGTAAATCACATCTGAACTTAATCCTAAATGAAGTCAGTTCTGGAGAAAAAATGCAAAGTATGGAGGGAGGTGGGGACCTGATATTTCACTTTGAAGATGGAGAAATGCAGTTGCTATGTGTTGCCTGATAATGTCTCGAGTAGTCTGCCAGTAGAAAAAAAATAGCCACGCACAAAATCAGTATCAAGAATATGAAGAGGACATCAAAGATATGAAAGCAGCAATTGAAGAAGGGTGTTTTTAAGTATATTCAATTTGTCCCTGAATAAGAAATTATAAGAGGTTAGAAATAAATCTTCAGTATTTTCAAAAGAACCATATCATATAACCTATACAGTAACAATATACAGCCAAAGTATCCTGACAAACAATTCTCAGCTAAACATATATAGTACAAAACAGCTTTTGCTGATTTCTAAATCAATGTATAGGTTCTCAGGCAGAGAGAAACTGGGTCTACTGAGTGGGTGCTGCTATATGTTACATATGAAAATAAACATAACATAATACTATAACCACCATTGAGGAAATAACCCGACAAATAAATACTAGCAACAGATTTTAGAATATTACTTCCAAGATAATAGATTCAATTCAGCAAATGATAATTATACGTCCATACTCCATAGCAAAGCACTTTAGTTTAAGCCAAATTTTCCATTGTAAGAAACTGCCAAGAAGAATTAACAGGAGTTACAGGACAACAACTAAGAAGTATATTATGCACACTGAACCACATAATTGCTACATGATTCTAGGCAGAACATAAAAGTTCAGTGGAGAGATAAAGTGTAACATAAAGTCTGATGGTAACCTCCAAAGAAAAGGCTGGTAGCGCAGCCTCTGGAATAACTTCATCGATGGCCGTTGCATCCTCCCATAAGGATCCTTTGGTCGCCAAAGAACAGTAGTATTAAATTTAAACAGTTCAATAATTTACAATAATATAAAATTCTTAAGCAAGACAATTGTTGGCATTGCAGAAAAAGTACTTCAAAAGAATACTATTCAAGTCATAACAGCAAAATCTCAGTACAATTAGTAAGTTTCAATGTCAATACAATACAGCATACTGAACTCAACAGCTAACTGGTCCTAAAGGTAAAAATACCGCTGAACGAATGCCAAAGATGTTAACATTAAGGAGGTTTTCCTACAGAGAGGACGTCTTTTGACATATGAATTCAAATTTCAACGATCACTGGTCAATAGAGGTTTACACTATTGTTCTAAGTATATTCTGTAAAAAAAATTGCAATGGTGCTATAGCATAGAATATAGATAAAGTTCTTACGTAGCATAGCCAGTAGATCTGTTGATGGAATTCTTTTCTTCAGATTCTCTCTTACTGTTTCATATCGGCTTCATCAAAGGAAAAAGACAAGTGTATATGTGATGAATCTAGTAGAAATGTAAGATAAAACAAAAAAGCAAGCATAGGCCATATGGAGAAGATAATGAGTCAGTTTATCTCATACACAGAACCATGTATTGGGGTAATTATCTACTATCACCATTGCACAATAAGAAATATGTAACGGCTCATAAGTAGAATGGTAGGAAGCAGATAAAAAACTATTCCCCATGGTCTTTGTGTTGGTCCCTCGACTCTCTGCAATGTTGGTCCCTTGACTCCATGCACAGGTGAGCAATCAGCTCACCCAGCTCACTCATGGGCTAGAGGTAGAAGACAGGGTTTGAGCACAGCACACACAGCGGCGCAGCAGCTATGCAGCTCTGGAAATGGCTTCGGCTGAACTGAATTTTGCATTGCCTTTGGTGTAGTATATATACAACTCTTGTACCAACTAATATGGTAAGAGTATGGCTGAGTACAGCCCCATCTACTCCTAGTACTACTAGTGCATTGGCTTATATCAGCCCACTACCAAGACATGGCTGATGTAGCCTTCTACCAACTACATGTACTAGAGATTGGCCTATTGCCCCTAAAGAAACCAGGAGCTGACCGAGTGCCTGCTCCTGATGCAGAATCAGAGAGAGAGAGAGATCAGCAGCAGATTATGTTTACATTTTTCAGTCCCAATTCTCTCTGCATTTGAAAATATAGGACATGCTCCAGGTTGTTCATACACTCAAGGCTCCTTTCCCATCTAGGTTCAAAAGGCAGTTGCAGCTTGAAAGAAATATCCTTCAACAGGACAACCATGAACTCACACACCAAAAAACACACGCAAACAGTGAGTTTGGTGGTTGGAAATGACTTAGCCTTTTCTGATTTTCTCTTCTACTTATAGACAACCGTGAGCAAATGAGGCTGTGATAGCCTCCTATTAATGAAGAATATTGCACAATTATTCAACCTTTGCTCCTACCACTCCACAGTCAAATTAAGCTACTAGTGCAGATTTGGTGCCAGGGGGGCTGGCACCCTTGTTAGCTAAAATACCATGTTGCAATGTTTCAAAAATCATCACAAAATCAAGTATGCAGTACACATAAAGTTAAGTATAGCCACAACAATTCAGTTTGAAATTCATCCTAGATGCCAAGAAACAAAATAGACAAGCTCAACCTGGCACTGTTCATCATGTGCTCACAGTGAAACTTCTGTTTTTAATCTCAGCAAAGAAGAACTTCAATCTGAATTGCTGTGGCTACAGTTAACTTTAGGTCTACTGCATACATGATTTTTGTGATGATTTTTGAAACATTGTAACATGGTATTTTAGTCCTTTAGCTAATGAGGGTTCCTTAAGCTAAAGTTAAGGCTATGAACCTAGACGCTAGCATGCACCTAGACACAAAATTATTTCCAATGAAGCTGCCTCATCTGCCTCAGCCCCCAATATTAGCAGGAATGGAGGTAGAATAGGGGGAGTGCCCCCTTAGTCCCCGCCCCATGCCTCTGGGGAGTGCCCCCTTAGTCCCCGCCCCATGCCTCTATCACTCCCAGGCAGTGCAAATCAAAGCAGCAAGATCAATTTCGATATCCACCCACAAGATGCTTTGATCTTCTCAAGAACTTAGAATTTGAAATTTAAAACAGAGTGAGAAAAATAATCATCTGAAGTTATATCTAAAAAAGCTTTATTGACACCAACTAAGAGGCTTTATCTTTCATGATTAGAATGTTGATACTATTAAAGGAAGAAGGCATGTCATGTAACTTCAGTTCTTCACATCAGTAATCTCGGTTTATATTCTGGGAGCTAAAACAGAAAAGAATTGGCAGGATACAATTAATGGTCCAAGGACAGCCGACTATTTGATGGCACGATTGCATAAGGACTGAAGTAAACTTACTTTGAGAACAAAGCTTGTGCAAGTTCAATGAGACGCCTTTCCGAATCAGGAAATATTATTAAATAAGCACGGAATGTCTTTGAGATGTCACCAATTGAAGCCTAACAAAAAAAATAGCACGAGATATTAGATGATTAATCAATATAGTAGGGCAAAAGTGTAAATGGGCATTACAACTACGCTGCATGTTACAGAATGAGCATCATCGTATTACACAGTATGCAAAGTTAGTAGTAATACAGGCAACCAAAGCAGACTGTTGATCCTAAACTGCACAACTTCAATACAATACCAAACGGGAACTGTTCAGTTGTAATATTCTAATATACACACATGCACACCTGCGTAGGCTCATTCTGGAAATTCAAGAGGCAATCTTCAAGCTTCTCAAGTAGATTCAATTTTAAGTTGTCCACCTGTTGACATATTAAAAAAAAAATAAGATGGGCATTTACAAGGAAAAAGGCAAAACAAGCAAGTAGTACATCGCAAGACAAAGAGGGGCTCTGACATAGCCTCATCGATATGCACATTAATATAACTAGCAGTGATAAAATACATACTGGAAAGTTCAATTGTTTAAGGAGAACTACAGCTTCTGCTCTTGCTTCAATAGGTTCAGAATCTGAGTATAACTTTGCCTGTAAATTTATGGGCAGTAAATAGTATTAAAAAACTACACAATTAGAATAATGCAATTATGTAACAACGATAAGTAGTAGATGGCATTTAGCCAAATAATTATGTCATCGTCCGTACAAATCTGAGTCAAAATGTGCACAGTTACCTGAAGATGTTGTTTAACTAAATCCATTGCCTCCTCAGATGCCTTTTTACAATCTTGAAAGGATGTATCTCCATAGGCCTGTAATACAGAAGAAAGTACATGAAAGAGCATGGTAAAAGGTATTGCAGGGAGTTTCAAAAAATGAGGAATTTCACTTAGCTCAGATTTACCTCAAAAATAGGTTTTGCTCCAGTAAAAAACCTAACAGCATCTGCATATGCTTCTGTCTTGATGCATTTGTTAAGCCGAGTTGGAAGATCATATATGAACTGCAATAGAAGTTGATGGAAACTAACAGTTTATCAAAAGTTTTCTTTTTTCTGCACCTACATTTAGTTAGTTAGATATTAGAATTCACTAGCAGTAGAAATACCCTGGAGATTTTTTTTAAAAGAAAAGTATACAGAGTAAATTATTGACCAAGGAGTCTTGAACAAACATCTTCATGGCATGTTTTAATGTGACCAGAAACAAAAACTCATGGAGGTCAGTCGTATACTCGCATGTTTCTAACTTCCTATATATATTTCATGCATTATAAAGTTTAGTGGTCCAAATACACAATAGACTCATATAGATCAAGTGGGATAAACTACACAAGCACAACTTGCCCAAGTTATTTTCCTTGTTTCACATAAAATACTTAACTGAAAATTGCTACACTAAATTACCTTGTGTTTGTAGTACTGCATTCCCGATGCAACACCAAAACTTCGTGTTAAACTAAACAAGTAGATCACTAGGGCCTCCCACAACACAAGAGCTGGGACAACGACAATGACACATATATATACCACTTAGGCTACTCCCAACGCATAATATCACTAGGGCCTCCCAAATTCATGTGTACATTAAATCCCTCCAACGAATAGTACCATACTGTTGCTTCTTAGGAGTTAAAAAATAATAATTAATTGCTGTTATGTTGTGTTTATGAGAGTGGGACCAACCTGTTGGGTTGGTGTCAAAATATTGGAAGTCGTGTTAGGCATTGTTTCTCTCCTATTTAATTCTGCGCAATAAAAAATCCTATGTCTACGAGGCACCTAATTGATGTGCATACACCACCCAATGGGAGTAACTATATCATTATATTATTGCAGATATTTGCATATTGATGAAACTACAAACTGTTAGTTCTTGACAAGAATGACTAACGGAGCAGCATAAATCATAGTTCTAAGATTAATAATGTAAGCAGGAGATTATATACTTGAACTTTCCGGAGCAGATTGCGTGTACGATGTAATTTCTCAATGTTTTCCCTTTTGTCAAAAAGAGATGTATTCACTGTGTCGCTTTTTGATTGCACTGATGTTATCTGGAAAAAACAAACATAGGTTGGTTCAACCATGTAAAAATGAGACAACCATGCACCAACCGAGATAATGCATACCTTTGCAAGGAGCTGCTCCATATTTGTCTCCATTCCAACAATGTTAGTCTTCATCCTGTGGGAAAATCACAGATAGATAGTGATACACATTACAACTACAGAAAATAAAACTCATTAACACAAGGAGAAGTCTTGAGTTATCAGTAAGGAAATAGCATCACCTTTTTATAGTGTCAGTTGCGCTAATAAACTTGTTATAATTTTCGTACACTAGCATCTGTAAATCTGTGTCTAGGTTCTTGATCTCAGCAGCCATCTTCACATGCCTTTGTAGAAGACCTTCCAGATTGGATTGTTGCACCTGAAAAACACATGAAGAGTGAGCATGAGCATCCTACTCTTAGGTATCGGGACTAACAAACTAAACACTATGTCATACTAATTTACGCTTTCAACAAATGCTATTACACTAGCAATAGCGTATTAGCCCAATTAGGGTATGTAGTTTGGGCCCAAAAAATCCTGTCAATTTTCAGTATGGCCTATGTTTAAATGTCTGAAATTCTGGCAAGCGCATAGACCTAGTCTGGTCACATTCAATACAGTTTTTTACCAAACCTTGGTCAGCTCATTGCCTCATCAGTTGAAGACACAAACCAAAGATATACTAGGTCCATATAGAAAAAGGGTCAAAACCATTTCAGCTCTATTATAAAACAATTTGCAGCAATCCAAGTATGGAACAGTGTGAATAACTCAAGCCATTCAAGTGAAAATGGCAAGGCATGCAACAAATATATGCAGAAAAGGGCCATTTGAGTGATAGGTCATGCTAAATTTCATATAATCAGAATGTCAGTAAGCTACGTACAGAACAGAAAAGTGATAATGCAAAAATGTAATACCATGTAAACTATGTAGCATAAGCAAATTATATGAGTAAATCAAAAATATAAAAAGGTAATGCTAATGTAACAAGTAGTCTGATTCTAACTACATAAGTAGCATGGCAATAAATTTAATCTTTCTAATTCACATCACTCATTTGTCTAGATCCCAAACTCTAAGGATACATTTGCAGCATCAAACATGCTGCATGGAAATGCTCCTAGTTAAAATAAATATGATTGAGATCTTAGTATAAAAAAAACATGCAAAAAATTCAACAGTGTAGTTATGCAGCAAGCATACTATGTATGTTGTACGTACTGATAGAAGAGCTCTAATGCACAATTTCAATTGCATCTGTTTTTTGTAAACTTGCTACAACTCATGTCATGCATGTAACTCACTGTCTCAGATCTCATCCCTTGAGGATTCTATTTCCTGAGCACAATTACATTTATAATTACAAGATAATGGAACAAATTTCACCCAGAACTCAACTCCATGAGCTACACATACATCAGAAATTTTAGCAGCATATAAACAAATTGCAGAACCGACTTTGTTCAAATAGAAAAGTTAACAGAGGACATTTTGGCTCGGTTGATCTCGAGACAAACGCAATGTGCACTAATCAGGTCAATTCCAGAAAGAGATTAATAAATTCAGGGGTTATTACAGACCACAGTTCATCGCATTCATTCAAGTCTACGCAACAGGTCCCCGACTATACTATCCGACTGACAAGCAGGGAGCTGGATCTGAGAGACCAGGGAGAAGGACGGAGTGGGGATCAAACACAAGCACGAACCAGGACATTCATGTAGATGTCGGGATCGAAGGAGGTGGAGTTGATGGAGTCGAGGGGCGATGCGGGCGCCGCGGCGGTAGGGGACGGCCGCGCCAGGGACGAGGGGGCCGCGGCCCCGGCGGCAGCGGATGGGTCGGTGTTGTAGAAGCTAGCAAGGAGGTCGCGCGTGCGCCGCGCCTTCTCGTCCATTGCCGGTGGTGCGGCGCCACCGGCTGTCGCCATATCGGTGAGGCTTCGCAGCGGGGCTCGCTGTCGGAACGCCGGAGAGACCAGAGAGAGGTTGTGGGAGTGGAGATGGAGAAGAACAAGGGGTGTTTTGGAAAAATTCACAAAAAAAGGGTGTTTTGGAAAGTTTCGTTCCGAAGCGTAATTTCGCATATACTAGCTCTGTAATATTCGAAATTATATAGGGGCTAAGAAAATGGAAACGAGATTATTCACTTTTTACTGTGTGTTTGTTTGTTTTTGCAACTGCAGGTAAGCTCAGTTTAGGCTATAAATCTAGCTTTTCGATTGCATACGTTTATTTTTCCTTATAAAATAAAGCGATGTTGTTTTAATCTTGGTGCATATCGTGCAACATCATTGGGTAGGGGACTCCCCTGCTGTCTTTTTCAAAAAATATCGTGCAACATCTTGGGTTCTTGTTGCTTTCATTTCATGGCTTCATCACTTATGCACACCTTATTAGATTATAATCATTGTCTAACTCCCTTTTTTTCTAAAAAAACATATGCATGCAAAATATCATTCTCGATGTTTCAATCAATCCCGTTATTGCTACATGTTCGTGTTCTACACATGCACACTATCAATGCTCCGTCGTGTTTTCAAACTCTTGCCTAATAACACTACCCATAAATACAAAATAGTCAAATTCAATATTCATTTGTAAAATTAATCATAATCACATAATAGACAGTGTATGAATACTTCCAATGACACACAAGGCTTGCTTTTGTTGATATTCATTTTGAAATATTGTATAATACAAATACAAATGTCATGCACCCACTCCTGTGAATTTACATACATTATTGTTTTCCTCTTCGACCATCTAAAATCCCATATGGCTCTAGGGTACTATTATCACCATATATTATTAGATCTTTGAAATTCTTTTAATCATAGAACAATCAGTGACAAGAACACGTGAGATTTTCTCCAACAATTATAATTACATATCTAGCTAGGTATTGAGGTACCTTCACCGCCACGTCAGTTAGGGATAATAGAAAAGAATATGTTTCCACCAACAGAACTTTAATATATCATCCAAATTTAGTCTAATCTCAAACGAGTCTCAACGGACCAATTTCATGAGCATAAAATAAAGCCAGCATGGCATAATATAAATGAAGAGAGAGATGTCAAAAGTTTTATTAGGACAATAAGTTTTATGAGGATGAAACTTTTTTCACACTATTTTCAACACCTCACAACTTTTTGAGACATGACATAAAACTTCTACCGAGACTAACCTTATTGAAGATCACATAGGTCATATGGTGCAAAAGTGAGAACGGGTATGAGCGGGGTCTCGTCATTAATCAACTTGGATTCATCGGTAGCCTCATACTCTGTGAATTGATACTTTTGGTTGTTTAAATCTAACACTTATATGGGCTTGAATTAGGCATGCCATGACCACATTCTCTCTTGTCTTTAGTGGACACATTCTCTCATGCTTAGGTTTAGTGGCGGATCTAGGATGAAAGTTTGGGGGACTAAAGTTGTCATCTTCAACCTCTACCCCCTCCACCTCATGGGCCTTGCAAGAGCAACAGAAGACGCCAGCCCAATCCAAACATTGGCGAGGAGATGTGGGCATAAGTGACTGCTGCGTGCACGAATCCAGGGCAAGGCCCATGTAACAGTAGTATATCAATAACAAAAGGAAAAGAGCAGAGATATCACCTAATTGTCTGAACTGAAACCTACGTTGTCTAATCATTCCCCGCCGCTCAATTCCAAATATGGGATTGCTCCTAGTATCCCAACTCCAATGCTGCTAGCAATTGATATCGGAGACGCCATTCTTCGACTACTCCTCTGATTCCATCATTACTTGGCAAATGGATCTGGTTAGCAAAAATTCATGGAGGGGCTCCATGAGATCAACAGGCGTAGGGGGCTTGAGCCCCCTCCCACACATGACACACCGCTAGACACGTCCCTACTTATATTACTATTTACCAGCTACAACACCATGTGCTCCATCCACCATTATCGTCTTTGGCTAGTGGGACGTTGTTTCTTGTTAATATCCTACAAGGGTTACTATTCAGTGCGACGTGGATGTCACCGTATGAGGCCATTGCAGGGTGTGATATGGATTTCTAGCACCTAGGTGGCCTTAGAGTAGTTCTCCTACTATTGTGAATGGTGATCATAGGTGTGTTTTGCAAATTACACACCCTCATCATCTCTCCATCTTTGTAGCACCTCATAGTCCAAACTCCAAATGATCATATCCATATTTGCATGTACCATTAGATTTTTGTCCCCGAGTCTCAATATGAACATCAAGTGGACAAGAAATAGAAGTGAGATGACGATGACCATGAGGGTTTTGAATGAGATTAACAACAACCTATATGCATCTTTTGCTATTCATTTTGTATCTTCATGTAATTTTCTACTCCCTCTGTTCCAAATTATA
The DNA here is from genome assembly GCA_023333625.1 of Bothriochloa decipiens. Taxonomy (NCBI): domain Eukaryota; kingdom Viridiplantae; phylum Streptophyta; class Magnoliopsida; order Poales; family Poaceae; genus Bothriochloa; species Bothriochloa decipiens. The sequence continues at coordinate 19,321,990 of CM041628.1, forward strand.
GTTCACTTTGACTTTTTTAGTTCATGCATTTTGCTATGTATCTAGATAAATAATGTATAAATACATAGCAAAATGCATGCACAAAAAAAATCAAAGTGAACTATAGTTTAGAACGGAGGGAGCATATCTAGATGCTTACACCGGTAATTTAGAAGCATGCCTATATCTTTTTTCCCTGACCCATATTAAAGTATTCAACTATACTTGATTATTGTCTAATAAATAGTAAATAGTAATATGACTCTCGTATGGCTCAAATTCACTATACACGATAATTTCAGATTTTGTAATAAAAGAGTTAATTTATAGTTGTTTCACCACTATCATTACTCATATAAAAGCCTTTGTTTTGGTGGCTACACTCTGATCTACCTTAATCCACTCCACTAAGATGAATTTGAGGTGGATCGAAATGCAATTGAACAAGCTCTAGTCAATCCGAAGTTGACAAGATATGCCTTATATATGTTTGTTCAACCTACCTCTTAGCTCGCTGGTGGGCTAAATCCGCACGGTCTACACACATGGTATATGGGAACGGTGACTTAAATAAAGCTAGGATGTCACGATCTACGATGTCTGATCCATTCTCGTCTCAAGTTCAATTTTGGCTTCTGAAAATAAAAGCTTCCGTGCTCATATTGTGTTCGGTTCCAATTTTCAGTTTGATGGTTGGAGTTTTGGTCACGTTGCAGTTACAGCTGCTTTTGAGCAAAAACTGAGACTGATATAGATCCACAGAAGAAGAATGTCTGAATCTCATATGGCACCATTGGACCTGTGCTCAAGCAGCTCGCGATAATCATGATGATGGACGAAGCAGCGGAGCTACTACCCCTCCAGCCTGTGACGAGGGCGACGACCCCGGGATCTGACAATCCCAAATTCCGACGCGCTGAGCGGCGTCAGCTGCCAACGCCGCCGCTGCAGCTCAAACGTGCGCCGCAACCACGTGTCCCGCCGCACGCCCCGCGTCAGCGGCATCTGTAAAGCCCCCCTTGTCGCCGCCCCGGCGTCCACCCCGCCCCCCGCGCTTTTATTCCCCACAGCACCGCATCTCTACGATGCCGTTGTGCACCTCCTCTCTCTCGCCGCCCGGAGACCCCCACGCTTCCCTCTCCGCCCCCGAACCGTGGCGCCTGCCCCAGCCGCCTCCGCCGCTGCCGCGGCGATGCCGCTCGCGGCAGAGCCCGACGACGCTCATGCGGAAGAGGAGAATCAGCAGCTGCTAATCACGACGAAGGGAGGGCCCGGGCCCGGGCTTGAGGGACTGGTGGTGGGGAGCTACTGCCACGACGTGCTGATCCGGGGCGGGCGCGTGGTGGGGGAGACGCTCGGCGGGGCTGCGGCCTTCGTGTCCAACGTGCTCGACGCCGCGTCGCCCCAGGACGCCGCGCTCAACGGGACACCCTCCCCTTTTGTCGTCGTGGCCAAGGTGGGCCACGACTTCGTGTACGCCTCGGCGCCGGCGCCCGCGCGGCACCCGCCTCTGCTCTGCGCGTCGCCGACCACCTCCTTCCACGCGCAGTTCTCGGAGGCCGCCGCCTCGGCGCACGCCCCCGACCGGGAGCTCCGGCGCGTGCGCGCCTGCGACCCGATCTACCCCGCCGACCTCCCCGACCGCCGCTTCGCCTACGGCCTCGCCGTCGGCGTCGCCGGGGAGGTGCTGCCGGAGACGCTCGAGCGGATGATCCGGCTCTGCCGCGCGGTGCTCGTGGACGCGCAGGCGCTGATCCGGGCGTTCGACGGCGACGGCGCCGTCGGCCACGTCGCGCTTGACGACACGCCGTACGCGCGGCTTCTGCCCCGTGTGGCGTTCGTCAAGGCGTCGTCGGAGGAGGCGCCATACGTCGGGGTGGAAACGGCGAGGCGGCGGTGCTGTGTGATCGTCACGGAGGGGAGGGACGGGTGCCGGCTGTACTGGGATGGTGGTGAGGCTCGCGTTGCGCCGTTCCCCGCCGTCCAGGTGGACCCTACTGGCGCCGGAGACAGCTTTCTCGCGGGTTTTGCAACCGGATTGCTGTGGGGCTTGTCGGCGACGGACGCCGCGCTGCTGGGGAACTTCTTCGGCGCGGCTGCCGTATCGCAGGTCGGCGTGCCCACCTTCCATCCCAAGATGTTGCAGGTTTGCACCATTTCACTTGTTCAGCTCCTTGTACACTCGGATTTGGAAGAATCATTCTTGTTCATGTTGATAAGTCCTTTGCCATCTTGTTAAATGCGACACTTATCAGAGGCAAACTCGTAGCTTTAACAGACTGCGGCCTCGAAACTACACGATTTCATGATTTAGACCTATGCTCGAGTATTATTATTTTTTTTTTTTGATAAAAGAACTATAGGAGTATATTATTTAGAAGTCATACAGTTAATACCTAAACTGAGTATATATGTCTTGTGTGAAGATTCCACCCTTGTCAATGATCCTTCTATTTACGGTGTGCCTGCAAAGTATATTTTTGTGGCTAGCATTCAATTTATGTAGATGGTGACTTGGATTGCTTTGTGGTTTGCTTGGATAGAAGAACATATTCTAGCATCCACGACATTGCAATATCTTCTTTTTCTGAGGACCGCTGATCCAATTATTAATTGTCAGTACTCAAACAAAAATAATATTTGTCACATTCACACCTCCCTCAAGGTCATTTTAGGATGACCAATGTAGTAGCCTTAGAATGTGTTACCAGTTTGCAGGGTTAACAAACTTCATTTTTGGTCTAGTTTCCAGGGATCTAAAATCTTGATTTTTGGTAAGAGTAAATAGTTACTGTATATTTATTAGTTACATATCCTTTGCTGCTCAATAGCTGAATCCTTGTAGTTTGAATCCTTGTTTTATTTTAACTAATAGGTGAATATACTAGTTACATATACCTCAACATCACAGCTATATGCATTGATCAAATGTAGAGGCTGAGATATTAATATATTTCTTTTTCTTAAAAACATATACCTCAACATTGTTGGCTTTATTTTGTGTACTTAATGTTTCGCTTCTATGGGATTACTTATCCTTTTCTTATTTCAACTGGGTGCAGGCAGTTAAAGAAATCCTTGAAGAGAAGACAACAAAACGATCTAGTCCATGTATAAACGGCACTAATTTTACCTTGGAGAGGTCAAATATGCACAATGAGTTACACGCAGCTCTCCAAGAAGCGGCGATGCTGATGTCTGAACAGCAGCAGGCTGATAAGGCGAGCGGCAATGGTTGTGATATTTGCTCACCGTAGGAACTTACTTCACAGTGTAACAGTCAGACGCCAAACTGAAAGTTTGTGGCAAAATAACCTAGCACTGCAATACAGATCTCACATTGAGGTCTGTAAACACATTGCCAACAAGTGGAGAAAGGTTGTACATTAGTACATATACGCCCTCTCCGGCTAATATACTGTATACTGCTGGTGAGGCCGTGAAGGTTCGTTCGTTTCTACCTGCTATTGCTGATGAGAAAGTGAAAAGCAGTTAAGCTGTGGCGCTAGTACGCATTTTTTTTAAGCATTCGTGCGGTTAACGTTTTACCATTATATGTAAACTTTTATCAATCTAGCGTTTCGTCACGGATGTCTGCTGTTCTCTTGAACTTAAAATGGTACAATGTTCTTCTTTTACAATAAATCAGTGAACAATACTTTTAAGCCTGAATTTTCAGCAAAACGAGCAGATATTGGTTACTGAATACAGAACTAATAAAAATAACATAGATTTTTTTTTCATACAATTGTCTTCGGTACCATGATAAGCTCTATACATATACACGATTCAGATTCAAAATCACTGTGTCAGTTAAAAAAAATGTTTCACAACAACAAGGCATACCATCTTGGATTCGGCGTTTAAACTAAATAAATAATGCTACATCAGCAACGAAGAAAGTCAAGTAATTGTGGTCGACACAGTCAGCCATATAAAATTTTCAGTTCTCCGTACGTTGGTCATCTAATGTCACACCTCTTAGTTTGTATATCTTGCTGCAACTGTCCCCTTGCAGCAATGAACAAGTTACCGAAATCACAATTACTGGCAGGAGCCGCATAGCCTCTTTCACAAAATTGCTTGACCTCAGGTTGCCTCAGGTGGAGCAGAAAGAAGCTGTCATAGAGCTGCTGTGCTTAGGTGCTTGAGTTCAGTTTCAATCATTTTGATTGCCTGAATGAAATGATAAAATGAATGTGCTCCATTCGTTAATGTGAGCATACAAAATAAAGAACACACTAGATAGAGTAGCAAGAGTCCTCACCGCTGCATTCTTGCACAAAGCCACTGCTCTACCATATGCTTTCTAACTGTTGCGGTAGAGGTGTTCAGAAGCAAGAACTCAATAGAACATGATCAAATATGTGAGTTGGCAGTACAAGGTGCGTACAGTTGGGCATCTGTAGATGTTCTTTTTGATTTGTGCTTTGACTTCTTTTCTTTCTTCTTATGACTGTAGAGATGCGTGGATCGCAAAAATGAGCATGGTGAGTTATAATATACAATAGAAAACGCTGGCTCAAAGAATGAAAGAAACAAGAGAGCCTACTCATCATGTGAGCTTGGATCCAAACAATGTTTCAGGTTGCGGTCAACGTATCTCATGTCCTTAACAGTAGGTATATTAAGCTGGTCAACCTGCAAGATGCACAAAGAATACAAAGAGAATGACAAAGTTGCAACAGCTATCAAAATGATTATGATATATGGTATTGTAACAAAGAATAGCAGAGACATGCCCATATGGTTACAAAATAAAGAGCATAATTGACATACTAGAAGAGTCTTCTATATTTTCAACCATATTAACGACAGATGGATTCAATTTTAAATTTTGTAGGATTTAAACGCATATCGGTTCACTAAGCCTAATGTCGCCCAGCTTTAAGTTTCCAACATAGTTCTGTGGGTCCAATTGCAAGATCTACATCACAATGGTCAATGGGGCTAGCTCTTCGATGAGTATGCACTAAGACATTTTTTAGGGGGCACAGAAGTCAAAAGGGACTCTTAAGAATAATAAAAATAAATAAAGGACTCTTTAATGCAAAGACAAAATTTCTCACTACCTCGTGGGGTCAAGTCTAGATGGAACTTAAATCGAGCTTCTATATTTTTGTGTCAAACAGAAGTATTTTGCTTGGATAAAATACACCTCCTATAGTCCTATGCATAACAAGATACCATATCATAGTACAGAAATACCATAGTGGCACTGAACATTAAAATTTAGTTAAAAAAAACTGATGCGCTTTGTATTGCTGCCTATATAGGAGTTAGGAGTTAGCACTCTCAGTCTCAGTATTTGGCTCTCATAAGCCTTTTAGTTTACCAATGTCTCTTTAAAAAGCGACCACATTTAAGCCCTACCCTTTACTAGCAATGGCATAGTGATAAAAAAATCCAGTTGTCATGATTTAACCATCTGCTGATACATCTGACTCTGGTCTTGATGTTTATCATGCATGACTTCAAAATAACATGGGGCTATAGAGATAATACCAAATCTGTTAAATGGATAATCAATAGCTTTCTGATAATTTATACATGCACAACTATCTATCAAGTTTTCTAACCATCCTGTGTAACACAAAATTTATGCTAGGCAACTGAAGCGTGACATTAGTACTTTTCTTAGTGATAGGTCATTGGAATTAAAACTGGCACAGCCCACTTCTATAAACTTTATTGCCCACAGCCAAAATCCTTACCAAGTAATTGATTGTGTTGATCGACTGAACAAACTGTTCGACAGGACAATCAGAATGTTGCCTTGAGAAGATAGTTTCCAAGTATCTGCAACCAATCAATGAATTCAGTAACATGAAAACAATAAATATTGAGAAAGCAACCACATATTGAAACACAAAACCCTGACATATGGTATTCATAATAATTCAGATCAAATGTTCATGACCTTTCAAAATTGATGACTCTGAGAAGATCATTGGACTTGTGAAGAGCAGCCAATAAAAGGGCGTACCCAGTGCCGTAGACTCCCGCACTGCGGGGTCTAGGGAAGGGAAAATAGCCAGCAGCCATCCCTGCACAAATGTGCAGAGGCTGGGGCTTGAACCCTGGACCTCTTGGTCACAGGCGGTGAAGAGCAGCCAATGCCAACTGCAAATTCGAAACAAAGTATATAATGAGATCAGTTGAAAAATGGAAGTTCGAGCAAGCTAAGCTTGAGAAGTATGCACGATGGATGCTTTCTCAATCAGAAACAAAACCAAAGCAGTAAATTCATCAAAATGGTAATGTTACCATAACTAACAAGAGTTAGTGTAAGGTCACCTGCCCAGGAGTATAGAGAAGAGGTGCATCAGTCAACATCATTTTGTCGACATGGGATATAGCAGCCTGGCGCAACTCCTGTAAGCCAATCAGAGGTAAGGATGAACACCGTACAACTTGCAGAATATGGTGTAGTAATTATTTTGTTTCTAAACTGAGAGCACATAGAGTGTCTAATCCAGCTTGGAAATTCACACTTCCACATCTAATAATGGTTGGAGTATACTGTTTTAGAAAATATATAAATGGTGCATCTTCATTGCAGAGAATAGCAATCTTATGACTAATGAAATCATGTGCCAATATATATTCAAATAGAAGAAGTTCCTCTGATGTCAAAGTCCCCAAAATCACTGACACATAGACCCCAGCGCCCAAGGTTCCACCTCAGTGACCAAGTCTAGTGACTTAACATCACAAGATCCCATCACACATTCATGATGTGCTTTACTGAGGGGAAAAGAAGTTAATGTCCAATACTGAGCCATGATAAATACTCCATTCGTCCAAAAATAACTACAGTTTTAGAGTTGGATTTTGTCCCAAAAAAGGAGTACAGTTTTAGCCTTTAGCCACCTAATGGGGCCCACTTAGTGAACTGAATCAGCATTGGAAAAAAGAAACGCATGCCTTATCTACTCAGCGTACACAAGTCATCACAGGTTCCCAGTCTCTCCGCCGCCGCTCCCATGGTCTCTTCCTCCCACGGTTTGGACATGGAGGGCCTCAACCCCTCCCTTCCTGTCATGCTCCTCTACTGCTCGAAGCTCGTGTCGGAGGGTACAGTATGCCAAGGGAATATGCAGGCATTTCCTTTTAAATTATGCCTGTGCATTAAATTCCTTTGGGAACTGCAAATTGTGCTCACCTAGGGGGCACATGCGTCATTACCCACCACCACTAATTGCTCTGAAAAATCCTAAAACTTCGATTTTTTGGGGACGGATGGTTTAGTAGATAGCCTGCAAATTGTGTTTCATCTACTGTGTACATCTTTGGCACCCGATTCAATTTTTCTGATTTGTCCTATTCCATCAGTGTTGAGATCACCGAATTATGAAATACAAACATCGTAACCAAGATGATTCAATGTTTGCCCTTGTCACATGCAGAATTATTAACACATAGTATTCTAACTAAAATTATAAACTTCTAATCTAATTCTAAAGGTGTAAACTAAAGTCACAATCTTGGTACTAGTACTACTCCTAGTAGCATCAATCCTGTGCAATTACAATACTAAATGTTTCATAATCACTCACAGTTTCTACTTTCTAGATCAATTTCTGGCATTTGTAGGCGACTGCGAGAAAGAAAGTGTCTGGTAGAAAATATTTTGCACATGAACATGGTTTACCTAAGCTTGTGCACATTGGAACACGTACAAAAAAAAAGGAAAAACAGTAAATGTTACCTTCAAACGCTGGAATGGACCATTACCTGCCCTGCAGAAATCCTTCATACAAAAAGCAATAGTATTAGACAATAAACAGTGCAGTGGAAAGATTGAACTGTGAAGAATTCATAACAGTGAATGCCATGGAACTCCTAAAACAAAGCAATACAAGAAACTCTACTTGTTAATTTGCAGCACAAAACAAGTACAAACTTACCTCTAGGTCATCAATAAATCCTTCAATCGATCGATATGGAGCATAAACAATGAGATCAAAATCTAAAGTCTGGAGGCGAACAAGAAACTTAATGTCAAATTCAGGTTGCTTGGAGGTACCACTAACAAAACAAAATGTGGAAGTGGCATACTTTAAGAAGAATCATCTCATTATTTAGAATGATCTGGTGGTCCTGCTGAATTCCTTTACCAAGTTCCTCGGCAGAAACATGGTTTTCTTCCACTTTGCAAGAAGCATATACACATGTTAACCTGCGAGATGAAAGTTGGTTAGCTGGAATTTCCAGACAAAACACTAAATACATTCAGGAAATCAACCTTGAACGTATAGGCATAGAACAAGACACAGCACACTCATAGTTTTCATCAAGACACACGCATCACTCTTCACAGAACATGCTTAAGAGAACTTAGCTAAGCATGAGTACACTAGAAATCAACCTTTACATTCACAAACATAGAACCATAATTGTAATCGATACTGCTTAGTGCCCTGCTTACATAATATGCTTTGGGTGATGCTCCATTACAGACCATTGTAAATAGAATCTCTTGAAATATATTATTGCTGTAGCCTGCAAAGCAATAAGCAACCATGAGCAACCAGAATCATAGGCTCAGAAGGTTCCATCTTGGAAGAGGGGATTCTTTACCTGGATTTTGTGAGGGAACTTGAATGCAGCACATACTTCCTGAATCTTCTGCTCGTAAAATACACGTGCCAATTGCTCCTCTTCATAAGACAGAGGCTTTACACCTAAACTATCAACTGAACCAAAGAAAACGAATTCAACACTAGCATGGCAAAGTGCAAGAAGAAAAATCAAGAAAGCACAGTTCTTTGGAGTGAACCGGTGATGCATATTTCATATTCTGGAGCGCTACAAATAGGGCAGGTGAGTTCTAAACCAACCAATGTCGCATACCATGATCCGGTGCAGGCTCTGGGTAGGAGACCGAGCCATCAAGCAGGTCCACTCTAAGCCGCGTCGTCCTATACTTCACAAAAAGCACGACAGGAACGATGATTAATCTCGGCATTAGCTAACCAAAAAACTGCTGATCAAGGATACGGCTACTCAGGGGAAGCAATGCGACCCAACCTGCGCAAGGGTCTGAGCAGCCCGCTGGTCTGCTGCCGCCCACCTCTCCATCTGCGAAGCACAGCATAAGGGGGCGCGCGCGCGCCGTATTGTCAGAAGATCAGAGAGGCGACGAGACCGTGACGAAACATAGGGAAGCAAACCCTGAGGGCCCGGGCTCACCAGATCGTGCGACTGGAAGATCCACCTCTCCCGTTAGGTGGAGGTCCGGAAATCAGCCATCTTTGCGCTCCTCCCTCCTTCACAGTCACCACAGCCGACCGAACCTTCGGTTCCGATAAGCGGCGAGTATAGCGGGACACCCACCACACCACTTAGAGCAGGTGGCTGTGGAATGAAAAAAGGATGACACAACAGCAGGGTGCGCTATTTGGGCGCCAAGAGCGGCGGAAAGGCGCGCGGTGACGGGCGGCAGCGGCGAGCGCCGGGGAGGTGCTGTGGTGATGGTTTTGCGATGGGGGAAGGGAGAAGCGAACGGAGTCGGTCGGTCTTCTTTCTACGTGGTGCGATCTGGACCGGCCCAACAGTCTGGCCTGTTCTAGGCCCAGTAAGGTCTTGGAGCAGGGTCATCTAGGCCCAGTATGCTGCTAAAAAAAAAATCTAGGCCCAGTATCGTCACGCGTTTCGCTCTGGCCGATCCTGTCTGTCTCTCGACTCTTATCACGCTCGCCGTGTTGAACACTGAACCGAGCTCCTTCCGGCGTCTCCGGCTCTCCGCTCCCCTCTAGTCGCTCCTTCCGCCGGCGAGTGACCGTCGCTGCAGCGAGGAGAAGAGAGCGGAGATGGGCGACGAGCGGGTGAAGGCGGAGGCGCTGCAGATCCTGGGCCTGTTCCAGGTGCTCCCCCGCCTCGTCGTCTTCGACCTCGACTATACCCTCTGGCCCTTCTACTGGTCCGTCTCGTCTCGTCTCCTTCCTCCCGCCCCGGCCCTCTGATTTGATGACCGCCGCTAGGTGTATGTTCCTTGTTTGTTCGATTGACTGAATGGTTTCTGATTTCGACAGCGAGTGCCGGTCCAAGAGGGATTCGCCGAGCCTTTTCAGGCACGCAAGGGGCATCATATACGCCCTCAAGGAGAAGGGGATCGACATGGCGATTGCGTCTCGCTCGCCCACCCCGGACAAAGCCAAGGTGTTCCTCGACAAGTTGGAGCTCCAGTCCATGTTCGTCGCCCAAGTAAGAATCCTAATTCCTTCCTCAGCTGGGTGTTTTTTTTCCCCTTTATGCATAATAAGAATTCCTTGGTGCGCTGTAGTTCAGGCAAATTCGTCTTGAAAAAACAGGGCGATCGATAACATAGGAGACTGAAAATGGCCTTATGTGTGACTATACCGCTATATGCAAGCAATGCGCCATAGTTCAGGCAAATTCGTCTTGGAAAACCAGGCGATCGATAACATATGAAACTTAAAATGTACTTATGTGTGACTATACCGCTATATGCAAGCAAAGAGCGATGCAAACAGCCGGTGTGTCACTTGTGCAGGTTTTTCAGGGTTACCAGGTTAATTTCATAGAGCACATATATATTTTTTTGTTAATTGGCCACAAAGAAAATAATGAAATCTCAGTCCAATTCTAGAATTGGCAAATCTCAGTCCATCTTAACTAGTACTACTATACTGTAGTACTGTACTATTTTCTTCTCAAAAAGGGCACATATTGCCGTAATATTCTAGGAGCAACTCTGTGTTTCCTATAATTAACTTGCTAAACCAATAAGTTTAGCGAGTTAACAAAATGAGTAGCAACCTTAATTTATTTCCCGCTCCAATAGTTTCCTTGCATTTAGAATCCCGAACTATTTCTAACCAAACGAGCCTTTTAAAATAGTTTTTTTATCTCTTACCACTTTCTACCCTGGAATCCTTTATTTTCTTAATTTACTTATGTGTCCAGTTTACTCCGTTCTCCTGAGAAAAACACGGCATGGGGAGAGGATATCGACTGCAGAAACTTACGAGTTGGAGGAGCAAATTACCAAGTTCTTACTTTAAGTAGTTTTACCAAACTGTTGCAACTTGCAAGGATCTTTTTCTTTCTGCCAAAAAATCTAAGTAGGAAGTTAATTTACGAAACTCCTGGAGTTGCTTTAAGATAATGGCCTATGGCACAGTAATTTCGGTGATGTAGCCATCAAAAAAGTACATGCCCAATGATTCTGTGTTCCTTGCTCAAGTGTTTTTTTTCTGGATCAGATGCATTTTCTGGTGTAAGAACAGAATGCTGATTACTATATTATTTTCTCTTGGTCATTGTATGAAGGAAATATTCTCCAGCTGGACTCACAAGACTGAGCATTTCCAAAAGATCCAGAGAAAAACTGGAATTCCTTACAGATCCATGCTTTTCTTTGATGACGAGGACAGGAATATTGATCCGGTAATCACTTATTTGCATTGTGCTCGCCTCATTCTAGCTATATCCAAAATTTAGAATATATTTTCAGCGACTTTCTGTTATATTGCTGGAGGCTATGGATATTTAAACGTGCTAATTGATTCCATGCTCAAGTATTCATGATTGGAGGGATGCATAGCTTAGTCATAGAACAAAAACTTAAAAGAGTTAGCTGAACTATAGGTTAGTGGGTCTGCTCGTCAACAATGACAACAACATAGCATGTCAGTCCCAAGCAAGTTGGGGTAGGCTAGAGTCGAAACTCAGAAAGATACCCAAGTCACGGTTCAAGCACTTCAATAGCTGCTTTCCAGGCATTCCTATCCAAACATAGATCTCTAGGTATATCCTAAGCTTTTAAATCATTTTTCACTGCCTTCCACCCATGTCAACTTGGGCATTCCTCTGCCTCTCCTCACATTATTAGCTTGGCTTAGGACTTTACAATGCACTGGTTCCTCTAGCGGTCTCCTTTGGACTGGCTAAACCATCTCAACCAATGTTGGACAAGCTTTTCTTCAATTGGTGTGATTATAAAAACAATATTTTGGATTATGTGGATCAAATGGCTTGATTATTGTAGAAACACACTAAAATAACTACATATGTGTCGGTTTAGGCTATTTGGATTCTTGCATATACACCTTGGTTCCCCGGACATAGCACTCCTCTATAAGGCATAAGAATGTAGATGTGGTCATATTGTAATTGTGTTTGCATACATGTCCATCTCAATTGCATGTATGCTCGCATAGAAGTTACTTTTATATATGACACTCCTGGCTTCACGTCACCTTGACTGATAAATATATTCATCTCTTGTTTTCAGGTATCAAATCTGGGGGTGACAAGTGTTTTAGTAGAGAATGGGGTGAACCTTGACATGTTTAAGCTGGGTCTCAGTAACTTTGCAACTAAATATGCTGCCTCCAGCAGAAAGGAAGACGAGTAACCTCAAGGAAAGTGATACATTAGAAGAAAATACCTTCAAAACATTGTACTTGAATTTCTTGTAATCAATTGCCACTATTCATGAACAATTTGTGGATGAAGAATGACCACATAGACTAGCTTTTGAACTGATGCAATGCCTGTCTAATATATTTATTTATTTGAAGGCAAAGCACTGCGTGTCATTATTTCACCATGCCAAAACAATATATTGGTGTATCTGTTTTGCTTTATTTTGTGTCAGAATTTTCTTGTGCCCTGTATGCTGCAAGTATTTTTGTTGATCTACGTTTTTCATGTTAAATTTTGTTTTTCAGTGAGGTGTCTTATTATTAGGCATTGAAAGTTCCTGTGTATTGTGTCAGAATTTTCTTGTGCCCTGCAACACCGCAAGTATTTTTGTTGATCTACCTTTTTCACGTTATTTTTTTTTCAGTGAGGTGTCTTATTATTAGGCATTGAATATAGTTCCTGTGTATTTTATACCTCTGGTTCTATGTCACTAATACTTAGGTTCAGTTTACATTTGTGAAATAAATTCAGTTCTCACTTTTTCTTTGTTTGTGAGTTCCTCTATTGTGATACGAGACAAAACATACGAGACACGAGGAGCCGTAGTTTATGAAGCATTCAAATGAAATTATTATCACGCAATTGCGTTTATCATGATAAAATATTAAAAATAAGAACCCATTAAAATACATTTGAATGATATTTTCTTAGCATCATTTTAATGGAGTTGATTTTTTATTTTGTCCAACAATGTCTTTGGTTTATGGTCTGCACAATTGGTTCATATTTAGGATAAAATTTCCTGGTTTAGATTCAAGATAAGAATGGTTCGAGATTTATGAGAAAAACGTTACACATGTTCTCTTTGCTCATTTGCAATGTCCCAAACTTCCAACATAATTCATTATATGATTCTACTAATTAAAACAAAAATTATTCAGGCAGCCGCTCGTTCTAGGGGAAAAGTAAATAAATATTATGTAGGGATAATAAAAACTACTAAAATAATAATAAATTTCTAAAAAATGTTTGAACAATTAACGGGCAATGTCCGGTAATTATAAAATGCCGGTTTTTCGATTTCGGTTCATGAGTTCGAGAACTTCCGCGTTCGGCTTCGGTTTCGGTTTCACTCTGCCTGAACCGAAGAACCCGAATACACCAGTCACCAGGACACCTCTATCCTTTTTTTTTTGAGATTACACCAGGACAGCGTCGCGGAGGAGAGTAGCGCATCAGGCGTCCGGCCCACAGCCCCACACGGCCCAACAGTCCAACACCCATCCATCCGCACAGGCGCATACCGCTCCAACCTCGGCCCTACTGGGCTATTTGTTCTCCCCGCGCGTGCTCTCTCTTTTCTCTCCCTAGCGCGCCGACCGCCGCCGCCGCCGTCGCCGTCGCAGATTGCCGGGTCTTCGTCGTTCCCTTCTCCGGCAAAGAGCGCCCAACCAATGGTATGCCCACCCCTTCTCTTCCCTTCCTGCTGTGCGAAACCTAGCAACACCCAAAGCTTAACCTAAGCTATTTGGCCGCCCCTTCGATTCACTTCTGCTATGCGAAACCAACCAGCTCCCAAAGCCTAACCTAAGCTAGTTGGTTATTTGTAATGGGAACTGATCTAATTGCAAGCATATACATGAATGATGCCTACTAACTTCGATTCTCTTTGCCTCCAAAACTCATGAGCTGCTTGCTAGCTACAGGAAGGTTTTATTTCGGCACATTTTAGGGCATTCCATTAGTTGAACCAACCACAGAACGAGTAAACGTTAATTTAACCTGTGAAACTCTGATAGCCAGGGTAGAATTGCTTTAGGGCACCCTGGATATTAAGATACTTTTTATTTCCTCAATGAATTTTTGAGTAGATGTCTATAGGGGAATTGATTTTTTGAATGCAGCAAGTCATTTTGTTCCTGCATTTCTTTCTCTTTTGGGAGCATGGAGCTCTGTGTTCGAGGGGCTAGTTTATGTTTTGGAGGCAAGGCACATACCCCATATGTTCCTTATTCCACAATCCAACAGAAATACGCACATAAGATCCCATACATGAAAATAGAGGAGTAGAGGTGTATGAGATTCAAATCATGTCAGACCTTTGTCTCTGGGTATGTTTGCATCCGCAACTTGTCTGTGAGCTTAAGTAACTGTAGCATTTTGTTTTGTTTGCTACTCCCATCTAATCAGTTTTCATGGTGTCAGTTAGCTTAGTGGCTAAGAATTACAAGTTTTTTTTTTTGGGGGTGGGGGGGGGGGGGTGTTGAGTGAGCCCCATGTGACCTCAAATCAATTAATAAAGTCGTTTTTATGGAGTAAAATTTGATGGTAGTTGCTGAAAAAATGATTTCTGTTGGCAGAAGGCTTTGGAGCAGTTGGCATCTATTGATCTCATTGAGCTATGCAAGGAGGCCAGAATTGAGCGTTGCCGTGCAACCAGAGACTTGAGTAGCTGTGGCCGCTATGTGCATCATGTGCTTAACTCATGTGGCCATGCCTCATTATGCGCTGAGTGCAGCCAAAGATGCGACGTCTGCCCAATTTGCAGGAATCCAATACCGGACAATGGAAATAGGGTTCGGCTACGTCTTTACTACAAGTGCCTCGAAGCGGGCCTTATTTCTAAGAAGCACGATGAAAGGTTTCAGGAAAAGGAAGACCATGGCAATCCTGTTAGCATGAATGTCCAGCGGCTGCATTCATTGTTTGATGTTGCAGTCCAGAACAATCTTACTTCCCTTATTTGCCACTGTATCCTATTCAGGAGGCTGCTTATGCATTTCTGTATTACATCTTTGTCTCTGTTGTTTTCTTAACATTTTGATCAGATATCACCGATGTTTGTTTGGATGAGAATGCTGTGTCAAGTGATCCACTTCTGGCTTTTCTTTTGGATGAGGTGGTCATCAAGGACTGGTGCAAGAGGGCTGTTAATGCGCTCATTACTGAGATTGGCGTGATCTGTATCCAAAAATGTTCAATTGACCCTAGATTCAGTTACATGCTTTATATATATTTTTTAATATGTTTCGCTTTTCATGCGTTCAGGGCCACACATGTTGAGGGAGTGGTATTGCTAATCTGTTAAGTAACTAACCTTAACAATATCTTAGATAGGTCTGGATTAGAAACGATGAGATCTAAGTTATCCCAACTGCAAAAGTTTGCCACACAGTTGGCAGGAATTTACAGTGTACTTGAAGTTATGGTTTCATCTTTCACTGAAGCAGTTTCAGCACATGTTAATGACCTGCATCAGCTCATTGAGAACACATTGAAGGCAAAGCAGGTCTTCTTTCTTAATCCCTCTGTTGCTAAGGATTTAGACCACTGCTTAGAACTAATACTGAACTAGTCTAGGCTCTTCAATTTGTCCATGCATTGCTGAAATTTCTATAAAATGAGTGTCCCATGGGGTTACTTTTCATTACATAATTTTGTGCACACATTGGAACACACTTTCTTTTTATCTCCCTTTTGCCTTAGTCTCATCCTGATCCTGGACAAGTATTGACATAACTGCTCAAGATGGTTTGTTGGTTCATTTTGGTAATAAGTACTTCCAACAATCATGAATATAAGTCATTTGTTACATTGATACAACCCACTAGCAATTTTCATAAAAATATCACATTTAAAACAAAAGGGGTTGTATATTTTGAAACTTGCTTCATGATAAATCTGCAAAAATCAACCTTGCGTTATCAATTTACCTAATTCTTAATGCATCAATACTAAAATTAATTAGACTGGCAAGAAAAGATGGCTATATGTACAATCAGATGGAGTATATGTGTAACACTTTTATTGTTTATGAAGCCTTGTGCTTTCTTCAATTTGGATACTTGCTAATGATGTACGTTATGGCATTAGATCATATAGAACAATTCTGTACCATTGGTTTTGTGGAGTATGTGCTATGACAGCTTCTAAGGCATCTGTTAAAGATGCCTGTACATTCAACAGTCCTTTTAGTTGATTTTGTAGCATTACTTGATATGTAATCTCTAATTAAGGAGTCACTCACTCCAATTGGTGATGTCCTATGTTTCCCATTCCTCTTCCCTCATTATTACTACACTAAAGTTTTGCATAATGCCTCAATAAACTCCAATCTTTGAACAGTCTATATCTGAGGGCCATGTATATTCACTTGTATGTCACTGAAATGCTTGAAAGAATACACTTCTTTCAGAATAATCATTATATCTTGGTAAAGTATTAATTGGAGTGCTTGGAGACTAGCCATCTATGTGCCTGAACCATGATTTTTGTGTGTTACTATGTGACTTGTCTGTTCTGGGTTTCACCTCTAGCCTACCCCAACTTGCTTGGGACAAAAGGCTATGTTGTTATTGTTGTTGTTGTTGTATTAATTGTAGCTTTTTTCGACAGCATTTGGAGGCTATGATCTGGTGTATCAGGTATAGATTTATTGAGGACATCTGCTCAAGGTACACTGATCATACATCATGGAGCTCTGATGTGATTCAAAGGAAGGCAAATGCAGAAGAAAGAAAATGGCCTGGATTTTCTGATAAAGGGTCAGATATAAATGAAGCCAATCAGAGTACACTATTCATCGAGCAGGCCCTTCAAAACCTTGGAATTGAACAAAGCTATAGGGATAAGGAGGAAGAAATAGCAATCACATGTTTACAGAATGACCAATCATCATCTATGTTCTGTTCCACAATTACAACCGATCATTTTAATATTGACAGATACCCTTTTAAGAATTTGCGTGAGGCAGTTGATGTACTCTTTCTACACGGAGCATCAGACATGGTGATTGCAAAGCAAGCTATTGTATCCTTCAGCTTTTTATCTCATACTACCTTTGGTCTCTCTCACTTGTTGCTTGGGATATCATATTTACATTGTTTCCTCACAGGCATGCTACTTCATTAAATTTCCTTAACGCTTCTCAGTTATTGTATTATCTATTTGATCGACATTGGAGTAGACCAGATTCAGAATGGAGGTATCTGGTGGACGATTTTGCTGCTACTTTTGGGATTACGAATAGGACATTGCTTGAGTGCCTTGTTTTTTGTCTTCTAGATGATCATTCTTCAGAAGCCTTCGAGGTACCTGCTCTGTACCTATTTTTTCTGGACATTTGAATTTGAATTGTCATATATATATTGTGCAATGTCCTGGATGTGAGTGCTGTATTTGCTCCCAACTGCCTGTTTGCATCACTTTTGTGGAGTTTGAGCAGCTATGTATGTGCATATAGACTGGCCCTCGTTCAATCATCTTACTGTTTGTCCAAAGTTGTTCAAACTATAGTTTCTAAGGTCATGCTTCCATGGACCCAAAAACAAAGGGAGAAAGAAAATACGGAAACAGAACATAGGAAAGAGACAACTGGTTCGCAGTACTTCATCTGACAGTGCCACTTTATCATGTACATATCCTGTTATTCAGGTATCTCTTATCTTGGAATGTGAACTTCGGGCGTATCTAGATGAAAAGATCATGGTGTCATGGCGTGGGCACAAAACCCAATACCCAAAAACAAAACCTGAACAACCAGAACTGGAACCCAAAAACCCAAAAAATCGGATACTACTTCAGTAACAAATCTAGAAACCCGGACTCTCTGGGTAATTTGAGTAGTGTCTCCTGGCACCTGAATTTTAGCCACGCCATAGCCCACTATGCTATTTTACCCTTGTAGCCCAGACCGATTCCCTGCTCCCCAGCTCAATCTCATCGCCTAAACATACCCAGCTGCATCCGACCCGAGCTCCTGTCATGCCCATGCCCAGACCACCTCATCACCTTGCTCCTTGCGCCCTTCGCTGCTTGATGCTGCATCTTGTGGCTTGTGGCTTGCGCCCTCGGCATCTCACTTCTCGCCTGCTGCCGCTGTGTCTCACCCCTGCCTCTCACTTCCTGGATGACCATCAGTGTTGCCAAACATTGCCTCCGGATGGTACAGTTCTCAAGGGCAAGAATTGTTTTGGAATCAATTGGATATGAGTTGTTTCTTGTTGTATGTGATCTTTTGTATGGTTGGATCTATGAAAATTTGTTTGATTTGATCATTATATATGCTGCAACCGGGTGGTTCAGGATTACCTGAAACATGAACCCAGATTTCTGGGTATCGGATAGCTGTTTTTTTGGGACAAACTTTGGATATCATTTCTGAAAACCCAAACTTTTCAAACCCAAATTTTTCAGTAACCCGAATGCCCACCCCTTCACCTCCATATAATCATGATGTCATCTTACTTAATCAGCACTAATAAACATTCAGTTCCTATAGAGGTTGTGAAACTCAATTGCTGTCCTAGGGCAGCACGGAATGAGGCTCTGCCCCTATATTGCCTATTTCCATACACTTATCTGAAAATTATTTGGTGTCCAGGAGGACGCACATCCTGGACATCAGTTCCTTCACCTTGGATTGCCGAGATCAGTTCTGATGGCAGACTTCTTCCTCGTTGTCTCGCTTTCTTCCTCTGTGACAGTGTTCATGTCCTTGTTACCGCAGATTCCGCGCCCTCTGTGAGGTTACAGGATCGGGTTTGGGGATTGGGGATTTTCGTAGCCTCCAGCTGTACAGAGATGGCCTGGGGGCCTTGCTGACCTGGTGATGGTGGCTGATGGTGGGCGGAAGGTGGCAGGGGTGTAGCGGTGGTGGTGGAGACCTGTCGGGCAGGGAAGGATGTGGGGCGTTGTGGCCAGAGCAGTTAACCGCCAGCCATGGTGGAGGTCGGTGGCGCTGGTACAGGCAGAGTTGAAGGTGAGGAGGCAGGGGAATGGGATGCATGGGTTGCTGGGTGGGGATGGTAATGAAGGAGACGGCGGTGTATGGGTGAGGAAGAAAGACAGATGAAGCGGGTCCATTATCCTCTGTTACTTTTTTTTCCTGAAGATGAGCTAGATGGATGGTCACGATATCCAGGACTTGTGTCCTCCTGGGCACTGTATCTCCTTTGATGCTCATGTGCTACTCTAAAGGTTTTTCCACCTTGTACAGTATTGAACTCACTTTTGGACTCTTAATACTTCGATCAACATTGTTAGCTTCTATAACCAAACATATCAATGTATCATGCTAGATCAGTCTATATTATTCTTGCAACCGCGCTACTAATGCACGCTACAATACTCAATTAATAATTATCTTAAACATTCACAGTACTTAATGCCATTGCAATTGCAAGGATCACATGTGTATTGTGTGTACTTTTTTTGCAGTTGCAACTGTTCTCTTGGTTGCTACCTGTACTTACCTGAACACATTTGCATTATAGTTTTTTTTTTGTTTTTTGTAGTTGTGTTATAGTTTGTGTTGCACACTGCTATGTAACAGTGATTTGTTTTTTTCCTGTTCATCATGCTACCATCGACTTCAGAGCTTGGATCTCGTTTGTATATCTCTATGCGCAGCTTCATTTCCATTGAGTTTCATGGATATTGTCTTCATTATCTTATGTTTGTGATTCTTCACGCTTACTTCCTGTGCAGGAGGCCTGCTCTCTTCTTCCCAAGATCTCTAGCAAGGAAACACATCCAAAGATAGCAGAAGTTCTTCTGGAACGTCACAGATCTGATATGGCACTTCTTGTGCTAAAGTGCACAGGGCGTGATAGCTTCTCTGCTACAGAAAATTTTGAAAAAGATGACATTTCATCTCTTAGTGAGGCAGTGACTGTGGTCCGTGTTAGAATTGAATGTAGCCTCCTAACAGAAGCATTTATGTATCATAGGAGCTACTGCTCTAAGGTAAAAGAGCAACGCTCAGCAGACGTGACACATGCCGAGGGTGCATTGAAAAGCTCTTGGATTTATCATGTTGAGGTGATGATGACCGAATTTTGTACTATCTGCATCGAAAGGAATTTAGTTGATAAAATGATTGATCTGCCCTGGGATTCTGAGGAAGAGAAACATCTTCACAAGTCCCTCTTCGAGTCTGCTCATGAAATGCCCATGAAACCAAATGGTAGTCTGCTTGTTGTCTACTACCTTCGGGTAAATATTCTGATTTTTTTTTTGTATTTAAAACCAGATTAAGAGGCACTCCAGAAATTACTAATGGAACTAAAACTTTAGGATATCCTGGTATGATGAATTTATCGGGCTCATTTGTGTCGTTTCTCATCTATATACTGATTTATTGCATCTGTTTTGTTTAACATGCACGTCTTTCAGACATTGAAATTACAAATATGACAGTTGTATGTTATTCAAAGCAACAAGGATTAGCTGGTGTAGCTTTTTTATTCATGCATATAAAATCTGATGTATATGATTACTTTATATAATCTAGGACATAAAAATGGCGTTTATGATTTTTAACATATATATATATATATGCATATTTTTTTAAAAAAAAATAGACTGAACAGAAGATTAACTAAAAGCATCTCATGTTGATGTACTTCTTTTAGAAGGCAATGGTTAATGGCTTCCTCAATACCTCTCTTTTTGCACAAGAATATTTTGCCTTCAAGTTTTTTTAAAACAAATATTATTTATTATGTTTCATGATGAAGATCTTCCATACTTTTGTTTATTGTTTAAATCTTTAAAGTAGAAACATTCATTTACAGTTTTAATCTTTTCCTCTTTCCATTTCATAATGGAAGCATGCTGGCGCATAAATACTTTTGTAATTTACTTGTGTTTGTTGTTCTGTTAGCGCTACCGGTATTTGGAGGCATATGAGGTTCATCTTAGTCTTCAGAAATTCGAGCAAAAGAAATTGGAAAATACCACTGAAGAGATTGCTTCAAAAATCAGACAAATTGCTCAATGGAGAGAAAATTTGGTTGTAAGTACTGTCATTTTATACTAACACAGTTCTTCTTTTTTATGCATGTCTAATTGTTATGTTTTATTTTGTACTCATCAACTTGCATTTTTTTT